>OZ012740.1:427515474-428115474 GCA_963859935.3 Lathyrus sativus
TTTGCATTTGCATTTGCACATCGTGTATCATTGTGCATTATGTTTCTCCTTTTCCAGGTGTCTTATCTGTTTTCTTTGGTCTTCATTCAGCCAAGATACCGCACCAATTTAATACTCAAGCTAATATAAGGAAAAAAGATGGACCAATTGCAAAAAGAGAACCATGAGCTTCGTGAGGAAGTAACAACTCTGAAGGACAGTTTGGAAAGACTCACTGCTATAATGGAAACATTAGTGGTTGCTCAAAATCAGCCACCCCCTTCTCCTCCGCCTTCAACTCCTATGCAAAGGACAATCATTTCTAAGATTGTCTCTACGCCCATCTCTGTGGAGCCTGCTAGTGTTCCATAATATTTCATGCCTCCTGGTTTCTCTTTAGGAATGCCTTATAACTTTATTCCTGAAGTTTATCAACCACCAGCACCTCCTAAAGTTCCAACTGTTCTCACCATCCAGCCTGTGATGTCCATACCATCACATGTGGTTCATACCGTTTCTTTTGGTAAAGAACAGATTTTCCACACTGCCCTGAGCAAGAGCATTGGTGCTTATGAGAAAATGGAAGAGATTCAAGGTCAATTTTCCGAAATGCAGAAAGAAATTAAGGCTTTGAGGGGTAAAGAATTATTTGGGAAGAATGCCCATGAGTTATGCCTAGTTCCTAATGTCAAGATCCCACTTAAGTTCAAGGTCCCTGGCTTTGAAAAGTATAAGGGAAACTCTTCATCGATGAACCATCTGATTATGTATGCTCATAAGATGTCGACTCAGACTAATAATTATCAACTTGTCATTCACTACTTTCAAGACAGTTTGTCTGACACAACCTTGAAATGGTACATGGGACTCGACAATGCTCAAATTCTCATTTTTGAAGATTTTGGTGAGGATTTTATAAAGAAGTATAATTATAATATGGATATGGCTCCTGATAGTGACAGCTTCAAGCAATGGCTCATAAAGATAAAGAGACATTCAAAAAATACGTGTAGAGGTGGCGCGAGATTGTTGCTCAAACTAATCCTTCTTTGGAAGAATAAGAGATGACCAAATTCTTCCTGAAAACTCTGAGTTCCTTTTATTATGAGTGTATGATTGCTAGTGCCTCGAGTGAGTTCACTGAGATGGTGAATATGGGGATGAGATTAGAAGAGGATGTCTGTGAAGGACATTTGCCAAAAGATGGTAATTTTGTTAGAAGTTCCAAGAAACATGGTGGAGGATTTGCCAAGAAGAAAGAAGGGGAAACCATGGTTGTTTCTCGAGAGAGATATAGAAGACCTTGCAATAGGAACAATCATCAACAACATGTTGCTTCTGTTACTCCAATAATCAACTCAACTCTAGCTGCTCAAACAACTCCAAGTTATTGACCACAATTTCAACAACAACGCTCTCGTCAACAGAACAATCAACAAAGCCATTTTCAGAATAACTTTGAGCCAATTCTGATGACCTACTCAAAATTTCTTCCTGGTTTGATTCAAAAGAACCTTGTTCAAACTCGTGCACCACCTGTTGTTCCAAAAGATTCATCGTGGTGGTATAAACCTGAGGCTCATTGTGCTTTCCATCAGGGAGGAGTTGGGCATGACATTGAGAATTGTTATCCATTGAAGATGGAAGTACAAAGGTTGGTTAAAAGTGGTATTTTGACCTTCGAAGAAACCAATCCTAATGTGCAATTGAACTCGTTTCTCAATCATGGTAAGGTGTCTATTAATATAGTTCAAGGTTGTCTCGGTTTATTCAATATTTATGATATCCGTTGGATTCAAAGATCGCTTGTGGAAATGCATGCACTTTTGAGTGAATACCATGATATTGATCATGATTATGCAGTTTGTTGCATATGTTCTGTGAACCCGCGTGGTTATGTGAAAGTGAAAAGGGACATTTAAGAGATGATGGATTAGAATTTGGTTGAGGTCACTAAAAAGAAGGATGAATATGAGAATGAGGTGAATGTTATTGTGCCACACTTTAATATTCCTGAACAAGTTGTTATCTCTTATGATAGTCGGAAGTCCGTTGTTACACCATTGGTTATTTGTTTACCCGTTCTAGTACCGTATGAATCTGACAAGGCTATTTCGTATAAATACAATGCTAGCATGATCGAAGTTATTAAGGAAGTGCCCATTCCTTCTTTGTCTATTGTTGTAAGCATCGCTGATGTTAGTAGAGTAACTTGGAGTGGTCATGTCTATGTTTCTGAGCCTCCAAAGAGAGTGGAGAATGTTGTTGTTTGGAAACAATTTCAAGGTGAGAATGTTTTGATATTTCCAGCCAGTAAAATGGTTTGAATAAGAAAACTAATGAGGATGAGGTATTGAAATTGATCAAGAAGAGTGAGTACAATGTGGTAGATCAACTCTTGCATACCCCGTCTAAGATTTCAGTGTTGTCCCTATTGATGAGTTTTGAGGCTCCTAAGGAGTCTTTTTAGAAGGTATTGGAACAAACTTTTGTTGAGTATGATGTGACTGTTAATCAATTTGATGGCGTTGTTAAACACCTCACAACATGTAATAACTTGAGTTTCTATGATGAAGAGTTACCCGAGGAGGGGAGAAATCACAATTTGGTTTTACATATTTCTATGAACTGTCAAGAAGATGCATGTTCCAATGTGATGGTTGATACATGCTCTTCCTTGAATGTGTTGCCAAAGTCTACATTGTCGAAGCTTTCGTACCAAGGTGCTCCCATGAGGTATAGTAGGGTTGTAGTTAAAGCCTTTGATGGATCTATAAAAACTGTGATAGGAGAGGTTGATCTTCCAATAAAAATAGGGACATGCTTCTTCCAAATTTATTTTTAAGTAATGGATATTCCTCCTGCTTATAGTTGTCTACTTGGCTGACCTTGGATTCATGAAGCTGGAGCAGTGACCTCGACTCTTCATCAGAAATTGAAATTTGTTAAGAATAACAAATTGACAACTGTTGGAGGCGAACAAGCATTTTTGGTGAGCCATCTTTCATAATTTTCATATGTTGATGCTGACGAAACTGTTGGAACTCCGTTCCAAGCTCTTTCCATCGATGATAAAGTTGTTAAGAAGAACGGGCTGCCCATGTCTTCTTTGAAAGATGCTTTGCATGTATTAGAGACTGGTTGGTCTAACGGTTGGGGCCAAGTTATTGATGTGGTTGATAATAAACACATAATTGCTTTAGGCTTTGTGTCTGGTACATTTAAAAGAGATTTGTAGCGTGTTAATGAGGTCTTTCACAATGTTGGATTTATCAACAACTATCACTCTACTACTGCAATCAATGAAGACAGTCAAAAGTATGAAATTGAGTCTGAGGAATGGGAACCATACCTTGATGATCTTGGATACTTCTCTGAGACAGAAGATGTGTATGTACCCTTTCATCTCCCTCGACTGAGGCATGAAGAATCTGAACATGAAGTCAGAGCCATCATTGAAGATGATGAAGAGGAAGAGCTTCCCAATTTTGTGACGTATAGACAGATCTGTCAGAATTGGATAGTTGTTGATGTTCCCACTGTTATTCACTCTACAAAGTAATTTTTTTTTGTTTTCTTTCAAAAATTATTTCACTCTGCCCAAGGTGAAAATGAACTTGTGGGGCTTTGTTTCAAATATTATCATCATCAATAAAATGTTATTTTACTTATCCATGTTATGTTTTCTCTTTTTGCTTTATTCTGAAAAATAATAACATAAAAAACCCCAAATATATGATAATCACTTTTATCTGCATGATACTTGCACTTTTGTTCATATTCTAAAATCAAACATAAATCATTGTGCAGATTGATTGTTAAACCCATTGAAAACAATGACCCTGTGCCCTCTCGCAACTTTGAGTTCCTTGTGTTTGGAGCTGAAGAAGAGGATGTTGAGGAGATTCTAGATGAAATTTCTCAATTGTATGAGCACGAGGAAAAGACCATTCATCCTCATGAAGAGCTGGTGGAATTAGTTAATTTGGGTTCAGAGGAAGATAGAAAAGAATTCAAGATTGGGGCATTGCTTCATTCAGATGTTAAGAAGAGGATGATAGAGCTTCTTAGAGAATACATTGATGTATTTTCTTGGTCCTATCAGGACATGCCAGACCCTGATACTAATATTGTGGAGCATAGATTGGCGCTGAAGCCTGAATGTCTGCCTATGAAACAGAAATTGAGAAGAACTCATCCCGACATGGCTGTTAAGATTAAAAAGGAGGTTCAGAAGCAAATTAATGCTGGTTTTCTTGTGACTTCTGAGTATCCTCAATGGGTGGCCAACACTGTTCCTGTTCCAAAGAAAGAAAGAAAAGTCTAAATTTGCGTTGACTATAGAGATTTGAATAAAGCAAGTCCGAAAGATGATTTTTCATTACCACACATTGCTATGTTGGTAGATAATACTGCCAAGTTTAATATCTTTTCCTTTATGGATGGATTTTCCAATTATAATCAGATAAAGATGGCACCCGAGGATATGGAAAAAACAATATTCATTACGCCCTGGGGAACATTCTATTATAGAGTGATGCCTTTCGGTTTGAAAAATGATGGTGCAATGACCAGAGAGCTATGACCACCATGTTCCATGATATGATGCAAAAGGAAATTGAGGTCTATGTGGACGATATGACTTGTAAGTCAAAGACTGAGGAAGATCATATTGAGTATTTGTTGAAGTTGTTTCAGCGATCATGGAAGTTTAATCTCCGTTTGAATTCTAGTAAATGCACTTTTGGTGTTCGTTCTGGAAAGTTGTTGGGTTTTATTGTCATCCAGAAAGGCATTGAAGTTGATCCTTGTAAAGTTAAAGCTATTCAAGAAATGCCTCCACCCAAGTCAGAAAAACAAGTGAGGGGATTCCTTGGGCGTTTGAATTATATTTCCAAGTTCATTTCTCACATGACTGCCACATGCACACCAATATTCAAGTTGCTTCGTAAAGATTAGATATGTGTTTGGACAGATGATTGTCAAAAAGATCTTCATAGTATTAAAGAGTATTTGCTTGAACCTCTGATTTTGTCTCCACTCGTGGAAGGAAGACCACTGATTATGTATTTGAATGTGCTGGAAAATTCTATGTGTAACACCCCAAATTTATTGGAATATTTATTTAATTAAATAGGAATATTCATATTTTTGATGATTTGCGGTGGTTGGTATGAAGTATTGAGAAATATGGATTTTGAGTTATTTATTTAAATAATAGTATATAATATGAATATATTGGTATTATTATTAATTTAAATAAATATAAGTGAATTAAGGGCAAAATGGACATTTGAGGAGGAGTTAGTGAGGGTGAAATTGGAAAGCCCATTTTAAGGCCCAAAGTTAGGTTTAACAAAAAGGAATTTTGAGGGAATTAGGATTCATTCTTGTTAGACCGTTAAAAGGGAAGAAATAAAGGATAGAGCTCTGAGGAATAGGATTGAGGCAAAGCTTCGCGAGGTTTCCAAGAATCAAGCAGAAAGGCTTAGAGTCGACAATTAAGGTATGAGGAGTATTACCTTCATTGTTTTCAATATGTGATTCAATGTGTTTAAAGCTAATTTAAGGGTTTAGGGATTTTTGAGTATTGAATTGTTATTGCCTTTCTGATGGTGAGTTCAATGAGTTTGAGGGATTTGAATTGATGGTCTGATAGGTTTGAGGCTGATTTGGGAGTAAGGGAAATTAGGCCTTCGTGGCCAAAATTTGTTGTTGAGGTTTTAACCGTATAGGGATTTGAGCTGATGGTCAGATAGGTTTGAGGTTTATTTGGGTTTAAGGGAAATTAGACCTTTGTGGCCAAAATATGTTGTTGAAGTTTTAACTGTATAGGGTAAATGATTATCAGAACCTTAATGACTGTGCGGTATTTGTAAGAAATTATGGGAATTAGAGGCATAAATATGATATGGGATTGGTCTAATAAGTCGTAGATTTTGTGCCTTTATCGCCGTAATACCTTAGGAATGATTTAGGAATGTTTTTAGGGCATTGAGGAAGGACATCGTAGAGGTTTTTGGGCTGGCTTTGGTGCTGGTGCGTAACAGCAATTTGCTATAATCGCGAGTTCGCACGACGAACATTCGCCCCAGACTCGCACGGCGAACTTGCCAACGAACGTAATAGAGTTTGCAAATTATGATTTGGTTCAGTGATGCCTTGATGTTTTGATGTTGTGATTTTCCTTATGAGTTACTACGAGTATAACGGTGATTCCTACATGATTAATGAATATATGATGAATTACTATTAGTATAACTGTGATTCCTATGTGATTAAATGAATGTATGATGAATTACTATGACTATAACTGTGATTCCTATGTGATTAAATGAATGTATGATGAATTACCATGAGTATAACAGTGATTCCTATATGATTAAATGAATGTATGATGAATTACCATGAGTATAGCTGTGATTCATATGTGATTAATACATGACCGTTTGATGAGTATCCATGAGTATAATTGTGATTCTTATGAGATTAATACATGATTGCATGATGAATCCCCATGAGGAACTGTGATGATTTGTGACGTTGATTCCATGAGGTTTTGATGATTCTATGATGACGTAATTCTTATGATTATTTTGATGAATGATGATGCACCTAATGAGATTATTATGAGGATGATATTGACGTGTGCATCATGCATTCATATGCATTCCGAACTTTGATTTAGGACCTTGATTCTTGTGGCTTCAGTCCCATTGTGCGGATGTGAGGTATTTTGTTGTGCTCCAGTTCTCGTGTAGAATCGATCCTACTGTTGTGGATCTATGGAGGGTTGATGGCCCAGTGTCCATTGAATTTTGTTGATTAGTACCACATGCACGAGTCTTGTTGCATTTGCATTTATGTGACAAATTGGTGTAATTTATAATGTTGTGGCCTTTGACGTTCCTTGATGATTATGATGATTTTGAATATGAAAATGACATTGTTTTATATATTGATTCCTATATTGATTATTATGAATCATTCTACTCACCCTGCCTGTTTGAATGTTGCCTCCACGTGGGTAACATGCAGATGACCAGATTTAGCCGTGGATACCGTCGAGGACTTTTTGAAGTTTTTGGATCGTTGGCCATTGTGGTTGACTTAGAGGATCTTGCTCTGATAGTGTAACATCGGGTTGGGGTCTTTTAAGTTGAACCATGTTTTATTGAGTTTTTGTTATGTTGATTTCCTTGCGGTGAAAAGAAAACTTTGGATTTTTTCCTTTTTGAGTAATTTTGGGAAAACTCGTTGTTTACGGAGCATTGACTATATTTGAATTATTGAGAAATGTGCACCCTTTTGAGATGATTTTATTGTGTTCAATATTTTACTCTGATAAATATGATTGATTTGCCATTATATTTGTGGGGTAGAAAAGGGTGTTACACTATGGGCCATGTTCTGGGTCAACAAGATGAATCTGGTCGAAAAGAGTATGCCATTTATTACTTCAGCAAGAAGTTTACTGATTGTGAGTCTCGGTACTCCATGCTTTAAAATACATGTTGTGCTTGAGCTTGGGCTTCTAAGTGCCTTCGCTAGTATATGTTGAATCATACCACTTGGCTGATATCTGAAATGAATCTAATCAAGTATATTTTTAAAAACATGCTTTGTCTGGGAGGATTTTTTGTTGGAAGTTGTTGTCAGAATATGATATCGAGTACCAAACTCAAAAAGTGATAAAAGGAAGTGTTTTGGCTGGCCATCTGGCACACCATCCAATTGTTGATTATCAACCTATCAGGTTTAACTTTCCTGATGAAGATGTGATGTATCTAAAGGTTAAAGATTGTGAGGAACCATTACCTGAAGAAAGACCAGAGCTTGGATCCCCATGGGGTTTAATTTTTGATGGAGTTGTTAATGCATATAACAATGGTATTGGGGCATCTATTGTTACTTCCCATGGTTCTCATATTCCTTTCACTGCAAGGTTGATGTTCACTTGCATGAATAATGTGGAAGAATATGAAGCATGAATTATGGGCTTGGAAGAAGCTACTGATTTAAGAATCAAGATTCTTGATGTATACAGAGATTTAGCCCTGGTGATTAATCAGATTAAAGGAGAATGAGAGACACGTCAACCTGATTTGATTCCTTATCATGATTATGCAAGAAGTTTGTCAACTTTCTTCAATAAGGTTGAGTTTCACCATATACCTAGAGAAGAAAATCGAATGGCAGATGCTAAACCATGGTAAACCTGACTTGATAGACCATCTCATGTTGAGGGCATGTTACTATTGGCTGACAATGGAATATGATTGTTCTAAATATGTGAAGAAATGCCATAAGTTCCAGATTTATGTTGGAAAATTTCATGTTTCTCCAATTCCTCTCAATGTTATCTCCTCCCCTTGGCCTCTCTCCATGTGGGGCATTGATATGGTTGGAATGGTTGAGCCTAAAGCGTCGAACGAAAACCATTTCATTTTAGTGACTATTGATTATTTTGCCATGTAACTTGAAGTGACATCATATGCCAATGTGACTAAGCAAGTAGTGGTCTAATTTATCAAGAACCAAATCATCTGTCGGTAAGACGTTCCGAGCAAGATTACCACTGATAATGGGTCGAATTTGAATAATAAGATGATGAATGAATTATGCGATGAGTTTAAGATTGAGCATCATGATTATTTTCTTTACAGACCTAAGATGAATGGGGTTGTTGAAGCTGATAATAAGAACATTAAGAAGATCATTTAGAAGATGGTTTTTACATATAAAGACTGGCATGAGATGTGTAACAGTCCAATTTTTTAGTAATTAATTACTTAAATTAATTAAATGAATTATGGGATTTATTTAATAATTGGGTGATTATTTATTAAATTGGTAGATTTTTTGAGAGAGGAATTGTGAAGGAAAGAAATTGGATAGAAAGATATATAAAGGAAAAGTGGAAAGAAAAGAAAAGATAGAAACATAAGAGAAAAGAAGAGAAAGAAAGGGAAGAGAAGAGGAAAAGCTTGGATTTCATCAAGAATAACTCTCAAACATCGATTTGAGCAAGGTAAGGGTGTGAAATATTGTTATCTTAGCAATGTATATGATTATGTATGCATGGGTTAGCTTGTTGGATGATTTTCTACAACTTCCGTTTTTAGGGCATAATGAGTTTAATCGGTAGAACGGATGTTTTATCGGGTAGAATCTGATGTAAGTGATGTAGAATAGTCAGGTTATGATAGACTAAGGCTATTGGAACTGATTTGATGAGAATCGGTCGGTTTTGGAGAGGTTGGGAAATTCTGAACAGTAAGGAATTTTTGGTTCGCAGACACTCGCTAGTTGTTCGCTAGGCGAGCTGGTCGCGAACGCTCGCTGGGTCCTCGCCTAGCGAGCCAGTGGCGAGTGGAAACAGAATGGGGAAGGTCACATTCACTGGTAGCGAATGAAGTCGCGAATGGTTCACTGTGGAGAACAAGGTAGCGAGTGAGGTCTGTAGCCTCTGTTTTGGTTCGCTAGCAGTTCGCTAGGCGAACGTGTAGCGAAGGTTCGCTAGCTGCTCACTAGGCGAGGCAGTAGAGAACATGGCAGCATCTTTGTTTTCTTGTGATCTCATTCCATGTTATTTTGTGGTTTCGATTGTGTTCGATTCTTATTGGAATGGAGGGTTGTATGCTATTGTATATGTGTTGTGGGTAGCCGTATGACGTGAATCCTAGATGATTGGATTTCTTGATATGTGGTCTTTTGGAATTATGTATGTATTGTTTAAATTGATTAAAATGCATGATGAGTTGTGATTGAATACGTTGCCATTGGCACAATGTTATGAATAATGCATGGGAACATATGGTTGGATATGTGTGCATTACTTGAAATGAAATGATATTGATTGTGAATGCATATTATTTTGTATGCGATTATATGTGAATAATGCATGGGAACATATTGTTAGATATGTGTGCGTTGTGATAAACATAATGATGTGAAGTATGAATACTTTGATTATATGAATATGTTGTGTGTGCAATCTTGTTTTAATTCTTGAAGGGAGGAATTATTTGAATGCATGGAATTAAGACATGATATTGGTCTTAAGTGCATTTGGTTGTTGATTGCATATGCATCATTTAGTCAAGAGGCAATGTTTGCTAGTTTTGTGGAGACTAGTGGCTTGTCCCAAACCTAGAAGGGTGGGTTTGAAAGCTTAGGGAACGAGCTTTGTTGTTATCGGTCTAGAAGGGTGGACCCGGTTTAAGTGTAAAAACCGAAAAATGATAACAAGTGTTGGTACCACATGGCATTGAGTTGCATTGAGTTGTGTTGAGTCACATAGCATTGATGTCATTGTTATATGAATTATGCTTGTGTGTGAATTGGTAAATTGGTGAGTTGTGAATGATGGATTGGTGCATGATCAAATGTGTTATATTATTATTCATATGTGTTTATACATGTCGTGAAATGTATGATGAGCTATGAATGATTTATGGTGAGAAATGTGAAATTCTTGTATTCTTTAATTTCGTATATGTATATATAATTATATGCATTGATTATTATGATAATATTTCTCACCCTTCTGCTATTTTATAATGCTCTATGAGGCATTGCAGATTAGGTTGCTGGAGGTCCTTTTTGTGGAGTATATCTTCATTCTTTTGTCGGGTCGCTCTGATATGTAGCACCGGGTAGATAGGTTGTATAACATTCTTTTGAGATACATTGTATATGTATCTGATGACATATATGTTTTGTAAAATCGTGAATGATGTGATGAACAAACTGATTTGATAAATATATTTATGATGATGTGTCTTAAATGATTTAATGTTTTAATCTTCCGCTAAATTTCAAAAGTTGAAATGTGGATGTAAGGACTAAGTTCCTCTATTTTCAAAACTACCCCACTGATACATGTCATTTTGAGCAGGTGTTGTATGTTTTATTTGGCGATGATGTGGCATACCTCTTTATACCATATTTTCTTAAACTCTGATGAAAAATTTTATATGTGCGTAATTGTTTTTATGTTGATTATTTGGGCGGTATAGAAGGGGGTGTTACAAGATGCTCCCTTTTGCTTTTCATGGTATGTAGACAGTGCTCCCAATAAAAGTTGAAATCCCTTCTATGAGAGTTTTAATGGAAGCTGAATTGCCGGAGGCTAAATGATGTTAGAGCAGATACGATCAGTTAAATTGGATTGCAGAGAAAAGAATGACGGCCTTGTGTCATGGCCAATTCTATCAATAGAGAATGAAGAAAGCTTTTGACAAGAAGGTTAGACCTTGTGTGCTTAGAGAAGGCGACCTCGTGCTAAAAAAGATCTCGACTTTTACTACTGATTCTAGAGGCAAGTGGACTCTTAATTATGAAGGCCCATATGTTGTTAAGAGAGCCTTCTCTGGCGGTGTATTAATTATTACAACTATGGATGGTAAAGAGTTCACTTGTCCTGTGAATGCTGATGCAGTCAAGAAATGATTCTCCTAAAAAAATAAAAGAACAACTCGCTAAGTTAAAAACCCAAAAGGGAGGTTTAGGCTAAAATGAGCGTCTCGGTTGTCTGAAAACCCGAAAGGGCGATCCAGGAAAAAATTAGAGACAAAAATAGAATTAAACATCCCGGTAGATTGAAAACCCGAAAGGATAATCTAGGCAAAAGTTAGGGATTATGGCAAGTAACTGCATTCGGCCAGTTTTGATCACTTAAAGCAACATTGCCTGTCAACGATTCTCTTTCAACCATTCTCAACGGAAGTTTTGAACATAATGGAATTCAAAGTTGTTAGGAATAATAGTGGTAATTGTATTTCAATGTAACCCTATCCATGTATTTACCATTTTTCAAACATTGTAATGATCCATGGAATTACGCCATTTGCAGGCTTCCATTCTATCAATAAAATTTGAGCCTTTGTCCCTTTATTTGCAATTCTTATTTTTGTTTGCAAAATTTTATTTATTTTTTGATGATGATTTTTGAAACAAAATGTGAATAACTGACTGAAATTTTGAAAAAATTATAAGAACATTTTCTTTGATTTGTGAATATAAAAAAGGAATGTCAATGATTATTCCAAGAACAGTAAAATTACAAAGCACAAAGCTTGGTGTTTTCCTCAGCAGGGTTCGTTCTTATTCTTCCCAGTAGAGTATATTGGTAATTCTTCAGCAAATTTTGTAATCAAGTTTCCTCCTTTAGCAGTTAACCATATGGTGGTTTACCTCAAGATTTGTTACGATGTGTTGGACTCATGGAATCCAGTATTCCTCTGTTGAATACCAGTTTGGGTTTTCTCCAGATGAGTACTATTAGGTTTTTTTCTAGCTAAGCATTGATTTAGACCTTCCCCAGCTGAGTATGTTTCTTCCTGCCAGCCAGGTTTTGATCAGGAAGTGGAGCAGTTTTAAGTTCCACCTCTCCTAGATATGGAATATCCATGCAGAGTTTTATCCTCTGGTTGTGTTGATGTTGCTTTAGATATCTTTCGAGCAAAGAGCAGTATTTCCTACTCAGAAGTGTTGATATAGTAGTCATCTGTCATATTTTCTATCACCTTGTGTTGAATAATGATTTAAAATCCCCCACACCTTGACTTATTTCTATGATGTTTATTTCTTATTTCCCCCCGACAAGTCACATATGTTTTTCTCAAAGCTGGCTAGCCCTCAGAGATCTTTTCTTGTATCCCCAGAAGATTGACTTTGTTTCTAGTGGATTTTGTATAATCATTTACATGATTGCAATCCCAAGCGGACCCATTATTTTCCGCAGCAGATCTCTTCATTCCTTTGAAGCGGATTTCATATGGATTTTCCTTATCCCTATGAAGAGTCAAGAGGATTTGGATTGTTATTGTTTCCCCAAACAATTTTCTTCCATCCTCGAAGCAGAGTTGAATTTGTTATCCCTTTTGTGTATTATTGATGTTAGAAGATTGAATCTTTTAGGTTTTCTCCAAGCAATATCTTTCTCTCCCAAGTAAGATCTAAGCCTTGTAGCAGGATTATTTTTTCCTTTGATGGCTTTTATCCTCCCAATGAATACCCACGGGATTTTTTCAAATCATTCCTCTGCAGAGTGTCCCTAGCAAGATTTCCAATTACTTCCGTATGTTTTTGAGATTAGCCGAGTATCCGGTTGAGCCGAGGTGTTTTATCGTCCCGTGTTTATCCTTTTGCAGGTTCTGTCAGCATATTTGTAAGGCCCGTTCTATTTAAATTAAATTATTTATGAATTGTTGGTGTGTCTTATTTGGGAGTGTGTCTGAGAGCGTTGGTGGGTGTCCTTAAAGTATAGGAAACCATTTGATAAATTATTGAGTTTAATAATAATATAATATAATTAATAATGATGATAATTTAATAACTAGTAGTAATATTATTATTATTATTTTTATTATTATTTGGAATATTAATGGATGGAATAAGAGAAGGGAGTTAGTAGAGAAGTTGTGGGAGGAAGATGATTATCACGATAAACTGCTCAGAAAACCAAAATTGAGGAAAAGGTTGAAGAGAAGGAAAAAGGAACGTGACTGTGGAGAAAGGAAGAACAGAAGAATTAACCGCCGGAGAGAATTGAAGGTTGTTGCAGAAGAGTCACCGGGAGAGCAAACCGGAACCGGAAGTTTAGAGTTGTCCTCAATCCAAATGTAAGGGTGGGGTTCAATTCTATAAATGTGGGTATGATCGATTTCATGTAGGGAATTGAATCATAGGGTTAATATTTCCGTAGTAATATTCCCGTAGTGATGTTCCCGTAGTAATATTCCCGTAGTGATGTTCCCGTAGTAATATTCCTGTAGGGATGTTTCTGTAGTAATATTCCCGTAGCAACGTTCTCGTAGTAATGTTCCCGTAGGTTGAGCAATATTAAGGGTTAATGTTTGTCTACGCCTGAATTAGTGTTTATGTCATTATTTATATGTAGTAATGTTGGGAATCGGCGCCGACACACCCTAATTTCCCATTTGTTGAGAAAAGGTTGTTATTATACTCTTACTTGATCGAATTCAGGTAGGGAATCGAATCATAGATATAGTTCCCGTTAATCGATAAATGTTAGGGACGAGGGTTGTCTGTGTAGGAATGAATGTGTTATATCGTTAGTGTTGTACGATGCTGTATGGTTGCCCTTAATGGGGCAACATTAGTTTCCCCGTAGTTAACGAACCTTTTCAGGAACTATAATTAATTTAGTGAGTAAAAGTTGTAATGTTGTTATTACGATAATGTGTTGAATTCTTAATTGTCGAAAGTATGTTGTTATTGTTCCCTGACATGAACAGATTGAGATGATGAATACTTGATGCATATGAAGTTGTTATGTCATTGTTGCGAAAATGTTATTATAATATCCTCCTTGGATTATGTTGATAAGTTGTAGTTATATGATGATGGGTATGCCTCTGTTATGGACAATTTGGTTGTAGGCTTACTGCCTAGTTGCGTGGTTGTTGTTATTTGTCTCTGACATGAGCAGGTTGAAATGGTGAGTACATGATGTATGCGAAATAGTGATGTTTCTGTTATGGATAATTGGTTGTAGGCTCGATGCCTTGTTGTACGGTTGTTGTTGTTGCGTTGTAGTCCATAATAGTTGCATCTCATAGCATATCATTTGACTTGGATTGGAGACGGTTGGCCCTTAGTGGCAAATATTTGGTTGTGCCTGTATTGGCGTTATTTGGCCTGGATTGGCGACGGTTGGCCTTAATGGCAAATAAATTGGTTGTGGAGTGTTGGCTCCAAAATGGTACCACATGCATATGCACAGTTGAGTTGCATAGTTGAGTCGCATTTGTTGAAGTGCATGGTTGAGTTGTGTCGTTATGCATTTGTGAGTAATTAATGAGTTGCTGAATTTTATTGATAATGGTTGTGGATATGAATACCGAATTGTTACGGTTTAATTATTGATAATATTTTGCGAACTGCTGGAATTATAATGCTGTGATAATATTCTGACATGACTTTTATCATGCCTTATGTTATATTGTTGATATCTCACCATTTACGTTGTATGTTACCCCGTTGGTGGTAACTTGCAGGTAATCTGAAATTTTGTGTAGCTTTCCGTTTAAGGTTGTTGGTCGCTCTGATACGTAGCACTCTTAGGGGGATGAACGATTGATGTTATTGCTTTTATTTAATTTCCTTGTTGCTGAATTTTACCAAATACTTTTCATTAAATTGGTGCCTGCTGTAAGGTGCCAAATGTTGGTTGGATGCACTAAACCGATGAATCGGTAGTAATGATTTCGTGACCGAGAACTAGTTTTTTTATGAATTGATGCAAGATAATTACTTGCTGAATTTTAATGGAGTTTTGTTGCAAGTTTCATGGTCTTGCTTTAATCATTCTAAATGTTGGAAATGTTTTATATTCCGCTGCAAATTAATAAGATGCCTTCCAATCAAGATGTTAATCAAGTTATTGTTGTTTGTTCATCCTAATATGTGGTATGCATGTTACTAAAAGAATTGCAAATGTATGACCGACTGTTTGAGCTGAAATTGTAACGCCCAGAATTTGTGAGTGTGACGTTCGTCACAATTTCCTCACGATCGTCATCACCGTCATGATCGTCGCAGTCCCCTTACGACCGTCATGTTTACAAAATTTGTTGCACTCTGATTCTGTTTTCCTTAATTATCCGTTGGGTTAGAATGGGGTGTTACATTAGTGGGATCAGAGCAGGTTGGTCCGTCCGGCCAAGTTGTCTAATGTTGTTTGTTCCCTTGTATGCGACATGTGTGGGAAAACAATGTCGGTACGTGTTTGTTGCCTAACCTTATCTGCAAAAGTGAGAATGATTCAAGTGGGGGAGAAAATTGTGCTTCTCCAAGATGCTGCAAGTGTGGAATTGTAGCTCAGTGTATGGTTGAACGCTCTTATGGTTTGGTAGAGATGGTTTACACTCCATCATGATTTTCGGCTGTCTATTGAAAAATTGAGGAACTGATCAGCCTTAATCTCTTGTTGATAGTAGTTGGGATTGTGTTGGATGGGATAGACGTGTCTTGCAAGCTTAGATGGCGTGAGCAGCAAATTGTCTTGAGTTAAGCTAAGTGCTTAAGAATTGTTTTGATGAGTCGGTATAGGATGATGTCGAGATGTTTAATTTTGATTGGAACTGTGAGTGTTGATGAAAGTGGAGAAGTTGGTGGGTTGCCAGTTAATTGTGATTGTCTAGAAACTTCCTTGGCGAGATAGTGATATACAACCAAGACGTGAAGTGGAGTTGTGATTGACTTAGTTACAAAAACTAATCTGATAGTGAGAGCTCCATATTATATGTCCGTTTGGATGGTCAAAGAACTAAATTGATTGAGTAGCTTTGAGGCTTGTGTCTGGTGTGTGTGTGTGTGTTAAGGCAGCAGATTGTAAGGTCAAGTAGATTAAAAGTGGACAGTGACTTCTGGTGATTATTAAAGAAAGTAAGATGTGGAATGCAATATTGGTATAATTAGACCTTTAAATATTCCAAGAGTTGAAGATGTGTCGAATGACCTTCGAAGTGTGAAATTGTTGTCGTATGTCGAATTCCGAGATCGCAGCTTTTTACAGAATCGATGTTTTTTCCGGATGAAAGTTGGAATGGATTACGCAGTTGTGTCGGATAATGTTGAGTCGTGATCGAGTATGCTTGTTTTATCGAATTTGATTGATTTTTGTAAGTTTTTGCATTTTTGGAGATTTGAGGGTTAAAGACTCGGATTGAAATTGAAAGTCGTAGATTTCACGATTGATGATTCTAAATCACTAATATATGTTTGGTATGAATGAGTATGTGTTTGTTTCGAAGAAAATAATTGATTCGGTCGGATTTTTAGGCGAAAATGCTCAAACCCGTAGCAGTCCTTATGCGAAAAAATTCTGTTTTGGAAAAACTTCGAAAATTCATAACTCTTGAACCGTATGTCAGTTTTGACCCTCGTTCGAAGTGTTGGAAAGCTAACGAGATTCTATTTCTAGGAAAAATTGTTTTGAGGCCTGTACCTGGTTCAATTATAGCAGAAAATTGAAAACGTATCGTGTGTTGATTTTTGTCGAACCCAACAGGACCATTTGTTGTGTTTTGTGATGCTTTGTTGATATGATTGGGAGATATGTTAAGTGAAACTTCAGCGAGTTTTGGTTATGCTTTAAGGCAACTTGAAGTACATAAGAGGAATCACCTGACAAGTGATTTAGAATTGGTTGCTGTTGTGGCTGTACCGGAGTTGGAGGCTTCAAATAGTTAGTGTGAGACTTGAAATGTTTGGTGATCTCAAGAGCTTAAGGTATTTGCTTGAGTTGGAAGAGTTGAATATGAGGCAGAGAATAATTGGGACTCCTGAAGGATTATGGTTTTGTATTGAATTACCATTCGGGTGAAGCAAAACGTGGTAGCCTATGCAGTGATTTGGAAATCCTTGCATATACCGATGATGGTGGTGAAAAGAGTTAGGACTGATTGAGCAATTTCTGTGATATGAGTTTGGGTTGTGAAGACACTTCTTATTTGACTTGAGCTTAGTATGTTGGACCTTACTAAGGGTATTCTTGACGAGATTCGATAAGGCCAGAACTCTGGTTTGAGTTGGTAGATTGGTTGAATCTGAGGAATTAAAGTCGAAGGGATGATTTTCAGATTAATGGAAATAGTATCATGAGATGTCGTGATAGAGTTTGTGTTCTAGATATTATTAAGTGGAATAAGAGTATTGAAGTAGATGGAGTATCCATCCCGCTGCTAGGAAGATGTAACCGGATTTGGGGAAAATTATTTTGAAGGCCATAAATGGAGAAAGAAGTGGTGGAGTTTGTATATGCTGGTTAGACTTGTCGGAAGTCGAAGAATAAGCGTCGGAGACCGTTGAGCCTGTCGCGACCGTTGAATATCCCAGAGTGAGAAGGAGATAGCATTCCCATGGATTTTGTGTCGGATTTGCCGAAGACCGTGAGGAGGATATGATCCGATTGGGTGATTTTGGATAGAATGACTAAATTGGCTCTTTTCCTAACAAGGAAGATTAATCATTCTATGTTGAAGCTAGTTGAGATTATGCAAGAGGCGACTGAAAAGATCCAAAGGATCCAAGGAAGACGTGTTTTGAGAGTTACGATAGTAACTGGTGTTGGTCGAGCTTGAGGTCTCGGAAGCACACTGTGTTTTGTTGATCTGTACCAGAGTGGCACAATGGAAGCATGGAAAAAATAGCAGGTTAAACTGTTTTACCGCTGTCACTCGTGAGAATTTACATGATGTGGCATGTGCCTAAGTTGAAGAAGTACATTGATTCGGATGGATGGTGTACAAGTGAAAGGTAATTTGACTGTTGAGGCGTTGCTAGTTCAGGTGGATGAATGAGAAGCAACTTCGAGGTGAAGAAAATGCTTGGTGAAAGTGGTTTGGTTGGGAGCTGTGTGATTGAGGTAATTTCGAGGACGAAATTCTTTTAAGTTTGGGGGAGTTGTAACGCTCGTTCTTTTTAAATTAAATTATTTATGAATTATTGGTGTGCCTTATGTGGGAGTGTGTCTGAGAGCGTTGGTGGGTGTCCTTAAATTATAGGAAACCATTTGATAAACTATTGAGTTTAATAATAATATAATATAATTAATAATGGTGATAATTTAATAACTAGTATTATTATTATTATTATTATTATTGTTATTATTATTATTATTATTATTATTATTATTATTATTATTATTATTATTATTATTATTATTATTATTATTATTTGGAATATTAGTGGATGGAATAAGAGAAGGGAGTTATTAGAGAAGTTGTGGGAGGAAGAGGATTATCACGATAAACTGCTCAGAAAACCAAAATTGAGGAAAAGGTTGAAGAGAAGGAAAAAGGAACGTGACTGTGGAGAAAGGAAGAACAGAAGAATTAACCGCCGGAGAGAATTGATGGTTGTTGCAGAAGAGTCACCGGGAGAGCAAACCGGAACCGGAAGTTTAGAGTTGTCCTCAATCTAAAGGTAAGGGTGGGGTTCAATTCTATAAATATGGGTATTGATCGATTTCATGTAGGAAATTGAATCATAGGGTTAATATTTCCGTAGTAATATTCCCGTAGTGATGTTCCCGTAGTAATATTCCCGAAGTGATTTTCCCATAGTAATATTCCCATAGGGATGTTTCTGTAGTAATATTCCCGTAGCAATGTTCCCGTAGTAATGTTCCCGTAGGTTGAGCAATATTAAGGGTTAATGTTTGTCTACGCCTGAATTAGTGTTTATGTCATTAGTTCTATGTCGTAATGTTGGGAATCAGTGCCGACACGCGCTAATTTCCCATTTGTTGAGAAAAGGTTGTTATTATGCTCTTACTTGATCGAATTCAGGTACGGAATCGAATCATAGATATAGTTCCCGTTAATCGATAAATGTTAGGGACGAGGTTTGTCTGTGTAGGAATGAATGTGTTATATCGTTAGTGTTGTACGATGTTGTATGGTTGCCCTTAATGGGGCAAGATTAGTTGCCCCGTAGTTAACGAACCTTTTCAGGAACTATAATTAATTTAGTGAGTAAAAGTTGTAATGATGTTCTTACGATAATGTGCTGATTTCTTAATTGTTGAAAGTATGTTGTTATTGTTCCCTGATATGAACAGATTGAGATGATGAATACCTGATGCATATGAAGTTGTTATGTCACAGTTAAGTTGCATAGTTGAGTCGCATTTGTTGAAGTGCATAGTTGAGTTGTGTCGTTATGCATTTGCGAGTAATTGATGAGTTGCTGAATTTTAATGATAATGGTTGTGGATATGAATACCGAATTGTTGCGGTTTAATTATTAATATTTTGCGAACTGCTGGAATTATAATGTTGTGATAATATTCTAACATGACTTTTATCATGCCTTATGTTATATTGTTGATATCTCACCCTTTACATTGTATGTTACCTCGTTGGTGGTAACTTGCAGGTAATCCGGAATTTTGTGTAGCTTTCCATTTAAGGTTGTTGGTCGCTCTGATACGTAGCACTCTTGGGGGGATGAACGATTGATGTTATTGCTTTTATTTAATTTCCTTGTTGCTGAATTTTATCAAATACTTTTTATTAAATTGGTGGCTGCTGTTAGGTGCCAAATGTTGGTTGGATGCACTAGACCGATGAATCGGTAGTAATGATTTCGTGACCGAGAACTAGTTGTTTTATGAATTGATGCAAGATAATTACTTGCTGAATTTTAATGGAGTTTTGTTGCAAGTTGCATGGTCTTGCTTTAATCATTCTAAATGTTGGAAATGTTTTATATTCCGCTGCAAATTAATAAGATGCCTTGCAATCAAGATGTTAATCAAGTTATTTCTGTTTGTTCATCCTAATATGTGCTATGTATGTTACTAAAAGAATTGCAAATGTATGACCGACAGTTTGAGCTGAAATTGTAACGCCCAGAATTTGTGAGTGTGACGTTCGTCACAATTTCCTCACGATCGTCATGACCGTCACGGTCGTGGCAGTCCCATTACGACCGTCATGTTTACAAAATTTGTTGCACTCTGATTCTATTTTCCTTAATTATCCGTTGGGTTAGAATGGGGTGTTACAATATTCATACGCATATTCATGCATTTGCATTCGAGCATAACATCATTGTTATTTCATCATTATGCATTTTACATCGCTGGTGTTTCCCCACTCTCTAGTGTTGTTTTTTCTGTAGAGTGTGTGTGTGTGTGTCCTCTCTCCAATATAGAGTGTCGACCATTAAGCAGAAAGATTTTATTCCTTTCTAATTCCCCACTGAGTTCGTTTCTCGTGGAAGATTTTGGTTCAGTTTTCTTTCCAATTCATTATCTGGATGGAACTTTCCTCAGTTGAGATATTTCCTCATCGGGTAGAGTCTTGTTTGACCGCTTCTCTCTAGTTTATTCCTGGATTGAACTTTAGTCCTTTGCTTTGACAACAGAAGCTTGTTATAGCTTGCTTTGGTTTCCTTGTCGTAGCTATGACTTAGTTGATAGTTGGTAATCTCTCCTATTTGAGTTTGTTACCTTTGTCGTACTGCCCTTAGTTAGTAGTAGGTAATATTTCTCGCCTCCTTTTGGTTGGTTACCTTGTCGTAGAAATCATTTGGTTGATAGTTGGTAATCTTTCCACTCGAGTTAGTTTCCTTGTCGTAGCTATCTTTTATTTGATAGTTAGTAATATCTCCTTTTTGAGTTTATTACCTTTGTCGTACTTCCCTTAGTTGGTAGTAGGTAATATTTCTCGTATCTTTTTGGTTGGTTACCTTGTCGTAGCTATCACTTAGTTGATAATATGTAATTTCCTCTTCTTCTTTTTTTAAGTATATTAACTTTGTCATACTGCCCGTTGGTTGGTAGTAGATAATATTTCTCGTACATTTTTGGTTGATTACCTTGTCGTAGCTGTCACTTGGTTAGTAGTTGGTAATCTTTTCTTTTGATCGTGTTATTGCCGAGCGCCTGGTAGTAGATGATCTTTTCCCCAATATAGTTTTTTTTCTCCCTTGTTGGGATGAGATACTCCTCTTTTATTTCTGGTTGGTAATTTTCCCTCAGTGGAATCTTACTCTTTAGTTTTTCCCTGTGGAGTCTGTTCTCTTTCCTTTTGTTCCCCAACTTTTATTTGTCTCCTATGGCATATTTTCCCCACAGAGGTATTGTGTATGCATACCATCTGCATAATCATATCATTTTGTGGTTTCTTAGGGCTAAAAATTGGGTTTATTGTTATATTTAAGTCTCTTCTATCTTGTTGAGACAAAGATGTCAATCTTCATATCTCCGGATAGAAGAAACTTAAATAGGGGCAGCTCTAATACCCTAATTTTTACCCCTAAGATCCCACATATCATTTTCATCTCATACCACAAACAAGATCACAAGCTTTGGTTCTTTTCCCTTCCTTTGTGGGTTTGTTTTTGAGGGAAATGATTAGGCACCTGTGTTTTTTCGTTGTTTGCTTTTATTTGATTGTTCATGTTTAATAACCCAAATCAAAATACCAAAAATATGTTTATTTTTTTGTTTTCCCTTACTAACTCTTTTTTCAGGAGGAGGTTTGAATCAAGAACACTGATTAATAGTTCCTCAGCTCGAATGAAATCCATCTGAAAAAGTCAAATTTAATCTGCAAACAATTCATAATCATTTGATAAAAAGTTTCCCAAGATTTGATTGTTTATTGCTCAATAGACTCGAAGATTCATGTGTTTATTTCCATGCCTTCTATGACAAGTCAAAAGAATCTAGCCGGAGCCAAGACAACACAACAAAAATCCATTTTTCTCATTTTTTTCACCGTGATAATCGATTAATAAAAATATGCCTAAAATTGGCTAATCGATTAACCACGTGCAGAATTGTGAAAATGGCCAAATTCAAATTCTTCAGCATTTTGGCACCAAAATTCACTTGTTTCATCATGAAAATATTCTAGATCACCTCATTTTAATTCCCCTACTTCATCATAATTAATTCCCATCATACACCCTCATTAATCACCACTTAACCTTGATTTTGCCTCCAAGTTCAATTTCCAAGCCTAGATAAAATTCCAAACAAAATTTCCAATCCTAAACTCTATAAATAGAGGTCTTATTTCATTAATTCTTCAAGCGTTTGATAGCCAAATTCACCTTCCTCAAATTTCTCTCAATTCCCTTCAACCACCAAATTCACCAAAGTTTTTTCTTCCATTAAAAGTAAGTAAGATTTTCATTGAAGTTTACTAACCTTTCAGCTAAACCTCCACCAAAACACTTCTTCAACATCAAATTTTGTAGATCAAGACTTTGAAGTGTGGTTTTTGAAGTTGATTTGAAGCATTTTCAGATTTTGAAGTGGTAAACTCTTGTTCCACCATTGTTGTGCTTGATTCATCTTCCACAATGTGATCTCTTGTTGATTCTTATTGCTTGATCTTTCAATCTTTCAAATTTTATTTTATTGGTGTTATTTGTTGTTGTTTTACTTGAATTTTCGTGCTCAATTGCATTCATGATCATGAGGTGGTTGAAGAAATGATTGAATCATGAATGCTGATTTTTTTTTCAAATTTTTTTGCTGTCCTGCAAGTGTTAATGGATTAACCAATTTGTACATGATATGGTTAATCAATTAACACAAGTCAGAATGTGTTTTTCGGCTTATTTTGGGACTGTTTTGATTCCTTTTCTTCCTTCTTCCATTCCATTTTGTTTTGCCTTGAATTGTGATGTTTGTTGATTAAATTTCTCTTCAAATTCTATGGACTTTGGGTGTTTGGTTAGGTTAGATAAATCTTTGTTGATTCAAATCTATCTTTAAGTGGATCATTGGATTCATTTTAGGTGCTTTGATTAATGATACGTTTAGTGCTTTAATCCAACAAGAAGAGTGATGGAAGTTGAAGATGGAATGATTCAAATATTATGATTCAATTTGGCTTCCCTTCTCCCCTCTTCTCTTTTTTCTTCTTCTTTTGATCAATGAAAATCTTCAATATCATTGGAACTTATTTTGACCTCTTGATGAAGATGAGATCGTTACATATTTTTCGTTTCGTGCGGTATTGCTTTCGGAGCATGATCTACATATCATCCCTCTAGCATATATTACCACAAACATTATTGTTAACCAACCTCAGATTGTCGTAGCTTCTACATAAGTCCGATTACAATTTCTTAACATAGCGCTAAATTGTCTATAAATTGTCATTGAGTTGTTTTTGTAAGTGTGTTATCAATATCCTAATCGTTGTAGCGTGATTTGAGATAGATCGTTTCTTTTTCATTGAGGGAGTTAGTTGGCATACTCGTAGATTTAATCCGAGTTGGAGCCCTTCCCTTAATGGAGTATGGATTCGTGTTCTCACTCTTATGGTGGATTGGTCGAGTATTATCTAAAAAACAACAAGTCGTTCTCCATCATTAACATTGACATACTAACAATAATTTTACGTTTAATTGTCATTTATATTTATGCTCTTCACTTATTGTCATTTACTTTTACACTTTTTATTTTTATCGTTCCATATCATATTATTACCATCTTATTTTCTCTTTGTTCATTTGGACCTTTATTTGTGCTTTTTCTATTTTTCTCTTTGTCCACTTGGACCATACTCCTCTTAAGACATTAATAAATACTGAAACACTAAAAGACTTGGTTCTCCTAAATCTGGACCGTTATGACCTTATGCTTGGACTTTGTGACGTGGATTTCAGACTTAGTTCTAGGATCCTTGTCTTTTGCTCTTTGAGATTTAAGACTTTGGACCTTGGTGTTGTTTTTTTTCATTTGTTTGGGATATTTTCTGTGCGTAGGTGTCCATATTTTGGAATTATTAAAATCATCTGATACATTACTTTCCTAATTGGATTTTAAACCTTGGAAGGACCTCTCTTTGACCTTGCTTTGGCTTAATTTAGGATTTCCTCGGATGCTTTACTTCATCTGGTTATTATGTTGATGGTTTAAATCCAAAAGGAATATGATTTCTTATGTTGACTTCTTTTCAAGTGTTAGCTCCTTGTGTGGTTAGATCTTTCCATCTCTAACTTTTGTTCTGCTTTCTAGGGTAGTCACTTCTTCTCCACCGCTTCTTCAATTTTAAAAATCTTCTATGTTTTTCAAAACCTTCTTATTTTCAAAGTTAAATCTCTTTCATAAAAAACCTTGACTTTTTTCAAGTGATTTTCAAACTTTGTTCTCTTTAATAAGTGTTAATAAATGTTAATCATATTTTGATTAATTTCAAAAAACTTAAAAAAAAACAAAAAAAGCTCATCCAAAATTTTTGTGCTTTTATGCACTTTTTCTTTTAAAACTTTTCAAAAAGTTTAGACATGCTTCATTTTCATAGTTGAGATGTAATTATCCTATTCCCCATAGTAATATTTTCCAATTTGATGTTGAGTTATAGACTATTTGATTTTAGTTCAAGCAAAATCCTCCATCTTAAGCTGATGCAAATGTTGTCTTATACTTGTAGGTGACTAGTCGTAGTTTTCTCTTTTAAATGACGACTTGTCTTTACATTTAAAGTGAACCATAACAAATATTTTTTGTTATTTGTACCATGAACTACGGGGTTTTGATCCTATATTGCACTTTGTGGATATGTAGGTGTCGCGACTGCGAAAAAGGGCCGGCTAAAACAAACAGAAAAGTCGCCACCGAGCATTATTTATCCCAAAGGAAGGGAAAACAAACGATCGAAGAAAACCTAAAAGAAAGGGAAAGACAAGGTCATCGCAACCAAATCTTGGGTTCGGGAGTCGGTTACGCAAGGGGAAGGTATGAGCACCCTTCATGTCCGTTGTACTCAACGGGATCCATGCTTGTTGTCTATCAAAAGGTGAGTTATCTAAAATCATACTGCTAAATGGGGGATGGAAAAGAAAATGGAGACTCGATAGGACATAGTCGCTCTATGCCTACGTATTCCCTCGTGCAATGGGAAAGTTAGAGTCAACGTAGTTCGAAAAACAACGGGTGATGGGGGAAGGTTGTTCGCCAAGACATCGCCGTCTTGTGCCTACATATCCTCATCTGGCATGAGAAATCAGAGCAAATGTAGTTCGGATAACTAAACCATTGGTTGGTTAGGGTTGATGCCTGTTTGCGGTAGAACAAAAAAGTAACGTACTCTTTTCTGAAAATGAGTTTGAAGAAAAATCTTGAAGGACAAAAAGGTTTTAATTTGGTTTAATAATTTTAGAGAAGTGAATTGGAGTGGTTTGAGATTCACATTGCACTAAAGACTATGACATAGGAGCGAATGCGTCGCATATCGCCCAAAGGGCATACGCTAAACACTCTAGATAAGTGAGGAGAAACCCCCACTCATCATTTCCCATGTACTTAAGGCTCATGGCGCATAATGTTCATCATTCTTTATTAAGTGTCTTAAGATTTTTGGGGATGATAAGAGAAGACACAAAAGAAAACACTAATGAGCAGTTAAAAACCCAAATGTTATCATACAAAATAGTCATAAGGTTAGGATAAATGGGAAGTATGCCTAATATTATCATACAAAGGATTGAAAGCCTAATGTCTCTCCTACTCCCATCTTAGATAGAGGGACTAAGAACCCTAAGGGATCATGTGAGCAAACAAAAGTAAACACAATACTCAACAATCACAAATGAAAACAAATTCAATACTCTAAACAAGTCCCAAGACAAAGAAAAGAGAAGAAAGGAGAATAAGATGAAGGAGAAGAAGCTACACCAAGTAGGCATTAATCTCAATCACACAAAGCACACATAAACATCATGTCAAAATGAAACAAAAATTCATACATATCAAACCATACTCAAAGATTGCAAGTCAAAATAAATTGGCAAAACAAAGTACCAAAACACACACAAGTAACTTAAAGTCCAACAAGAAGTATTATCAATCATCAAGAAAAGGGAAATGAAGTCAAATGATATGAGAAATAAGGTAGGGCAGTAGTAACATTATATCATGTTTAACTGAATTCAAAGATTAGAAATGAGCACAAGAGTATCAAGCATACACCTCATCAATATTCAAACAATTAACAACAACTAGCTCATGCAAAACACACTTCAAATGATCAAACATGTGATATTAGGGTATTAAGCTAGGATGGGGCAGTAGCATACATGAAAATCAAGTCAAAGATCCACTCATGAACACTAAAAAGAAAAATCAAGGTTTGAAATCAAGACATGCATCTAGAACAAGTTCAAACACCAAAATCATATTCAAAGAAAAGAGGTACTCAACCAGAGTACAAATGATCAAGCTTCAACCCATCAAAATTCAGAAACAAACGCATATGATATGCATCATGATCAAAATCAAATCAACAATCAAATTCAAGAAGACGTAATTTCAAGTTGAAGAACAAAAGTCAAGCAAATATCTCTTAAGTTAATCCATGAAGGAAGTAAATGATCATGTGAAGCATATGAGGTTAAATGGTCATGCAATGAACATCTATATATGAAAATCAAAACCTCAAACATGCCAACTAGAGCATAAAAGAACCATAAAAAAATCCATTGAATCATTCAAGAAACCAACTCCAACGACTAGGTCAAGTCACACACAAAACATGGTCAAAATAGCAACAACTTGATGCACCAACCAAACATAGAAATAAGAATAAATAAAATTCAAATAAATTCTCAAACTCATGTCCAATGTGTTATGAATCATATGGCAATGCATCAAAATAAGAATGGTAAGAGAGCATCATCAAATGCATCAAACAAGACAAAGCAAGCAACTAATCGAGTAAGCATCGAGGGCCAAATAAAACTAAGTAAAAATCAAGAAAAATGTGATCATCAAAGCATCCAACCAGCATGTAAACATTCATCAAATAGGTGTCTAAGTGTGTGCAAACAATTAGGTCAAGAGTCAATTGAGAATGGTAAAAATTGAGGTCATGTTTCAAACTAGATCAAATAAAACACACAAAATTAATAATTCAGAATAAAATATTAAAATAAAATAAAAATAAAAATAAAAATAATGGAAAATTAAATAACAAGTCAGACTTAATAAAAAATATTTTTGTATAATTTTTTCATATTTAGAACCATTAAAAATAAATTAAAATGAAAAAAGAAGCAAAAAAAAGAAATAAAGAGAACATAAAAGAACAAAGGGGGTGCAGAAGCAAATTTCAAATGAACTGAAGACCAGTTGCAAAGCGTGTTGGGCCCAGGTTAGGGGTGTGTGAGTAGCAAACGTGCAAAGCCCGTTACCAATAAGAATCTGAAATCAAACAAAATGGCTCTCAAAGTGAAATGCATTGTTTCACTAATACATGTCATCAGCCAGATCACCAAAATCAATGCCACGCGCGCAAGTCAACCAGACACATCAGCAAACCTCATCATACGCCAGAGATAGGGATCCGGCCATCTTCTCTAGTGACCCTCACCGGAGCAGTCTGAAAACCTCACCAAATCAAGAAAAACAAGGCTCTATCTCACACGAAATTTTTAGGAGAACGCGAATATGATATCAAAAATCATTTACAAAGACAATAACACCGTGAAAACATGTCACAAAGAAATCATGCTCAAGCTGTAACTTCACTAAATCAACACAACGACAATGGAAATCATGCCTACACTAGTGTAGGACTTCAGAATCTCCAATAACCAGTTTAAAACACATCAATCATGATAGATATAGATTAAAGAAGCTTACAAAACGGAGGAGGTCTGTTGCCTTTTCAAATACTTGTAAGATCTTTAGAAATACTTTCTAAACGTCTCAGCAACCCTTAGAGAGTATGAATCAAACGATGTAATGGAGACATTCCTTTGAAATAATGGGACTCGAAGGTGAGATTTTCTTGAGAAAAGAGAGAGAGTTTGGTTCTGATTTCTATCCAAATGAAAGTGGCTACCTCATTCTAGGGTTTTGAAGGCTTAAATATGATGGTTGACACGTGAGAAAAGAGTTTACAGTGGTAAAAAACAAGATGGTTAATTTTTTGGTGAAAATTGTAAATGAAAGGTGTATGGTGGGTGGTACGAGTGGAGGTATGGTATGAGTTTCTTTGGTGGCTTGTGGGTTGTTATGGTGTGCAACAAAGGAACCAAGAGGGTCAGAATGGATAGAGTGCATTAGTGTTCTTGCTAGGCAAATTTCTGGTTTCTCAATATGGCAAAAGATTCAAAATTGGTGCATGAATGTAATGGATTATGTTTGGTCATAAAAGACAATGGTTTTTGGCTAGCAAGAATGAGATATACACATGGCATTAAGACAAAATCTTGCAGCAAAGTTAGGTTCAAAATGTGTCAAGATGAGATAACCAAGTTATGCACAAAATCCCATCCATGTATGCTACTTTATGGCCTTGCATCTTGATGAATATGAATTCATTTCAAGAGTTCTTGTGCTTGAGAAAGAGTTTGGAATGTAAGGAACAAGTTCTATGTTGGTGGAATGATGAAATAAACCTTACATGACTATGAAAAAGTGGCTAGAAGTTCATGTCTTGAAAATTGTCCAAGATGACTTAGAAAATTCTAAGTCATGAGCTTTTCACATCATTGAAACCTCAACTTTGAAGCTAAATATCTTGCTGAGTTCTGACCCAATGAAGATGTTCTAGTAATGGATGGAAAGCTTGAAGAATCATCTTCAACTTTAATGTTATGGAAAAATTCAATTGGGATCAAGAACTTAGTGAAAAATGCCTTGGAAACTTGGTTAAAAAATCTGTCTAACAACTTGCCAAACTTGACATCTTTGGGACCTTGATTTGGGAGCATCATAACTTAAGTTTTCCACATCCAATGAACATGATCTAGTACTCAAACAAAAGCTTTGGAGATGTTCTACAACTTTCATGTTGTAGGAAAGTTCAAATGAAGCTTGTATCACCATGAAAAATGGGTTTGAAAGTAGGCATTTGAAACTGAATTTATATACTTGGAAAAATTTCTAGGTGTAGAAATGTCATAATCTCTATTTTCCAAACTTTGACTCATCATATCTCTTAAACTATGACTCTCTTGGACATGCTTTCTTCTACAAACTTGTAGTTCATGATGTCCTCTTTAATTTGATAGCTAGTTTGCCCTCATTGGATAAAAAATGACAAAAGTTATGGAAGTTACAAAATGGCTAGAATTAGGGTTTTTCACACTTAGAATTTTTTTTATCAAACCCCTAATTCACCCAATCTCCTGATTTTATGTTTCCTCTTGATTTTTCTTGTTCTAAACACATGAAATCACTTGAAAACAACTATGATGCCCTTAGTTGACTTTGAGATCTAAGTTTTAGGCCCTTTTGAACCACAGTTGACTTTTGTTGACCAGATGAAATCCTAAGACCAATCCCACTGATTGAGGCTCTTGTGATGGCATATATTCCATGTAAGGAACCCCTAAGGTTTGTGTTGAGCTTGAGAATCATGTCTTTCCCAAAGAACCAACCACAAACCTACTTTGAACCAAAACCCTAGCCAATTATCCATGAGATAGGAGGAGGAGAACTAATGCTTGTGTTCTTGATCCAATTGGTTGATTAACATGTCTTGACGATGATGGGGACCTTATGACTTAAGATTGCCACTAAGTTGATCTTAAGCCCTTGATAGTTGGATAAGATATCTTGATCCCTTGTCTAAGATTAATGCTATGCATAAATATTAATGCAAGAAGATATGAAACATAAGCCATGATATAAGGAAAGAAGATGGGCAAATTTTGGGGTGCTACAGTAAGCATGAGGCGATAAGTCTCTCTAAACACAAAAATGTTATAAAATACTTCTTTCTTCATCTCCCCAATCTCAGTTTTAAACAAATATTTTCAAACCAAAAAGCGTAGATATTTCAAAGGGCTCCTATAGAGTACTATAGACGTTTTGTGTGCTAACACCTTCCCTTAGCGTAACCAACCCCTTACACATTCTCTGTTTGTTCTTGTTTTAGAACTTGTTTATGTTTTGTTCGCTTATTTTCCTTTCCTTTTGGATAAAATAAAAGTGCGGTGGCGACACTTGTATTTTTGAGTTAAGTTAATCAATAGCTTACACTCACAAATTTCCCCACTCCACCATCTCATAGTGAGAGTTGGAGTTTCTCTCATGAAAAATTCACGAAAATTTGAAAAGCACATGTTAATAAATAGTGCAAGGTGAGAGATGTAGGCGAATAACCATTGAAGAATGTGTGGAAGGTTACGCTCGTATTATCACAAGGGATAACAGTTCAAAGCATAACTACCTAACATTCGAATTAAACTTTATGTTATTTGTGAGATATTGGATCGAACTCTAGTATGGTCGAATCTATTCGCGGTTAATGTTTGTTGTAGTCACTATGCCAAAAAAGACCTTTAGCAGTGCTTAAAAATGCAGCCTAAAGTGGCGCTGCTAAAGGTAAAGGCAATGCTTTTTTATGGAAAAACGCTGTTATAGGCTCCCTTTACCAGCACATTTAGCAGCGCTTATTTACCTCTTTAGCGGAGCTTTTAAAAGCGCTGCCTATTCCCCCCCTCCCCCCTTTTAGCAGCGCTTTCTTAGACCCCCCCCCCCCTATAGCAGCGCTTTTTTAAAGCGCTTTCTTAGACACCCCCCCCCCCCCTTTTAGCAGCGCTATTATAAAGCGCTTTCTTAGACCCCCCCCCCCCTTTTCCCCACCTATAGCAGTGCTTTTTAGCGCTCTCTGTGTCCCCTTTAGCAGCGCTTTTTTGTAAAAGTGTTGTATAATCTTCACGATTTTAAATTTTTTTTTTAAATAATCACATTTTTTATATATTTTCCGATAAACCTGCTTATAACAATTACATTCCCTGCTTATAATTCAGCCATTTATTTCAACACTTTGGCCTTATATATACAATTCAACACTTTGGCCTTTAAGTATACATTGTAATTCATCACTTTGCCCATAATCATTTTAATACACATAAACCTGCTTAAATATATTACAACATAATCTGATCCTCAGAATTACAACATCACAAATACAGTCAATTTACATATAATTACAAATTCGTTAACTTTACAAATAGATACGACTTCTAGAAATATTATTATCCCGCATCAATATTGGATGATACATATACCTTATACAATTCTCAACTCAAGAATAAATTGACACCATTCCTCCTTTATTTCTTCCAACCCTGCTTTCGAGTAAGTACCGCACTTGAATTCATCAAAGTACTACATAATATAACAGAACATGCACGATTTAGTTTTAAAAATAATTACTCAGATGAAACATCGGTTAATTATCAAAATGAATCATATAATTTATGAATTGATCCATACCATGATTGGAATCTCTATTTGACCAGAATGAATAATTTCCTTCATAAAGCGCAATACAAAATATCCGCAATCAATCTTATTACGCTGACGAGGACACTGTATATGGAAAAAACAAACGAACATTTATCAGGATATATAGTTTAAATAGTTTTATCAAGTAGGACCACTATAACAGTCAAAAATGGGAAAATACACCTGCACTCTAATCCAGCTAATGTTGTTAGCCTTGCTTTTTGGCACTGTTGCTTGTCTTTGTGCTCTGAATATTTGTATAGCTCTAACATAATATAAACGCATATTTAGAACAACGTCACATAATAAATAAACATATATAATTATTCAGAACAGTATATCTCATCACTTACGTATCAATCATATTCTTCATATCAGGATATTTTGTTTGATCGTCATCCAATGAATCCAGATAATACACTATTTCTTTCATCAGATTAATCACAACCAACAACCAGTGTCCACTATAAAATAAGACAACAGTTTAGACGAAAATGTTATATAGAATGGAAAAAATCGAATAATTATAATAAATGAATTTAGAATGAAGTCATACCCATGGCCAGTATTATATGGCAACAAGAAAAACTTCTTTGTAGTCGCGACCATAAATCTTTGGACTATGTAATCTTTGACTACATTTGGTGTGTGATCTATTGCTCGTGAGTTGATACAGCTAGCAGATAAGAATGTGAATATTGAAGTCAAATCATGCGGGACCAACAACTTGTCATACAAGAGCCTAAAAGAAAAACATAATCAACATTAGAATATTCAGTTAAATGAGCAAATTTGAAAATGTTCAATTATTTAATTAAAATGGATCGGAGTACCTGATGTAGGAATGCATAACACCGACGCCCAATTCAGAATGTTGGAAACTCTGGTCCAAATCCTCCTTAGCAATTGTTTCGGTATATTCAAAACCAAAAATACCTTCCTCCATAGGTATTTGACGGATGCCACCCTCAGTCACATCTGTTGTTCCTACATATGATTCAAGGCACAACCTAAATCGAGGAATAGATGCTTTTTTTGGCTCGACCTTTTTTTGTTGGGCACCTTGGAAGATTCAGGCATCTTACCCTTGCTGACTTGTTGCAATTGTTGATCATGAACCTAAAAGTCATATAAGTTCAGTAATTAATGTATAATAAGATAATCATGTAACTGTAGCAATACATGTTTCTTTTATGCAGCTGAATTGATTTCCCGCATAATGATTCCCTTATCTTTTAATTTGGATTTTGTAGGAGTCTAAGATCATCATGTAAATAAGAAAATGCAAATGTAAGAATAACTTTCATCTATGGGTCATAAAACATTTGAATATTACAAGGTTCACAATGGTGTTCAACATACCTCATCAACTATGAAAATGAGATTTGTCGGCCATGCAACATACAATTCTATTGCGTCTCCCACCATTGTTGCGTCTGAAACATCATCTGGTATAGGCAGCAACGCACCCCCCCTCTAACACAATATCAACTGATAATTTCAAAAATCCAGCAGGGAGCAGTTTATGGTGAAGTAAGTCTCCCACAGTGTTATGCACCTTTCCCTTGCCAACCATGCGATAAGTCGGTGACGATAAATATAGCCGACAAGATGAAATGTCCTAAACAAATAATGATGCTGATTAATGTGTCAATTAAGAAAATTGTGATAAATTAATTTCAATGTAATATATACAATTACCTCTGGAAGCTTCTGCGGACAATTGATATTATCTTTGTCACTAGTATCTTTACCCTCTGGACCGCGCCTTTCTGACATGTATCTTTCTTTGTCCTTCTATAATTCACGAATCGGAGCTTTCAATTCCTCCAACGTATCCATCACTTCTTTATTGCTAGGATTTTTTTTCTTTGGCTACTTATACAGTTTTGATGGAGTGACACCAAATCCCTTACCCATCACACGCCCAGAATACTCAGGGATATTTAACACCCGACTCAGTATGCTTTTGCAATCATCATCCTCAACTGGAGTTATACTCTGGGATAGAGTCTCCTGAAATATAGATAAAAGCATATATAAATATATTATACACTTTTGATCAGTTACAAACAAAACTAATGTTGTACTTACACATTATTCAAATACTTGTTGAACTTCTTCCTGAACGACTCCATCTCTTCCCACACGGGCAGCCTTCCACACAACATGGTTCGGAAGAGATGTCGAATCACTTTTCTCCTCTTCTAACTACGCATTAAGAGGGATAATAAAGCATTCATATCCTATTATATATACTTATTATTTTTGGTAACTATATCATATTAAAGCATTTATATATACTTACTATTTTTTGTTCTAAGCGTGCATATCCCAAACGCCCTTTTTGTATGGATACGCGAGTTTTGATGCCCGTTGCCGATTTATGCCACTCACAACCTGAAAAAACAAGTTTAAGTCATATCAGAACTCTTGTGGAAGAAGTATATATACTATACATTGTTCATGATAAGTTGCACTTACTAAAAATTCTTTGGTTCTTCGCTTGGCAATAAATGTCTCTCATTCTTCTTCTGAAATCAGATCAGCGTACTTCTTTGGACGCTCCGAGTCGACAAAGTTTCCATCAGAATGTTTAAGAAACTTGTTCGTTAAAAATGCTCTAAATCCCCTCAGTCGTTTTCTGGCCAATTGAAGACAATATTTTCTTCTGCAATCATCAATATTAAAAGATCTCTGCAAACAAATACACATACATATAACATGTTAGTATAATTAATTTAAAGATGTAACCGTCAACATAATTAAAAATAATTAAATATCATACCTGTATCTCGCTCCAAATTTTGTCTTTAGCCGGTTGTAGCGAAGGAATTATCCAATTATCGCAAGTAATCGAAATTTGTGAACGTACAAGTGCTCCAATGTAACTTGTCAGCATCGCACCGTTAGGCTCAACTAATTGATCTCTTTCATTCTAATGCACATCATACTTAACACCCTTATCTCTCACACGGGTGATTTTTTTCATAATCGTTATTCCTCTTTTGATATCGCCTTCCATGTCTTTTATTGTTTCATTTCCATCATGTGATGTTTCCTCATTGGTGACCATAATACCTGTAATTCATAAAAACCAAAGTATCAAATGAATGACATGCAAATATGTAAATAAGAAATATATACATAAGAAATGTATAAATAAGAAAAACATATACATAATTTTATTGAATGACATAATATGTAATTGTATTGCATGATATAAATATGTAATTTTATTCAATGAGACAATATGTAATTTTACAAGTACCTTTGTCACTAAGATCTCTTTCTTTTCTTATTTGGAACATGGTTTACTTGTCTCTTAACAACACTGACAAATGGATTGATCCAAATTCCCTCGTTATGATCATTTCTAATATATGATTCGTCCGCTCTAATATTCTCATCTTGATCATCTATAATATAAGATTCCTTCTCAACATCAACATCCCCATTGTCTCCAATGTTATCATCGATTACTTTGTTGGAAAAAAAGAACTATAGACCATTTCGTACTTGTCGGTTCAGTGACATAGAACACTTATTTAGCTTGCGTGGCTAGAATAAAAGGCTAATCTTTGTACCCCACCTTATTAAGATCCACTTGCGAAAATCCTGACTTATCCATTCGTATGCCACTATTATTTTTAACCCACTTGCATCCAAAGATAGGAATCTGAAACTTTTTATAATCAAACACCCAAATGCGCTCGATAACCCCAAAATACGACAGATTCACATATTTAGGGTTTAAGTCCTTCACACTTGAAATGTGCATTGCTTCGGCAAGCACGGTGACACCACTATTTTGTATTGTACTCTTATCATCTTGTTCTTTGGTATAAAATATGTATCCATTAATTGTGTATGCGCTATAAGAAAACACATGCAAACTTGGACCATATGCTAAACATCTCAACCTTTATGTTATTGAAGCGGAATCAGAATAAAACTTTGAAAAAATATGATCCTTGAACCATGTGTTGCACCCTAAAATTTGCCCAACCTTATTCACTTGGTTTATGTTTCATTATCATTAGCATTTGCATATAGAGTCATGTACATAGTCTAACCATCTGCATAGCATAAGCATAGCAAGGCATACAACAGGGGACCAATCATTATTCTCATCTCTAGAAGCCTATCAAGAGGTTATTATCCCAATTCAATTTTATTCAAGTCATCAGGAAAGAATTTGAAAGCAAAGAGTTCAGCAGATCAAGCCTTGAGTCCATCTCCTAGCTGAGGGCATCTGAGGGTCAACAAGAGGATTGTGAGCTATGAATTGAAGGCATGGAGAGTATCTAGACATTATGAGAGACTTAGAAAGTCATTTGGAGAAGGAGACAAGTCATTGGTGAGAGCACAAGAGCTATAGTTGAAGGCAGTCAACTAGGGTTTCATCTGGGTCAACCCTAGGTCAACCCTAGGTCAATTGACTGATTTAAGGGGCATTCAAGTCTAGTGGAGAGATGTGGGGTTCATCATTGGATATATAAAGAAGGATATGGAGATATGCCAAGGAGAATTCAAGAGAAATCAAGGAGAAGAGGAGTTTCTAAATTAGGGTTTCTCTGTAAAATCCCCTAGTATTAGGTCAAATTTCCAAGCAAGATAAGTCAAAATGCTAGCTTCAAATGGCTTCTTGGCCAACATGAAACTTGTAGAGGATCTCAAGAACTTTAATTTGAGTGGTGGAAGACATCAAGGAGATTTATAGAACTCAAGTTATGGTCCTTGCAAGTTACAGGTCATCTGAGGTATCTGAAATGTTGTCTGTGAAAGTGACTTGACTTCCAAGCAAGTTTTACCCCTCAAGGAGATTTCAAATGAATTCTTGGTCAACATAAGAATTGTTCCACATTGTCTTAGCTTTCTAGAATGGTATAGCATGCCCTCATATGATGTGGAGAACTCAACTTATGGTCTTGGCAAGCAAAGGGTATTTTGGGCATTTGTGAATTACAGGTCATTTTAACCTATGTCCAAAACTCATACAAGGAGGCCTCAAATGGAAAAACTTACAACATCAAACTTGCTCCAAATGGGATTTTAAGTCTAGAAAGAAGGTCACAAATTGTTGGAAAAGCTCATAGCATGAAGTTGCATGATTGGTCCAAAGTTGAACTAAAATGGCTTATAATTTGGATAAATTCAAAAGGAAAAATGGTTTGAGAGATTTATAAGTCCAAATGGAGACTTCCAATATATGATTTTGAATGGAAAAGACATTATAAGAACAATGGTTCAAACACTTTTTTGAGTTTAGAAGGAAAAAAGAAAGATATTCATGGTTACTTGCCTTTTAAGAAACATAGCCAAAATGAATCAAAGTTGGAAGGCAAGGGAATGTGTAAGATGGATCTAGAATGTTCATGTGAGCCCTATATATGCATGAAATGAAGATTGATCAAGGGTTGGACTCATTTCTCACCAAGAATTTCACAAACTCTCTCATTCTTTTTCATTGAATTTTCACTTAAATCTCTCAAATTCTTCACCAATTATCATCAAAATCAACTTCATTCTACTGATTCATCATCATAGATTAGAATTCAATCAAGAACCAAGTGTGATTCATCCATTTTCGAGCACTTCCATCATCAACATCAAAATTACAATTTCCATTGGACAGCATAATTCAAGCCAAGTCTCATCCAAATATTGCAAACAGAATCAAGTACATCAAGAATTGATCAAGATCCAAGCCCTAGAAGCCTCAGATCCACAAGTTTCCATAGCTGTTTTCAAGCTTTTGCATCAGGTGCGTTTTCATTCAAACAGCTTGATTCAATTAGGTTAGCATGATTTTATTAGTTTAGACATGATGTAGGATGTTAGTAGAGCAATTAGGTTGAGTTTGGAGTGATTTGGTGATGGTTGTTAGCAGGTGTACAAAACTGTTAGGGCTTGGAACTTGTGGTAGAATGCATCATAAGCTTAGCTTGATAGATCAGAATAATCACCATTATGCATAGAGTAGTTTAGTCTAGGTTTGATTAAGAATTGTGTTGATGAGTTGCAGAGGACATTCATGGTGACCAGAGCTTGTTGTTATCGGGTTGAGTGATCTAGTGAATTTCAGGTTGATCTAAGACCATAGACGTGTAGAGGGAGAGATGTAGAGTAATTTTCATGTTTATAGCATGTTGATTCATGGCCTGTAGAGTGAGAACAGGTTGAGGGAAGGTTGCTCGTGCATGAGCATTCATGGAGTTAAACCCTAGCTCACAGATCCAATGAGGAAGATGAAATCGTGTCCATCCATTTTGAGCAAGACTTTTGACTTGGAGAGTGATCCTGTGGCCATTATTTGATTCAGTTTTGGAGGGAGATGCGTTGGCCCTAAACGCACCGTTTCATTAATTGAAACGGGCGGGCCTGAGTTGTGATGTGCTATTCCCACCCCCAGTGTTAAGCCCAACATCAGTTTGAACGTGTTTCTATTCCTATTCTCACCCCCTGCGCCTCTTTTTATTTTTCATTAATTCTGAGTGATGCTGGGCCTTAGTAAAGTGCTACCCACACCCCCTGTCTGCTTGGCCCATCCTGATTTCAACTAGGCGTAGTTTCTATTCTAACCCCCCCTCTCTCATTTTAATTCAATTCTTTTTTTTAATTCACTTTAATTTTACCAACTTTAAAAAATTCATAATAAATTCATAGAAAATCATTTTCACTTCATTCTTTTTACATCATTTTCTTTAGGATGTGTAGAAAATTATAGAAAAATAAAATTGCATTTTTATTTTTATTTCATATTTTTTCCATATTTTCTAAATAAATGTCATTTTAAATAGATTCATTTCATGCATGATTTTGATAATTTTTGTTCTACTAAATGCTTTAATATTTTTTGTTCATTCTTTTTAGGTTGCTTAGATTAGATGTTGAAATTGTAGATTCAATTTAGCTCCCATTTTTAGGAATTAATTTTAGGTGATTAATGTAGACTTGAATAACACAAACAAATTAGGGTTTTTAGGTGATGACTTAGGAAGTTTGATTTCATTTCCCTTAGGATTTAGGGTTTGAATAGATTAATTATGGGACTATAAGGGCTATGGGTAGTTATTTGATCCTTTAGAAAAAGTCAGGATTCCCCTACTGCTATTAATACAGTCTGTATATCTGATTGACTGGTGTGGTGTGCCCTTTGGGGATTATTGCTTGCTTGCTGGGGTATTGGGATTGTCTGGGGGCCTTGGGAGAGCTGAGGACTTGAGGAGATGAAGCCATTGGAGATTCAAAGATTGAAGATCAACTGTCAGAGTTGAGGAGGAGATTCTTGCTAGCAGATGCTGAGGAGACTAGGGTTTAGGAGCTAGGCAGAGCTCTAGATTAGAAAGCTTGTTTCTCAAACATGGATTGCCTTGTCTGCATCCATCCTTTCTCTATGATTCAAAGTCTCTTTCAAATAGCCACCTCCTTCCTTTGGAAGGATCAGTGAATATATTTGAAAGATAGAACTTTTGAGAGGAGACTTTCTGTTTAATGTTAACAGTTGATGAACCACCCTTGGTAGGTAATCAACTGTCTAACATTCATTCACTTCACTCTTGTGACCAATCCCTCATCCTGGAGGTTTGAGCTTGAAGAAAAGCCATTGCAGATGGAAGAATGATGATCAAAGCCCTTGCCTGAAGGCCATGAAGATGGAGATTGATGCTTGTTGAAGCCTGTAGCTGAATGGAGATTTCTTGAAGCCAGATGTTGATTCAGAGCTGCTGATGCTGTTTATTTTTGCTGTTGTATTTCATTTCTTGATGTATTGATTGGTTTTCTTGACTGTATTGTTTGCTGTCTACCATGCTGGGTTGAAAGTGAAGTCTGTTCACTTTTGCCTATTGTTTTCTAGGTTCGAGGTTGAGTGGAACTCCCTTGCCTCGCTTGTGCTGTTGCATCCATGCATTTTACTGCTTTACTGTATATATCTTATATTGTTTCTGTTTCTGCCTATCCCTTAGGATCTCTGTTTCTCTCTGTGCAAGAGAGGAGCATGATAGACACTAGGTCTTAACCCATGCATGATAACATTAGGATAGTTTGTTTCCCTTCGCAACCGTAGGTTAGAGTGTTGTCTCTTCTTTCTCAAAACAAACAGAAAAACACAATAAATATTTCAAACACAATAAAAGACACTTCTTCCATAAAAGAATGTGAACTCATCAAAACGTCATTTTTGTCCGCTGGGACTGTTAATCAGAAAACCCTTTTTCAGAAGGAATAAAATCAATCAAGACAGACTTGTGTCGTACGTGGCCCGAACTACGTTTGCTCTGATCTTTCATGCTGTATGGAAGTACGTAGGCATAGGATGCGATATCCTAGCGAGCAACCTTCCCCTCCTTTCCCGTAGGTAGGCGAACTACGTTGACTCTGATTTCTCGTTCCAGACGGGAATACGTAGGCATAAAGTGCGATACTTTGCCGAGTCATTTTATTCTCATTTTCTTTTCTTTTTCACCCCTGACCTATAGTTTAGATAGAATAACAATCCATACCCGAAAACAAGCGTGGATCCCGTCGAGTACGACGGACGTGAGGGGTGCTAATACCTTCCCCTTGCGTAACCGACTCCCGAACCCAGGTTTTGGTTGCGACGACCATACCTTTCCCGTGTTGTGCGAGGTTTACTCTGAGCGTTTCCTTTCCCTCCCGTGGGATAAATAACGCACGGTGGCGACTCTTCTGTTCAGCCGGCGCCGATTTTCGCAGTAGCGACAGCTGGCGACTCTGCTGGGGATCCAACGTCCCCTGGCTGCTAAGGACTGCGATAGTTCTTATGCATTTGGGATCCAACGTCCCTTAAGAGAGTCAATCCTAGCGCTTGTTTTCCCGTCGAGGATTTTGTATGGATTTATATTTCTAACCTTGTATTTTCAGCTTTGTATACTGATTATTATTGCTGTATTTGGGGTGTGACGGGTGTTCTGATATTGAGAGATAAGCCGGACCTGGGCTTGAGTGCACCTAGAATTAGCGTAGAAAGTAGTGGGCGCGTGCCGGCTTTGCTTGCATTAGTGTCTCATGAAATCTACACTCGGACGAGGTTCTTCTGGTTGGCTTCTTTTTCTACCCTTTGGGTCGAAGGGGTTGTTGGTCAGCTGAATTGTCGACTCCGGGGACCGATCATTTGGAAGTTGGCTGAGTGAGGCCTCTTCAGGATTTGATGATGCCACTCCTTCTGGGAATCGTATCATCAACCCTGAAAGTCTGTGACGCCGATGACCGCATAGGATGCCGTACCTTGTGTCAGTTATAGGGCCACCCACCTGTGAGGGGATTCAGGGTTATGCAGGTAACTAGACCTTCAGACCACCGGTTATTTCTTGATCAGAGATCCTGGTTATTTATGGAGAGTTATGAGGTCTGTCAGAGACCATTTGGAGATGTATTCTGAGGTCTGTCAGAGACCATTTGGAGATGTATTCTGAGGTCTGTCAGAGACCATTTGGAGATGTGTTATGAGGTCTGTCAGAGGCCAATTAGAGATGTGATTTGAGGTCTGCCAGAGACCAGTTGGAGTTATGGTTTGAGGTCTGTCGGAGACCAGTGTTGGAGTTTTATTTTAGGTCTATCTGAGACCAGGGTTTGATGACTTCTGGATGGTCTATCTGAGACTTTTCTTGATTGGGTTTAGGCTATTCAGCTGCGGCTTTGGTCCCTGTTGCATGTTACTTGCATTGCATTGCCTGCATATTCATTACCATTTGCATTTCACTAACGTGTGTCTGTGCTGCAGGTGCATTTGCATTTCCCTAGTTCTAGTGCCCGGACTTCTGAGTATTGATTATGGCTGGTTTAAGGAAAACAGTTGCATATAAGCTGCCTTCACCTGATATTACTTCTTTGCTTGGTCTGATATCTCTTGCCGATGAGGAGGTTAGGAGGAGCTTCAGAATGAGCCATGGGAGATTACTGAGATTAGTCTGTAAGCCCACTGCTGATGAGATGAACGGGCTATACACCTTGATGCAGTTCTATGACCCCGCATTGAGATGCTTTACTTTTGCTGACTTCATTCTAGGACCTACCATTGAGGAGTATGTGGAGTTTACCGAGCTTCCTGTGCAGAACAAAGTTCCCTTCATTCACTCTGCTGCTGAGCCCAAGTTGGAGGACTTAGCCAAAGCCTTGCATATGAACGCTGCAGATCTGTTATTGACTTCTTGGCTTGGGGTGTCAGGTTTCTCTCTTGATTTCTTAGTTGTCAAAGCTCGAGAGTACGCCAAGAACGGTTGTTGGGTGGTTTTCAATGCTATTCTGGCTCTATGCATTTATGGAATCGTGCTGTTTCCTAACTTGCCCAACTTTGTGGATCTGGACGCTTTCTATCTGTTTGCTGCAGGCAACCCAGTGCCAACGTTGATCGGAGACTTCTATCATTCATTGCACTATAAGAATGAAAACCGAAGAGGAAAGGCTGTGTACTGCTGTGCTCCTCTGTTGAATATGTGGTTCAAGAGTCACCTTCCCATGAAGGGACCATTTGTGGACAGTGCAACCTCAGCCAGTTGGTCAGAACGCCTGATGAGGCTATCTTCCGAAGACGTTGTATGGTTTGATCGAGATTTGTTGGGATCCGAGCTCATCTTCAGCTGTTCTGGGTACCCCAATGTGCCGTTGATAGGAAGAAAAGGGTGTATCAATTACAACCCTTCTCTATTCATTCGCCAGTTCGGATATGCGCTGAAGAATCCACCTCAGGAGGAGGAAGTACAGGAATCTCTGTACTTCACCGGAGACGTAAAGGGGGAGTTATTAGCCAAGTTGCAACATGCCTGGACACGTATTAACCGAAGAGGGAAGCCGTTGTTAGGTAAGAACGATTGCCAGGCCTATGCACCTTATAGAGTTTGGATTCAGGAGCGGGCCAGTCAGTTATTAATGCCATTTCCAGCTGCACCCGTCATTGTTCCCGTCCCGGCAGAAGAGCCAACTACTGTTTCTAGGGAAGTCTATGAACAAGTTGTGAGAGAAAAGGAAGCCTTGATGAAGATTAACGAAGGGTTAGAGCAAGAGTTAGCCCAGGTACGCAGTGAGAAAAACAAGGCCGTGTATGCTTTCCAACAACAGATCGAGCTGGTAAACAGGTTAGGAGCTGAGTTGACTGAAGAAAAGAAAAAGCGTGAACGTCTGGGGCAAGAGTTCAGAAGCTCCCATGACATGCTGGAAGCCAAGAAGAAGGCGCTTGACATCGCTCACCGAGAGATATCTTCTTGCAATAAGACTTGGAATGCTACACTCACTAACAACAAGAAGAGGGAAGATAAGCTGAAGCAGCAAATTTCCGACCTCGAAGAGAAGTTGAAGTCTAGCATCAAGAAGTGTGAGGAAGAAGTGATGACCCGGTATAGTGTCCAGCATGCACTGAACAAAGCGATCAAATCCAGAGATGAAGCAGTGTCTCAGAAGCGAAAGTTAGAAGATTGCTTCGGAGAAGCAACATGGGAAGAAACTGCTGAAGACGTACGCCGTGTCCTTAAGAGGAGAAACCAGCTTGTTGAAGGGCTGCTTGATCGGCCAAGCCATCCGGAGACCAGGAAGTTGATAGAGGAGTACCAGACTTTTGGGAGGATTTGATCATTTCATGTAGTAACTTGTATGCTTTATTTGCATAGTGCTGACCATCACCAGGATTGTTGGTTGAGGTCATGCCTTCTTTGTACTCTCAGTGATATTGTACCCTGGGCTTATTGATTCTCTCTGCAATATATGAGGCTTTCTATGATTCAGCTCCGATATTCTTATTGTCAGCACTGTCACTGCACCGGCACCTTCGCACTAGAACTGGGGGAATGAACTTCCCTAATGCACAGACACATTGCATTGCATTCATATTCATATTGCATTACAGGTAATCTTTGGATGGTGTCTTATTTCTTGCTCTGTATCAGGTACTTAACAGGATTCCAGATCAACATCCGCACCGCTATTCTACACGCTCCAATTGTCGAAAGATCATGGACCAAATCCAGAACGAGATGCAGGATGTGCGCGAGAAGCTCGCCCTCTTCATGCAAACCATGGAAGCCATAGCAAAAGGGCAGGAGAACTTGCAGGCCATGGTCCAGCCTCTGTTGGCTCGCAACGCTGGTCATGGTAATGAAGATCATCAGTCTGTCCGGGTTGATACTGCTCATGGAGACGGCACTCCCACGCCAGTGGCTCCGCCCGTAGTCAATACACCTGCTGCTAATGTCAACAACGCTACCGCTGCTGTGAATGGTAACGTCGGAGTGGGGAATGAGACTGCTGTCCATAATGCTGGGCTGGGTGATGTCAATTTGGGAGATAATCTAGGAGGCAATGGCTTTGTCAATACTGGGTTCGGATTCAACGATCAAGGATTCGATAACACTGGCAAGTATGGCTTTAATGCTCAAGGCTTTGGGCAAGATGGTTATGGTATGGTCAATCAGGGTTACGGAGGCTTTGGAAACGGAAATGGTACTGGATTTATGGGTTTTGGTCCTGCTGGAGGTGTTCAAGGGTACGGCAACAGAGGCCGAGGTCCGGGAATGAATCAGATCAGAACTGGACGTAATAATGCGTACGATGGGTACGGGGCTGGAAACGGTATGTGGCAAGAGGATCAGCAGGAGGACGCCTTCTCCGGAGGAGGTTTTGAAGGACCGATGGATGATTCCCAAAAGATTAGAATGCTGGAAGAGCAAATGAAGGGAGTCCTAAATCAAAGTGCTGTGGGATTGGACATGGCAACAATGGGTTTGGTACCTGGCTTGAGGGTGCCAATTAAATTCAAAGCGCCTGCATTCGATAAGTACAAAGGAGACACATGTCCGAAAGTGCATGTACGAGCTTATTACAGAAAGATGTCTGCATACTCCACTGATGAAAGAATGCTAATGCATTTCTTTCAGGATAGTCTATCGGGCCCTTCCCTAGAGTGGTACATGGGGTTGGAGCCAACTGATATCAAGACTTGGAAGCAATTGGCGGAGGCATTTGTAGCCCATTACAAGTATAACAGCGACCTGGCACCCAATCGGGTCCAGTTGGCCGGGCTTTCACAGAAGAAGGGGGAGAGTTTTAAAGAGTACGCGCAAAGGTGGCGCGATATGGCTGCCAGGGTCCGTCCTCCTGTAGAAGATAAGGAAATGAATGATATGTTTGTCGGCACATTCACAGGGCTGTTTCATGATATGCTGTTTCATACGTCTCTGGCCAGTTTTTCAGACCTGATTCTGATGGGGGAAAAGATTGAGCGTAATATTAAGCAAGGAAAGTTCCAAGTCGAGGAATCCACTGCATCTGGCAGTAATAGGAAAGCTTATGGTGGGCGCCGTCAGGGCGAAGCCAGCGCGGTATTTGGAGGCCGAGGCCGAGGCCGAGGCAGGGGACGAGGTCAATATCGTCAGCCGCAGCAGGTGTCGAGTGTTACTATTCCCTATCAGCAACAACCATTCCAGCAACAACAACCGGTTCAGCAGCAACCAATGCCACAGCAGCAGCAGCCTCAGCAGGGGGCACAGCAAGCTCAGCGAAGATTCCAGGGCAGTAAACCGAGAAGAGCGTTTGAGAAACCTCCCTCTACCTATGCCGATTTGTTGCAGACATTGTTGGGATTGAATCTGGTAGAGAAAAGAACCCTGGCACCGATAACGGGAACTCCCCCGTTCGGCTATGATGCAAACAGGCACTGTGAGTTTCATTCTGGGGCCCCGGGTCACGATATAGAAGGTTGTCATGCTTTTAAGCACGTTGTGCAGGATCTTTTAGACAACAAGACTATCAATTTCGGAACGGCAGGTCCGAATATAGTCCAGAAACCCATGCCTAATCATGGGGCAAACGCCGTTCTGACTGAGGAAGGTCTGAATCTTATTATGAACGTTGAGGATTTAAAGACGCCGCTGAGCGAGATAAAGAGCCGACTGTTACAAGGAGGTGTTTACCCAGGATGTAACGAGTATTGCTTAGACTGTTGGACCCTAGCTGGGGGGTGTGAGGATTTGAAGAAAGGCATTCAGGCCTTAATTGATGATGGCATTTTGCAGTTTGATCGAGCGGCAACTGATGAGCCTGCAGGGGCAGTAGTGGATAATCAGAGTGATGTGGCCACAGTGACGATTCCGCGGAAGACGATCACTATTGCAGCACCAGCCCAGCGCCCACCGATCACTATAACTAAAGCCGGGCCGATCCCGTATGAGAACACGAGAGCAGTCCCATGGTCATATGGGTTAGAGGTGTTTTGTGATGGGATAAAGATTGATGTCAGCAAGCAGCCAGCGGAGGTTGTGGATAATGTCGTTGGTTCAGGAGGCATGACGAGGAGCGGCAGGATCTTTATATCTCCTGAAGTGGAGGCCGAAAGACTAGCGAAAGGAAAAGGGAAAGCGGTTGAAAATGCTCCAGCGCAAGCAAGTGAAAAAGAAGCAGCATCGAAAGATGTAGAAGAATTCATGCGCTTAATTCGAAAAAGTGATTATAAGATTGTGGAGCATCTGCAGCAGACACCGTCCAAAATATCTATCTTGTCATTGCTCTTATGTTCGGAAGCTCACAGAAACGCTTTGTTGAAAGTCCTGGACACTTCTTTTGTACCCCAGGATGTCTCCGTAAATCAGCTAGAAGGAGTATTGGCACATGTGAATGCATGCCACAGTCTGGGTTTTACCGATTTTGACTTGACTCCGAAAGGGAGGGATCATAATATGGCATTACACATATCTGTTGAATGTAGGGGGTCAGTAATGTCGCACGTATTGGTTGACACTGGATCGTCTTTGAATGTGCTGCCTAAGAAGGCGATGATGAAGCTGGATGTTCGAGGGATTTTGTGTACACCCAGTGATTTGGTAGTCAGAGCGTTTGACGGCACGCGGAGAACAGTCTTTGGATCGATTACCTTGCCTCTGCAAGTGGGGCCGGAAGTGTTTGCAACGGAGTTTTATATCATGGATATACAGCCTGCGTACAGCTGCTTGCTGGGAAGACCCTGGATTCATGGGGCAGGGGCTGTCACGTCTACCCTGCATCAGAAGTTAAAGTATATGGTCGGAGACAGCGTAGTCACCGTGTGCGGAGAAGAAGACATCCTGGTCAGCCATCTATCATCGTTTAAATATGTGGAAGTCGACGGAGAGATCCACGAGACGCCATGCCAGGCATTCGAAGGTTTGCGCATCAAGGACAAGGGTCCCGGGCCGAGCAAAGTGCCAGAGATAGCTGTCTCATCGTATAAGGAGGCTCAAGCGCTAGTGGAAGCAGGAGAAGCCAAGGGCTGGGGCAAAGTGCTGGACATTCCGGTGAAGATGGACCGGTTCGGGCTGGGGTACCGACCGTCGTCATCAACTCCTTCCGTGGGGGCCCCCCATTTCAGAAAGTCAATTACCATCTCTGCCAGTGGAGTATGTCATGAAACTGTCAATGCTGCTTCAGAGTCTGATGAAGGAGACAGCGACTGTGATATGGATGCCTGGATTCAGCCAAGCACGCCAGGACAAGGACTGTGCAACTGGTCTATTCAGGAGCTTGTTCCTGTGACTTTTAAACAGTAATGCTTTGCTTTATTAATTGTTGAATAATCTGATGTCTTGCCCGGGGCATCAGGATTTGCTTAGGGCTGTGTTGTTATAAACATTGCGCGTTAATCATTAAATAAATGGCGTCTTTTCATGTGCAAATACCGTAATCCCTGTCTTTCCTGTTTTGTATTTTTCAATAAAATGGCAACGTGGTTATTCGCTTTATACGCATTTTGAAGCACTTAACCATTCCTTTTGCAGGATAACATTTTCAGATGACACCCTTGAGCCACCTATGACTCGTCCCGACTTTGAGCACCCAGTGTTTCAGGCTGAAGAAGAGGTTGTCGAAGATAGCGACGTTCCTGAAGAACTGTCTTGGTTAGTGAAGCAAGAGGAAAGAGCCATTCTGCCTCACGACGAGGTTATCGAAATTATCAATTTGGGGTCGGAAGGGGTTGAGAAGAATATTCGTATCGGAGCCGCATTGCAGAGTGATATCAAGCGAAGACTGATTGAAATGCTCCGAGAGTATAGTGATGTATTCGCTTGGTCATATGAAGATATGCTGGGGCTCGATACAGATATGGTGGTGCATCGCCTGCCACTGAAAGAAGATTGCCCGCCAGTCAAACAAAAGCTTCGCAGAACTCGACCAGATATGGCAATGAAGATCAAAGAGGAGGTTCAGAAACAGTGGGACGCTGGTTTCCTGGCTGTGACAAAATATCCCTCATGGGTTGCTAACATCGTACCAGTGCCAAAGAAAGATGGCAAGGTTCGAATGTGCGTGGATTATAGAGATTTGAATAAAGCAAGCCCAAAAGACGATTTTCCACTTCCTCATATTGACGTGTTAGTTGATAATACTGCTCAATACTTCGTATTCTCCTTCATGGATGGCTTTTCAGGCTATAATCAGATTAAAATGGCGCCAGAGGATATGGAGAAGACTACTTTTATAACGCCGTGGGGAACATTTTGCTACAAAGTGATGCCCTTTGGTTTGAAGAATGCTGGGGCAACATATCAGCGTGCGATGACGACTCTTTTTCATGACATGATGCATAAAGAGATCGAAGTTTATGTTGACGATATGATTGCCAAATCCCAGACGGAGGAAGAGCATCTGGTGAATCTGTTGAAGTTGTTTAAAAGACTTAGGAAGTTCAGGCTGAGGCTGAACCCTAACAAATGCACCTTCGGGGTGAGATCGGGTAAACTGCTGGGGTTTATCGTAAGCGAAAGAGGAATAGAGGTCGATCCTGCTAAGATAAAAGCAATTCAAGAAATGCCGACGCCTAAAACAGAGAAAGAGGTGCGCGGGTTTTTAGGGAGGTTGAACTACATTGCCCGGTTCATATCTCACCTAACGGCCACGTGTGAACCATTATTCAAGTTGCTAAAGAAAGATCAAGCTGTAACGTGGAACGAAAATTGTCAAAAGGCGTTCGATAAAATAAAGAAGTATCTGCAGGAACCTCCTATTTTGATACCCCCGGTGGCGGGTAGACCCTTGATCATGTATTTGACGGTTCTTGAGGGAAGCATGGGTTGTGTTCTCGGTCAACACGACGAGACTGGGAGAAAAGAGCATGCGATCTATTACCTGAGTAAGAAATTTACAGATTGTGAATCCCGATACTCAATGCTGGAGAAAACTTGTTGCGCGCTAGCCTGGGCCGCCAAGCGTTTGAGGCAGTACATGCTGAATCATACAACCATGCTCATCTCGAAGATGGATCCTATCAAATATATATTCGAAAAGCAGGCGTTGTCAGGTAGAATTGCCCGTTGGCAGATGGTCTTGACTGAATATGATATCCAATACGTCTCGCAAAAGGCTATAAAGGGGAGTGTGCTGTCTGAGTATCTGGCGGAGCAGCCTATTGAAGAGTACCAATCGATGAGGTTTGATTTTCCTGACGAGGATATCCTGTACCTCAAGATGAAAGATTGTGAAGAGCCGTTGCCAGACGAGGGACCGAAGTTGGGGTCCAAATGGGAGATGATTTTTGACGGAGCTGTGAATGCTTATGGTAGCGGAATAGGGGCAATTATCACCACGCCACACGGGTCGCACATCCCGTTTACTGCCCGATTGACCTTTGCCGTTACCAACAATGAGGCCGAATACGAAGCTTGTATAATGGGGCTTGAAGAAGCCATTGATTTGCGAATCAAACATCTAGACGTATACGGAGACTCAGCTCTGGTGGTGAATCAGATCAAAGGGGAATGGGAGACACGTCAGCCCAATTTGATACATTACATGAATTATGCAAGGAGATTGTTGCCGTTCTTCGACAAAGTTGAATTGCATCACGTACCGCGGGCAGAAAATCAAATGGCTGACGCCCTTGCCACTTTGTCTTCCATGTACAAGGTCAACTTCTGGAACGAAGCTCCCCAAATCACTATCTCTCGGTTGGACAGGCCAGCTTATGTATTTGCTATTGATGAAGCATCCGATGACAAACCGTGGTATTTCGATATCCTTAATTTCCTGAAGAATAAAGAGTATCCGGCCGGGGCATCCAGTCAAGATCAGAAGACTCTCAGGAGATTAGCGGGTAATTTCTACTTGAATCCGGATGGCGTCTTGTACAGAAGAAACCACGATTTGGTGTTGTTGCGTTGTGTAGACGAGAAAGAGGCAAAGCTTCTTATGGAGGAAATTCACGAGGGTACCTTTGGTACGCAGGCTGGTGGGCATGCTATGACGAGAAAGCTGCTAAGGGCAGGTTATTTTTGGCTGACGATGGAAACTGATTGTTTCAAGTTCGCGAGGAAGTGCCACAAGTGCCAAATCTATGCTGACAAGATACACGTGCCCCCGAGCCCTCTAAATGTGATGTCATCTCCATGGCCATTCTCGATGTGGGGAATCGATATGATTGGGAAGATCGAGCCGACGGCTTCTAACGGGCATCGGTTCATCCTAGTGGCAATCGATTATTTCACCAAGTGGGTGGAAGCGGCGTCTTACGCGAATGTAACGAAGCAAGTGGTTGCCAGATTCATCAAGAGAGATATCATTTACCGATATGGGATCCCCGAGCGGATAATCACGGATAATGGTTCTAATCTGAACAACAAAATGATGAAGGAGCTCTGTCAGAATTTCAAGATCGAACATCACAACTCCTCTCCTTACCGACCCAAGATGAATGGCGCTGTCGAAGCGGCCAATAAGAATATCAAGAAAATTGTTCAGAAAATGGTGGTGACCTATAAGGATTGGCATGAAATGCTACCTTTTGCTTTGCACGGTTATCGTACGACGGTACGCACATCAACCGGGGCAACTCCGTTCTCGCTGGTATACGGAATGGAAGCGGTATTACCATTGGAAGTTGAGATCCCTTCTCTGAGGGTATTGCGAGACGTGCAGCTGGACGAGGCAGAATGGGTAACGAATATATTGAACCAACTGAGTTTGATGGATGAGAAGAGGCTAGCTTCTCTGGCATACGGTCGTTTGTACCAAAGACGAATGAAGAAAGCGAACGACAAGAAGATACTTCCGCGAAGCTTTCAGACAGGCGACCTTGTGCTGAAAAGGATTCTCCCGCCGCAAGCAGATCACAGGGGCAAGTGGACCCCCAACTACGAAGGGCCATACGTTGTCAGTAAGGTCTTTTCAGGAGGAGCGTTGTTGTTGTCCACCATGGACGGAGAAGACTTTGCGTCACCTGTGAATTCGGACGTAGTTAAAAAATACTTTGCTTAAAATAGACCCGCTGGACAGAAAAAGAGAGTCCAGGCAAAAATGGGGCATCCTGGCGAACCAAAAACAGAATGAAAGGTTCGGGCAAAAGTTAGGGATAAAATTGAAAAAAAAACGTACACCCGCGAAGTTGAAAACCTACACTGGGCGGCTTCGGCAAAAAAGGGTATCTCGGTGAACTGAAAACCCGTAAAGGGCGGTTCACGCAAAAGTTAGGGATTTGAAAAGCAAATGACTGCGATCCGAATTCAATGAGCATCAATGCGGGAGAATACATTTGAGGAGTCAGTTATCGGATACAATCTCTTCAGAAGTGAGGATACCGGGAAAGCATTAGAGTCGGACGAGTCATGGGAGGATCAGTTCGTGGTGTTCATCTGCATCCCATTGCCGACATGTGTACAAAATTTAATTTGTCAAAATATTCACGCTTCTTGTGCATACTTATGTATTTGCTTTGTGTAGCTTCCTCTTTTCAGGAGTTACATCCCGTGTACAAAAAACTCCGCCCATTCAGGGGCCCGATCAATAAAATATGTTATTCAGTACTTGATGCTGGTTCTTTACTGTTTTGTGCATAAAACGCCTAAGTTTAGTGAAACTAGCATGAGTATAACATCACTGGCCCTTGCCAACAATTGTTAAAGCTTTGAATTAACTGAGTGTAACGTCACTAACCTGAATTGATTTGGTTGCATAGGCTTGGCTTGTTTTGTTTGTGTTGCTACAGGTTTCATAACCATACGAAGAATACAATCAAAAGATCGCGATAACGAAAGACTCAGTCTTCACGCAGGTCATGCGTGTTCTTCCTGAAGAAGGATAGAATTCCCCAGCTAGTCGTAGCTTACTAAAAGGGGGCAGAAAAGCTATTCGTCCTCAGCAGAGTTTGGCGATTCTAAGATCATAGGGCTGTATTCAGACAGGTTCATCTTTCCCCGCAGAGTCATGCACTCTCTCCAGTGGAGTCAGTTAATTTTCCCGAGAGAATCATCCCATCCCCAGCGGAATTCTCTTTACGAGTGTTTTCATTCCTTCTAGTGGAATTCGAAGATTATGACTCTCCCAAGCAGAGTCGATGGTGGTTCCTGTCATTTATTTTATCAGAGATACTGGTGATATCAGTTCACTCTCCAGCAGAAAGTCCGATCATACTATGCACATCTGCTATTCCCCAGCAAGGTTATATTCCCCAGCAGGGGGTTACCTCAACAAGTTGCTCGGCTTGAGTTCCCAATTTCCCAGCAGGGTTGACTTCACCCTTCCAGTATTTATTTTGCTGGAATAATTCTGTAGCATCTGGCTATCCCCGGCAGAGTCGGCATTATCCTTCCAGCATTTATTTTGCTGAAGCAGTTTCTGTACTCTAGCAGTTCAGGTGGAGAGAACTCTTGCTCAAATGAACTACCAAACATTCAAGATCTCCGCATGAGACATCCAATGATAATGTCAGTTTCGGCAGTATTCCCCCACAAAGTCTGCAGGATAAGTTTCTCTTTGTCCCCAAGCAGAGTTACTTATGTCCCCGCCAGAGTTTTGTTGAAGTTTCTCTAGTCCGATCAGCGGATTGTTTCCTGCAAAGTTGTTGTTACGCCAACATTAAAAAGGTTCCATGAATCAAAATTTCAGGGGCCACCGCCGGTTATCAGAACAGGCGTCCGACAGTTTGGTTTCCAGACATCCCCAGTAGAGTCCGCCTCAAAGTCGCTGTCACGTCAGTGCTAAGAAGTTTGTGGGTTGGGATCAGTGGAGAACTAAGTCATATCGTGGACAATTTACTCCTAGATTGACGGGATTTCGTCAGAAGTGGGCGTCCTAACGTGGACAGGTTTATTTCCCTGGATTGGTGAGGTGTGTTAGTCCTATCGTGGGCAGATTCGGTTCTCGAAATTAGTGGGAGGTCATGACGTTGACAAAAGTAATTACTCTTTGTGTTGGTGTCCTGACGTGGACAGATCAGACCAGCGTGTGAGTCCTTACGTGGACAAGTCTTATTTCCTCAGCGGGTCGAAGACGCCTGAGTCCTAACGTGGACAGATCAAGACGAGGTCAGTGTCCTTACGTGGACAAATCAAAGAAATTATTATTCCTAACGTGGAGAAGTGGGTCCTAACGTGGACGATGTAGTCCTTACGCGGACATATCAGAAGAGGATTCCTTACGTGGAAAGAGGTGATTCCTAACGCGGAAAGAGTGGAGTCCTTACGTGGACAGATTAAGATGGCATTCCTTACGTGGAAAATGTAGTCCTGACGCGGACAAATCGGCAAGAAGTTGGTATTCCTTACGTGGAAAGATCAGAGTCCTTACGTGGACATATCAAGAGCATCCCATACGTGGAAAAAGATAGTTTCCTTACGTGGAAATGACAGCATTCCTGACGTGGAAGAGTTTAGTCCTGACGCGGACAGATCAAAGAAGTTATTCCTAACGTGGAAGAAGAAGATTTACTCCTTACATGGAAAAATTGGGGTCCTTACGTGGACAGATTCAAGAAAAGTTGATTCCTGACGTGGAAGAATGATGTACTCCTTACGCGGAAAGTGGAGTCCTGACGTGGACAGGTTCAGAACCAAAGTTGAATTCCGTGCGTGGAAAGATTGGAGTCCTGACGCGGACGTGTCAAGTGGTATTGGAGTCCTTACGTGGACAGATTGATATAGTTCTCCTTACGCGGAAAGAAGATTGCTTCCTGACGTGGAAAGATGAAAAGTTTAGTCCTGACGTGGACAGATACAGAAGAAATGATTCCTAACGTGGACGATGTTATTCCTAACGTGGACAGAGGTTACTCCTAACGTGGAAGAGTGTTATTCCTAACGTGGACGATTCAGTTTATGGAAATGCAGACGAATTATCCCCAGCGGAGTTGCCGAGATTTTCCTGGGTTAACAGCAAGTGGAGTCCTAACGTGGACAGGTTATAGTTGAGAGTTCTTCGTATTGATGACAGACAGAGTCCTAACGTGGACAAGCAAGCAATCTGTGATGACAGAATCCTCTTCAGAACGATGAAGACAATCCCCAGCACGGTCGCGCGAGATCAGTGGGTTACTGTAACAGTCAGATTCAGCTGATGAATGTCGTTCCCCAAGCAGGAGCGCAATTTATTTCTGCGGTTGGCAAATTTCTGGTTTCACTAGTATTCAACCGTCTCGTACCGCGAATGTCTGAAGGCTCCGGGCTCTTCACCCAATCGGGTCCAAGTCGCTTGAATAGGGGCAGCTGTTGCACCCTAAAATTTGCCCAACCTTATTCACTTGGTTTATGTTTCATTATCATTAGCATTTGCATATAGAGTCATGTACATAGTCTAACCATCTGCATAGCATAAGCATAGCAAGGCATACAACAGGGGACCAATCATTATTCTCATCTCTAGAAGCCTATCAAGAGGTTATTATCCCAATTCAATTTTATTCAAGTCATCAGGAAAGAATTTGAAAGCAAAGAGTTCAGCAGATCAAGCCTTGAGTCCATCTCCTAGCTGAGGGCATCTGAGGGTCAACAAGAGGATTGTGAGCTATGAATTGAAGGCATGGAGAGTATCTAGACATTATGAGAGACTTAGAAAGTCATTTGGAGAAGGAGACAAGTCATTGGTGAGAGCACAAGAGCTATAGTTGAAGGCAGTCAACTAGGGTTTCATCTGGGTCAACCCTAGGTCAACCCTAGGTCAATTGACTGATTTAAGGGGCATTCAAGTCTAGTGGAGAGATGTGGGGTTCATCATTGGATATATAAAGAAGGATATGGAGATATTCCAAGGAGAATTCAAGAGAAATCAAGGAGAAGAGGAGTTTCTAAATTAGGGTTTCTCTGTAAAATCCCCTAGTATTAGGTCAAATTTCCAAGCAAGATAAGTCAAAATGCTAGCTTCAAATGGCTTCTTGGCCAACATGAAACTTGTAGAGGATCTCAAGACCTTTAATTTGAGTGGTGGAAGACATCAAGGAGATTTATAGAACTCAAGTTATGGTCCTTGCAAGTTACAGGTCATCTGAGGTATCTGAAATGTTGTCTGTGAAAGTGACTTGACTTCCAAGCAAGTTTTACCCCTCAAGGAGATTTCAAATGAATTCTTGGTCAACATAAGAATTGTTCCTCATTGTCTTAGCTTTCTAGAATGGTATAGCATGCCCTCATATGATGTGGATAACTCAACTTATGGTCTTGGCAAGCAAAGGGTATTTTGGGCATTTGTGAATTACAGGTCATTTTAACCTATGTCCAAAACTCATACAAGGAGGCCTCAAATGGAAAAACTTACAACATCAAACTTGCTCCAAATGGGATTTTAAGTCTAGAAAGAAGGTCACAAATTGTTGGAAAAGCTCATAGCATGAAGTTGCATGATTGGTCCAAAGTTGAACTAAAATGGCTTATAATTTGGATAAATTCAAAAGGAAAAATGGTTTGAGAGATTTATAAGTCCAAATGGAGACTTCCAATATATGATTTTGAATGGAAAAGACATTCTAAGAACAATGGTTCAAACACTTTTTTGAGTTTAGAAGGAAAAAAGAAAGATATTCATGGTTACTTGCCTTTTAAGAAACATAGCCAAAATGAATCAAAGTTGGAAGGCAAGGGAATGTGTAAGATTGATCTAGAATGTTCATGTGAGCCCTATATATGCATGAAATGAAGATTGATCAAGGGTTGGACTCATTTCTCACCAAGAATTTCACAAACTCTCTCATTCTTTTTCATTGAATTTTCACTTAAATCTCTCAAATTCTTCACCAATTATCATCAAAATCAACTTCATTCTACTGATTCATCATCATAGATTAGAATTCAATCAAGAACCAAGTGTGATTCATCCATTTTCGAGCACTTCCATCATCAACATCAAAATTACAATTTCCATTGGACAGCATAATTCAAGCCAAGTCTCATCCAAATATTGCAAACAGAATCAAGTACATCAAGAATTGATCAAGATCCAAGCCCTAGAAGCCTCAGATCCACAAGTTTCCATAGCTGTTTTCAAGCTTTTGCATCAGGTGCGTTTTCATTCAAACAGCTTGATTCAATTAGGTTAGCATGATTTTATTAGTTTAGACATGATGTAGGATGTTAGTAGAGCAATTAGGTTGAGTTTGGAGTGATTTGGTGATGGTTGTTAGCAGGTGTACAAAACTGTTAGGGCTTGGAACTTGTGGTAGAATGCATCATAAGCTTAGCTTGATAGATCAGAATAATCACCATTATGCATAGAGTAGTTTAGTCTAGGTTTGATTAAGAATTGTGTTGATGAGTTGCAGAGGACATTCATGGTGACCAGAGCTTGTTGTTATCGGGTTGAGTGATCTAGTGAATTTCAGGTTGATCTAAGACCATAGACGTGTAGAGGGAGAGATGTAGAGTAATTTTCATGTTTATAGCATGTTGATTCATGGCCTGTAGAGTGAGAACAGGTTGAGGGAAGGTTGCTCGTGCATGAGCATTCATGGAGTTAAACCCTAGCTCACAGATCCAATGAGGAAGATGAAATCGTGTCCATCCATTTTGAGCAAGACTTTTGACTTGGAGAGTGATCCTGTGGCCATTATTTGATTCAGTTTTGGAGGGAGATGCGTTGGCCCTAAACGCACCGTTTCATTAATTGAAACGGGCGGGCCTGAGTTGTGATGTGCTATTCCCACCCCCAGTGTTAAGCCCAACATCAGTTTGAACGTGTTTCTATTCCTATTCTCACCCCCTGCGCCTCTTTTTATTTTTCATTAATTCTGAGTGATGCTGGGCCTTAGTAAAGTGCTACCCACACCCCCTGTCTGCTTGGCCCATCCTGATTTCAACTAGGCGTAGTTTCTATTCTAACCCCCCCTCTCTCATTTTAATTCAATTCTTTTTTTTAATTCACTTTAATTTTACCAACTTTAAAAAATTCATAATAAATTCATAGAAAATCATTTTCACTTCATTCTTTTTACATCATTTTCTTTAGGATGTGTAGAAAATTATAGAAAAATAAAATTGCATTTTTATTTTTATTTCATATTTTTTCCATATTTTCTAAATAAATGTCATTTTAAATAGATTCATTTCATGCATGATTTTGATAATTTTTGTTCTACTAAATGCTTTAATATTTTTTGTTCATTCTTTTTAGGTTGCTTAGATTAGATGTTGAAATTGTAGATTCAATTTAGCTCCCATTTTTAGGAATTAATTTTAGGTGATTAATGTAGACTTGAATAACACAAACAAATTAGGGTTTTTAGGTGATGACTTAGGAAGTTTGATTTCATTTCCCTTAGGATTTAGGGTTTGAATAGATTAATTATGGGACTATAAGGGCTATGGGTAGTTATTTGATCCTTTAGAAAAAGTCAGGATTCCCCTACTGCTATTAATACAGTCTGTATATCTGATTGACTGGTGTGGTGTGCCCTTTGGGGATTATTGCTTGCTTGCTGGGGTATTGGGATTGTCTGGGGGCCTTGGGAGAGCTGAGGACTTGAGGAGATGAAGCCATTGGAGATTCAAAGATTGAAGATCAACTGTCAGAGTTGAGGAGGAGATTCTTGCTAGCAGATGCTGAGGAGACTAGGGTTTAGGAGCTAGGCAGAGCTCTAGATTAGAAAGCTTGTTTCTCAAACATGGATTGCCTTGTCTGCATCCATCCTTTCTCTATGATTCAAAGTCTCTTTCAAATAGCCACCTCCTTCCTTTGGAAGGATCAGTGAATATATTTGAAAGATAGAACTTTTGAGAGGAGACTTTCTGTTTAATGTTAACAGTTGATGAACCACCCTTGGTAGGTAATCAACTGTCTAACATTCATTCACTTCACTCTTGTGACCAATCCCTCATCCTGGAGGTTTGAGCTTGAAGAAAAGCCATTGCAGATGGAAGAATGATGATCAAAGCCCTTGCCTGAAGGCCATGAAGATGGAGATTGATGCTTGTTGAAGCCTGTAGCTGAATGGAGATTTCTTGAAGCCAGATGTTGATTCAGAGCTGCTGATGCTGTTTATTTTTGCTGTTGTATTTCATTTCTTGATGTATTGATTGGTTTTCTTGACTGTATTGTTTGCTGTCTACCATGCTGGGTTGAAAGTGAAGTCTGTTCACTTTTGCCTATTGTTTTCTAGGTTCGAGGTTGAGTGGAACTCCCTTGCCTCGCTTGTGCTGTTGCATCCATGCATTTTACTGCTTTACTGTATATATCTTATATTGTTTCTGTTTCTGCCTATCCCTTAGGATCTCTGTTTCTCTCTGTGCAAGAGAGGAGCATGATAGACACTAGGTCTTAACCCATGCATGATAACATTAGGATAGTTTGTTTCCCTTCGCAACCGTAGGTTAGAGTGTTGTCTCTTCTTTCTCAAAACAAACAGAAAAACACAATAAATATTTCAAACACAATAAAAGACACTTCTTCCGTAAAAGAATGTGAACTCATCAAAACGTCATTTTTGTCCGCTGGGACTGTTAATCAGAAAACCCTTTTTCAGAAGGAATAAAATCAATCAAGACAGACTTGTGTCGTACGTGGCCCGAACTACGTTTGCTCTGATCTTTCATGCTGTATGGAAGTACGTAGGCATAGGATGCGATATCCTAGCGAGCAACCTTCCCCTCCTTTCCCGTAGGTAGGCGAACTACGTTGACTCTGATTTCTCGTTCCAGACGGGAATACGTAGGCATAAAGTGCGATACTTTGCCGAGTCATTTTATTCTCATTTTCTTTTCTTTTTCACCCCTGACCTATAGTTTAGATAGAATAACAATCCATACCCGAAAACAAGCGTGGATCCCGTCGAGTACGACGGACGTGAGGGGTGCTAATACCTTCCCCTTGCGTAACCGACTCCCGAACCCAGGTTTTGGTTGCGACGACCATACCTTTCCCGTGTTGTGCGAGGTTTACTCTGAGCGTTTCCTTTCCCTCCCGTGGGATAAATAACGCACGGTGGCGACTCTTCTGTTCAGCCGGCGCCGATTTTCGCAGTAGCGACACCATGTTATAAAACTTGGATTATGCTCACGTACTATCCAATTTTCATTTCGATTTAGATTTAAACCTCTGAGAACGTCCTTGTGCATTTCAACATACGACTCAACCTCAATGTCATTGTGCAGAACATACAAATGCACTTGCTCCCGTTCATCCCTTGAAACTGTCACAACTTTATTTCCAATTAACTGTTTACCTACTATTTTTTCAACAATAGTAGATTTTGGGAGGCCAATGGATTGAACGTTGGACAAATATTCAGTACAAAACTCAATAGCTTCTTCAACAATGTATCGTTCAACAATACATCCCTCTGTTCGACTTCAGTTTTTCACATACCCTTTCAATATTTTCATATAACGTTCAACAGGGTACATCCATCTCATATAAGCTGGTCCACACAATTGTGTCTCTTTCACAAGATGGGCAACTAGATGTACCATTATGTCAAAAAATGATGGAGGAAAATACATTCCAAGCTCACGCAAAGTAATAACTATTTCTTTTTGCAATGTTGGTAAGATCACAGGATCGATCACCTTACTACAAATTGACTTGAAGAAAAAAAACAATTTAGTTATTGCGCCTCTCACTTTTTCTGGCAAAATAGAACATATACCTATTGGTAGAAATTGTTCCATTATAACATGGCAATCATGTGTCTTTAAACTCTTTAACTTAAGGTCTTTCATAGAAACAAGTGTTCTAATATCTGAAGAGTATCCTTCTGGAACTTTAACTTCACTCAGAAACTTATACAATATCTTTTTCTCCTTTCTAGATAAAGTATAAGAAGCAGGTGGTAGATATGTGCGATTTCCTTTCTTCAAGGGTCCTAATTCATTTCTTGCTTTAAGGCCATCCTTAGACTTTCCTTGTATATTGAGTAACGTACCAATAACACTTTCAAATACATTTTTTTTCAATATGCATAACATCGAGAAAATGTCTTACATACAACGACTTCCAATACGGAAACTCAAACAAAATTGACCTCTTCTTCCACCCACGCGTGACAAGCGTATGAGCAAAAGGCTTGCCAAACTGAGTACTCACATATTTCACCTTTTCAAAAATTTGTTCGCCGGTCAATGTAGGTGGAACTCTATGTTGTTCTGAATTTCCATTGAATGCTTTTCTCCACCCACGGTAGTGATGATTAGAATTTAAGAATCTACGATGACCAAGAAAGACATTCTTTTGACCAAATTCCAACCGCGTTCAATCTGTGTTTTCTTCACAGATAGGACACGCACACTGACCTTTAATGCTATACCCCGATAGATTTCTGTATGCTGGAAAATTATTAATTGTGCCAAACAACATCGCCCTCAAATTGAAACTTTCTTTCCTATATCCATCATAAACCTCCACACCGTTCTCCCATAAACTCTTTAAGTCTTTGATTAAAGGTGCCAGGTATACGTCTATGTCATTCCCTGGTTGTTTAGGGCCAGAAATTAACATAGATAACATCATGTACTTACACTTCATACATAGCCATGGAGGTAGGTTATAAATCGTAATAATTTCATGCCAGGTGGAATGTGAGATACTTTGTAGACCATGCGGATTCATTCCATCAGTCGATAATGACAAGCGAAGGTTTCTAGCTTCTTCTCCAAAATCAGGATACTCATTATCAATTTTCATCCACTGTGGTGAATCTTCCGGATGTCGATACTTCCCATCTATAATTCTATCATCTGCATGCCAAGTCAGGTGTTTTGCATCTGTTTCACTACGAACATGCGTCTGAATCTCTAAATTATAGGAAAATACCATGCGACTTTTTCTAGTGACAACTTTTTCTTATACCGAGATACACCGCATTTAGGACACTCGTTTAATGATGCATATTCATTTCGAAACAAAATGCTATCATTTGGACAAGCATGTATCTTATCATAGCTCATGCCAATAGAGCATAACATTTTGTTAGCTTCATAGGTTCGATTGGGAAGAACATTGTCCTCCAGAAGCATCTCTTGAAGTAGGGCTAACAACTCTGTGAAACTGTTATCCGACCATCCATTACCCGCCTTTAAGTTGTACAACTTTAATACCACAGACAATCTTGTGAAAGTAGTGCAACCTTTATACAACGGTTTCTCTGCATCGCTTACCAACCACTCAAACATCTTGGAACAATCTTGAAGATCTTCTTCAAGTGCTTCTGCAATCTCTTCGACTCGATTACAATCATATGTATCCCTGCCATTGTCCTTTGAAGCATATGTCGTATTATTCTCGGGTTCGACATTCTCGTTACTTATCTCACCATGTAATGTCTAATATGTATAACTTCGATCAATTCCATGTCTCATTAAATGAGATTCCAACTGAACGGCGTCAATTCGACGCCCATAACAGCAACCTAAGCAAGGACATGTGATCCTACTGGGGTCTTTGGCGTGTTCAACAACAAACTTAACGAATTTCGATACCCCATTCTCGTACTCTTTTGACAATCGATTAGAAGACATCTATTTTTTATCCATACTAAATGAGTAGTCTAAACTAAACTAAGAAAGTTAAACAAAAACAGAGAATACTTGTAAAGAAATCACTAACTTCTAAGAAAGCGACACAGTAGGATGCTTGGAAACGATCACAACCTTGCTCTTCACAGGTAACCCCTATAACAGACAAAATTAATAACATCATCAACATTAAATAATTCTTGGAACATCAATTGTTAATAAAACTTGCAATAATGTAACAACTTCTTATATAGTTGATAATTTCTTTTAATAAAGCCTTATAATATTAAAAGAAAAAGGTGGAACAACTAAGAAACTATAAAATGAGGAACAAAATAAAATACCATAAAACGGACTACTCATATGATCTAACCATTTTGATAGGTATCGAGTTTACTTATATTTATATTTATGTTGGCTACTCTCTTAAAAAATAGGAATTTCTAAACTATGAAAAAAATATGCTCTATCAAGTTACATTAATATTTTTTAATTAATTATATGACGCGGGTGGTATATTTTTACTTGGTATAATTTTTCTATGTTTGAGCGCGTTGGTATTCGGTGTCCGACATACAATGTCGTTTTCAGTGTCAAAATATCAACTCTCCTTTGAAAATGGGAACATAGATGTAATTCTACAACAATAATTTTCTAATACAGCACATAAACAATAGAACCTAGCACTTTTCTTCAATCTCATCCTATATAACTGATTACAAGCTTAAATATGAAGAAATCTTCATGCATTTTCTAATGTACTATGTGCATTTTCAAAGGCTTTCTATGTTGGCAAGAGAAAAAGCAAGTCTGCAATAAAGCAAGTGACATAATTTCACCATCTATATACTAAAACAGAGTCTTTCTTACACCAACACTACAACACCAATTTTCAAAATGACACTTTAGCATAATATCAAAACTAATTAATAACATAATATAAAACTGAATGCAGAACTAAAAATGGAGAGTAATAGTATTGAACAAAATATCAAACACTTTATCATAATATTGAACAAAAAAAAATCTCTAAGAGGTATTTTATCAAACACTTAGAATGCATTTAAGTGAGAGAAAAAGAGAATAATTTTTTCTCATATTCATATCAGTTGCAGAGGAATGACAAAGACAACCATTACAAAACAAAAAATGAGATTACCTTGTAGTTCTGAAGACGGAATGACGGAGGAGGGAGACGGTCGGCGGTTGTCGAACGGAGGAGGGCGACGGTCGTGGTTTAGGTTAACGGAGGAGGGCAACGTTCGCCAGAGGAGAAAGAATGAAAGAAATACACGTACAGTCATTCTGTTTCTTATAAAAATTCTGGTGGGTATTTTAAATTTATTCTAATTATGCCTATAGCAGCGCTTTTTAATGGCATTTACAGGGCTTTTAAAAAGCGCTCTCTAAGGTGTGCCTTAGGCATGACATATAGCAGCGCTTTTTAAAAGCGCTTTCTTATATACCCTATATAGCAGCGCTCTCGTATGTTACACCTACAGCAGCGCTTTAAAAGCACTTTCTTAGGGCCCCCCTTTAGCAGCGCTTTACAAAAGCGCTTTCTTAGGGCATACATTTAGCAGCGCTTTTAATAAAGCGCTTTCTTAGGGCCCCCCTTTAGTAGCACTTTACAAAAGCGCTTTCTTAGGGCATACATTTAGCAGCGCTTTTAATAAAGCGCTTTCTTAGGGCCCCCTTTTAGCAGCACTTTTCAAAAAGCGTTGTCTAAGGTATGCTATTTTTTTCTTTTTTTTAATGACTCTTTAGCAGCGCTTTTCAAAAAGCGTTGTCTTTGTATGCGCTGCTAAAAGTCAATTCTGGCGTAGTGAGTCGAAGTATGTTCTAACATGCATTAGTCAGTATAGCTAGGTTTGTTAGTATGTTGAATTGGGCCTTACTTGTAAGCCCAATTGTTTAACTTAGCTTGTATCATAAGTTACCTTGCAATTAGTAATTGTTAAAAAGCCCATTAGGTTAATGTGTTAGTTTTCTTATAAATAGCATGCTAGTCTCTTATTTTGTATAAGGAAGATAGGAAGATAAAATCTTAATTCAAGAGAGAGAGAGGTTATTTTTTTATTCTTGTATACTTGTAATCTTGTTTGATAGATAAAGGAAAGAATAGTAGTTTATAACCAATCCTTGTTGTTTCTTCTTGTTCTTCTTGCTTGTTTTCTTTGTTAACCCTAATCCTTGTGTGTTTCTTGATCATAAAGAAACCATTTATATTTTGTTTCAAGGCATTCTATTCACAACAAATTGGTGCGGTGAGCATGGAGAAGATGCCTTCAACAAAGTATGAGATTGAAAAGTTCAACGGAGTGAACGACTTCGGTCTGTGGTGCTTGAAGATGAAAACCCTACTGGTTCAGCAGGGTTGTTTGGAAGTATTAAAAGGAGAGGCAGCCATGGACGTTGCGTTAATGGAAAAAGAAAATACGACCATGATTGAGAAAGCTTACAATGCAATATTGTAGAGCATTGGTGATAAGGTTCTTCGACAGGTATCAAAGGAGACTACATCATCAGGATTATGAGTGAAACTTGAAAGTTTGTACATGACCAAATCTCTGGTGAATCGACTCTACTTGAAGCAAGCTTTGTATTCATTCAAGATGAGTGAAGACAAATTGTTGGCTGAGTAGTTGGATATATTCAACAAGTTGATTCTTGATCTTGAAAATATTAATGTGAAGATCGATGATGAAGATCAAGCATTATTGTTGTTGTGTGCTGTGCCCAGAACACATGCTCACTTAAAAAAAACTCTCTTGTATGGAAGGGAGTTTCTGAGCTTTGAAGAAGTTCAATCAGCCTTGTATTCTAAGGACTTGAACAAACAAAAGGAGCATAAACCTTCGATGGTGGGCAAAGGTTTGTCCGTTAAGGGAAAACTCTTGCGAAAAAAAGGTAAGTTCGACAAGAAGAAAGGTAAGAGTCAGCAAAAGTCTTATAGTGGCGAAACATCTAGTATTCGATGTTATCACTGTAGCAAGGAGAGTCACACAAGAAAGGTGTTCCCTGAACTCCTAAAAGATCATGTAGGTAAGGATAATGGAAACGCAAGCATTGTTTAAGATAACTTCGACTCATCTGATGTTCTTGTGGTTTCAAGTGGCGACTCAAGAAAATAGTGGATTATGGATTCAGATTGCACTTGGCACATGACTCCAAACATAGAATTGTTTAAGGAGCTATGCGATTAAAATGGTGGATCTGTAATGCTGGGAAACAACAAATCATGCAAAATTGCAGGTATTGGATCTGTAAGATTCAAGCTCCATGATGAGTCAATAAGGTTATTGACTGAAGTCAGGTATGTACCTGATTTGAAGAGAAATTTGATTTCTCTTGGTGAATTCGAGAGGAAGGGATATGTTTTTCAAGGAGAGAAAAGTATCCTAAGAATCATGAAGGGGTCGAAGGAAGTCTTTAGAGGCGTGAAGAAACAAGGTTTGTATACCCTTGAGGTTGAGGTTATAAGCGGGTCGACAAATATTGCATCAACGAAATCTGTGTCGAAGAAAGAATTATGGCACATGAGATTGGGCCATGCTAATAATAATAATAATAATAATAATAATAATAATAATAATAATAATAATAATAATAATAATAATAATAATAATAATAATAATAATAATAATAATAATAATAATAATAATAATAATAATAATATTATTATTATTATTATTATTATTATTATTATTATTATTATTATTATTATTATTATTATTATTATTAATTGTAGGACATGTTTCAATTGTATTGTTGTTTGTGCAATAATTTATTGAATTTAAAATTACTTAACTCATATTATATGTGCATTCTAATATGAAAAAATTATTACTTGATCATCTAGATATTAAAAGTAATTTGTACATATTTTTATTAATGAAAGTTGACAAATATTTATGAAAAAAGTTATAGAAAATATTAATGATTTTTGTTCACTGTTTATTTTCAAATATGATTCTTATATAAATATAACATAGAACATTGTTAAACATGAACTTAAAAAATATAATTCATTACGCATTTGTTAGTTATGCAATAAAATATTTATTTTAAGAGAATATAAATAAATGAGTGTTAGTTAATCTGTTTTCTATGACTTTTATGTTATAAACTTCTTATAAAATAAACGTTAAGATCATGATTGTCGATTGCTATAAATATTTAATGCATCAAATATATTTTAAATATATTCAAGTAGAAGTATAACTTTAAAGTAAAACGATTATTATTAAATATTTTATTAACAATGGAAGAGTGAAACAAAATTGCTTGTGTCATAAAGTCCTTATGTCATATAATAATTAGAATTCTTTTGAACAAAAAATGATATTTCACCATATAAGGTATTGAAAGACAGAGCGTAAAATATCAGATATTTTAGAGTGTGGGGTGTGTAGCTTATTATAAGAACATGGACCCTAAAAGGAACAAGGTGGGCCACCTTGGGATCAAATATGTTTTTGTAGGCTATACACCTAAATGTTAAACATAGAGACTTTTGAATTTGAAGTTTAATCTAACTATTGACTCCCGAGATGTGAAATTCTTTGAGAACCTCATTATGAAGGATATGGAATTCGAGATTCTCATAAAAAAGAACCCTCTGAGGAAGGTTCTCCATGGATTTTTGAAATACAAACCAAAAGTTCGTCACTAATTGTTGAAAAATAATCAGAACTTAGAATAAGAAAGAGAGTCTTAGAAACTAAGGATCTAGGATCGAACAAAATTGATAATTGATTTTTATCTTTTATCTAATGGAAGTAAATAATAAGAGCTTTGTTTGTAAGATTCCTAATATTCTTCAAGTGGAAGATGATCCTAAGACTTCTAAGGAAGTAATAGCTTTAAGGGACCTCTATTGTTTAGAAGGAAGTATCATAGTGTGATGGTACATTAAATGCCTACAAGTATAGATTAATGACCAATGGTTTTTAAACAAACGAAGATGTTTATTATTTTGACACACATGCACTAGTAATAAGCACAATAAAAATTAGAGTATAATTTGCATTAGCTTCTATGCATGACCTTAAATCTCCTCAAATGGATGTCAATATAAGATTTCTAAATAGAGACCTCGATGAGAAGACTTACATGGAGCGGCTAGAAGGATATGTGGTAATGAATGAAAGATTTGCAAGTATAACAAATCCTTGAATGTATTAAAACAAGCACTAAAACAATGATATCAAAAGTTTGACTCTGTCATTGTAAGATTTTCCAATAAAGAGGAAACACACAACTTAAGAGGAGACTTTTTAATCATTATCAAAACACTAAGTCAAAGAGGTTGTCATCATTAACAGGGGGAGATTGTGAAGAATATATCCTATATTGTGTTCAGTTTTGATGAAGACAAAGATTATCATAGAATAAAAGGATCAAAAGTTTCATGCGCATCAATGATGAAGTTGATCAAGAGGGTTGAACATAGAAATTCAAGTAAAGATTTGAGATAAGTGAACATGACTAAGGTGCTCATTTCAATTTATATATGCTACTTTAAATTTCTCATTATTTTATCTTTCACTTCATCTAAAAGCCATATTGTATCATTGTGCGTGATTATCTAAAATCATTTTTCATTTAATTCTTATGACAACTGTTTGTATAAAAATGTGTATCATAAAATTGTGATATTCTTTTCTTTCTATGTTAATTACATATTGATCATTAACAATAAGATGAATGAGAATTTAGAAAAAAAGAGGTTTTAACTTCCACATTCAAGATGAACGATCTTGGACTAGTTGACACATTTTTAGGGATCACATTAAAGCAAAACAATGGGGGTTATAAGCTTAGTGAAACACATTATTATGAGAAAATACTTGATAAGCTCAAACACTTACATTTCAAGAAAGTGAGTACTCCACTTTATCCTAGTGTTTAAATTTAAAATAATGATGGAAGAGTTGCGGCTCAATTGAAATATACAAGTGCATCCAATGGACTATACCTAAAATGACATTTGCAATTAGTAAAATGAGTAGATTTTACCAGCAACCCAAATGGTGAGCACGGGAAGACCATCATTAGGATTTTTGCCTATCTTATGAAAACCAAAAATCCTGATCTACATTATGATAGATTTCATACCATATTATAAGGACATAATGATGCGAGTTGGATATTGTGTGTTGAATATTATAAATATACATTTAAGTGGATATCTACACTAGGTGGGGGTGCAATTTCTTAGAAGAGCACGAAAAAAAATGTGGATCACTCTTTCAACCATAGAGTTAGAGTTCGAGGCTCTTTCTTCCGATGGTGAAGAAGCTAAATGGTTGAGAGACCTTATGTTGGAAGTTCCATTTACTAAAGACAATGTTTCAAAGGTGTTGATAAATTACGGCAGTTAAGCCACTTTACCTATATTATACAAAAAACTGTATAATATGAAGTCTAGGCAAGTAGGACTTAGGCATTCTTTCGTGAGAAAATTTATTAAGAATATAATCATTTCATTAACATATATAAGATAAAACTATATTTTGCTTGATCCATTTACTAAACTAATGACCAGAGATTTAGTAAAGACTACTTCGAGAGGTATGAGAATGAAATTCCTTGAATAAAGGTTGTGACAACTGTAGCAACACAATGTGAAGTAATAAACATTAACCTAAGATTCAATGGGTAACAACAAGTCGTTGATTTGGATATATGTGCAACATTTTGTGATAATGTTAACTATTACATATTGAGGGTTAAATTTTTTAAAACTCTTAATGAAGTTCTATATCGAGGATATGTATTTCAAAAAATAGATATAAAATGAACTTCGCCTATTTGAATTTTGAGATGGTGTCATCTCAAAGTGGGGGTTGGAGTTTCTCTTATGAAAAATTCACGAAAACAGGAAAATCACATGGCCATAAATAATGCTAGGCGAGAGATGTAGGCAAAGAACCATTAAAAAATATGTGCAAGGTAACACCGATATAATCACAAGGGATAACAATTTAAAGTATAGCTACCTGACATTATAATTAAACTTTGTGTTATCCTTACTAAGGTTAAGTCTAAATAGAAAAATACTTAAATGTATTAACATTCTTTGTTTCTGTTTCTCTGGAATTGGTCTTGTCATGATTAGAACAAGTGGAAGATTGTAGTAAATCATTACCAATTAATAATCTTGAGTGTGATCAAAATGACAAGAAATTATGCAAGTGAAGATTAATTTTTTAATTCAAAAATAGACAACACTTGTGAGGTGTTGCTGTAGGCAGTTTGTATTTTGAATTTAGAAATTGGAAACACTTTGTGAAGTGTTGCAGAATACAAAATAGTACAGTCTTTGAAAACTGTTGTAGGCGAAACAATGCGACATCTGATAAAGGTCTTACTTTAGGTAAAATAGTGCAAAATTTGGTAAAAACTATTGTTATAGGCGAAACAATGCAACATCTGATAAAGGTCTTACTTTAGGTAAAATAGTGCAACATTTGGTAAAAATTATTGTTGTAGGCGAAACAATGCAACATTCGGCAAAGGTACCGTTGTAGGCAAAACGGTGCAACATTTGGTAAAAGTGTTGCTGAAACAACAATACTTTGACTATAAAATTGAGCATTCCAGATTCATAAATTTTCCCTTCACACAAAATTTCAGATTTTATCTTCTTTACATCCAAGTTTTCATCGATCTTATGCAAACTCGAGTATCGGCTAAACTATCCTGAATATTTATGCGCTCCAACTCTAAGACATTTGAGAGTATTTGAAATACTTATAAAAAATGTAATTTTGTTCACAATTCTAACCTAAATCCATTCGATTTAAATGAGTTTTCTAACACAAAGTGGTGGCGCATCGTGGTGGGACACGTTCTAGAGGCACTTTTTGATTAAGTACTAATTTGGTGCAAGCTTTAATCTTTAATGAAAAAACAGGAAGAGTGCAAAAAGGGGAGGGAGGTGATGTTGTCTTTGAAGAGAAATCGTCTTTTCATTTTTTCTAATTTTTTTTATTTATTTAATTTTTAAAGGAAAAGGATGATGTATCGACAATGTAAATTAATTTTACACTATCAACCCAAAACAACAATGTATTCCGCTAACTCAGACTGAAATTTAAATTACTTTTTTATATTATCAGTGCATCTCTATTAAATTCTATTTTTAATAAGTATTGTTTTAAATATTTTTGATTAAATGTAAAATGGCCATTTTTGTTTTGTTTGTAGATAAATGTCATAAATTATATATATATATATATATATATATATATATATATATATATATATATATATATATATATATATATATATATATATATATATATATATATATATATATATATATATATATATATATATATATATATATATATATATATATATATATATATATATATATATATATATATATATATATATATATATATATATATATATATATATATATATATATATATATTAATTTTTTAATGAATAAAATGTAATAAACAATTTCTATAATTGTTTTTTTTTCAATTTTTTCAAAAGGTTAATAATGATGATTCAAAAATAAAAGACTCAATTAATAATGATTTTTTTTAGAATTTTATGATAAAAACTAAAGTAGTGGTAAATAAATGATAAATCAAATTAGACAACAAAAATAATCTTCTTCTTTTTCTTTTTTTTTTTTTGACATTTTGGATATTTTTAGTGATAAAAATATAATAAATTAAAATTACAAATATAACACATTCTTTAGAATTTTGTAATTACTCGGACAAAATTGGAGTAATGCATATTTAAGTCCGGTACTTAAGAAAATATCAATGCAAGAAGGAAGAGCGTCACAATTCATGTTATAGATTTTTGCATGAGCTTCTTGATTAAGGGGGACACTAAGGAAGAATTGATCCTTAATACTTTTCAAGCTATTAGAGTAAGGCTCAAAGTATTTAATGCTCGGTCGTAGAGAAATTATGTCAGAAATGTCCGCAGATTTAGAACCACTTTACATCATGAAGATGTGAAAGAAAATTGTCACTGTTAGTTTGTCAGCCTTTGTACCTACGCTATTGTTGAAAGACCTTGACAAACACCCAACTCACAGGATGGAATTGAAAAATAAGAAAATGGTTCAAAACGCTGATCTCAAACTCATTAAGGGGAAGAAGATAACCGGCCAAAAAGAATAGACATTCATGAAAGAGAATAACGCACCCACCATATTGGCCACCTACCCATTAACCTTCATATGGAGGTGTGAGATGTTGGATCGAACTCTAGTACGGTCGAAGTCTGTTCGCGAGTAATGCATGTTGTAGTCAAAGTCTGTTCTAACATGCATTAGTCAATATTGCTAGGGTTGTTAGCATGTTGAATTGGGCCTTCCTTGTAAGCCCAATTGTTTAAGTTAGCTTGTAATGGGTAATTGTTAAAAAGCCCATTAGGTTAGTGTGCTATTTTATTATAAATAGGATGCTAGTTTCTCAATCTTGGCATAAGGAAAAATAGGAAGATAAAATCCTAATTTCAAGGGAGAGAGGTTATTTTGTTATTTTTGTATACTTATACTCTTGTTCCAAGAGAAAGGAAAGAATAGCAGTTTAATAATCAATCATTGTTGTTTTCTTCTTTATTAACCCTAACCCTTGTGTGTTTCTTGCTAAGAAACCGTTTATACTTTGTTTAAAGGTATCCGATTCACAACAGATTGGTTCAGTGAGCGTAGAAAAGATGCCTTCAACAAAGTATGAGATTGAAAAGTTCACCAGAGTGAACGACTTCGGTCTGTGGCGCTTGAAGATGAAAGCCCTATTGGTTCAGCAGGATTGTTTGGAAGCGTTGAAGGGTGAGGCAGCCATGGACGTTGCGTTAACGGCAAAAGAAAAGACGGGCATGATCGAGAAAGCCCACAACGCAATATTGTTGAGCTTGGGTGATAAGGTTCTTCGACAGGTGTCAAAGGAGACTACAGCATTGAGATTATGAGTAAAACTTGAAAGTTTGTACGTGACCAAATCTATGGTCAATCGACTCTACCTGAAGCAAGCTTTATATTCATTCAAGATGAGTGAAGATAAAGTGTTGGCTGAGCAGTTGGATATATTCAACAAGTTGATTCTTGATCTTGAAAATATTGATGTGAAGATCGACGATAAAGATCAAGCACTGTTGCTGCTGTGTGCTTTGCCCATATCACATGCTCACTTCAAAGAAACTATCTTGTATGGAAGGGAGTCCCTGACCTTTGAAGAAGTTCAATCAGCTTTGTACTCTAAGGACTTGAACGAATGAAAGGAGTATAAACCTTCGACGGTGGGCGAAGGTTTGGTCGTTAAGGGAAAATTCTTGCAAAAGGATGGTAAGTTCAACAAGAAGAAAGGTAAAAGTCAACAAAAGTCTTATAGTGGCGAAACATCTAGTATTCGATGTTATCACTGTAAGAAGGAGTGTCACATAAGAAAGGTGTGCCCTAAACGCCTGAAAGATCATGGAGGTAATGACAATGCAGCCATTGTTCAAGATGACTTCGACTCATCTAATGTTCTTGTGGTTTCAAGTGGCGACTCGAGGAAAGAGTGGATTATGGATTCAGGTTGCACTTGGCACATGAATCCAAACAGAGAAATGTTTGAGGAGTTATGTCATCAAGATGGTGGATCTGTGCTGCTAGGAAACAACAAATCTTGCAAAATTGCAGGTATTGGATCTGTGAGATTCAAGCTCCATGATGAGTCAATAAGGTTATTGACTGAAGTCAGGTACGTACCTGACTTGAAGAGAAATTTGATTTCTCTTGGTGAATTCAACAGAAAAGGATACATTTTTCAAGGAGAGAAAAATATCCTAAGAGTCATGAAGGGGTCGAAGGAAGTCTTGAGAGGCGTGAAGAAACAAGGCTTGTATACCCTTGAGACTGAGGTTGTAAGTGGTTCGACAAATGTTGCATCCACGAAACTTATGTCGAAGACAAAATTATGGCACATGAGATTGGGCCATGTCAGCGAAAGAGGCCTGGTTGAATTGGGGAAGCAGAACCTGCTAGGAGGTGACAAAGTCGAAAAGTTGGAATTTTGTGAATCCTTTGTATTTGGTAAATCCTGTAGGGCGAAGTTTAACAAAGAAAAGCAAAGAACACATGGATCCCTGGATTACATTCATGTTGATCTTTGGGGGCCTGCAAGGAATCCTTCACACTCAAGTGCAAGGTATTTTCTATCCATCGTTGATGACTATTCCAGAAAGCTATGGGTATTCATTCAGAAGACGAAGGATGACACTTTTGAGAATTTCAAAAGTTGGAAGATTCTGGTCGAAACTCAAACTGGCAGAAAGGTTAAGAGGTTAAGAACCGACAATGGCCTTGAATTCTGCAACGAAGCGTTCAACAGTTATTGTGTTGAGTCTGGGATTGCAAGGCATAATATTTTAGCAGGTACTCCTCAACAAAATGGCTTAGCTGAGAGATTCAAGTGAACAATCCTTGAAAGGGTTAGATGCATGTTGGTTAGTGCTGGATTGAAGAAGATGTTTTGGGCAGAAGCTGTTTCGACAACAACTTACCTGATAAATAGATGTCCCTCGACTGCCTTGGGAATGAAGACACCTGAAGAAGTTTGGTCGGGACATCCACCTAGTCTCGACAAACTGAGAGTACTTGGATGTGTGGCCTATGCTCATATTAGGCAAGACAAGGTCGAACCTAAAGCTCTGAAATGCATGTTCATGGGATACCCTGAATGAGTCAAAGCTTATAGGCTATGGTGCCTAGAGCCAGGTCATAAGAGGTATATCACCAGTCGAGATGTAGTTTTCAATGAAGCAGAGATGGCTTTCAAGAAAACTAATGATGTTGACGAAGAACTGGAACAGGGAGAAATTCCTGTTGAGGTGGAGCATGTTGATGCTGAATTGCGTACCCCAGATGAAGTTGAAGACGACGCAGAAGATGTTGTCGAAGATGAGGAGACTGATAATGTCTACCTGCTAGCAAGAGACAGGTCGAGGAGAGTCATCAAGCCACCTCAGAGACTTGGGTATGCAGATCTTATGGCTTATGCCTTAATCTCTGCTAGTGAGGTTCTAGATGAAGAACCTAGACACTATAAAGAGGTAATGAGGGTGAAGGCTGAACTCAATAAAGAGTTTGACATGAAGGATCTGGGAGTTGCGTCCAGGATTCTTGGGATTGACATCCGGAGAGATAGAAAGCAGTCGAAATTATGCTTATCTCGAGAGGCATACCTACAGAAGGTTCTCGAAAAGTTTGGTATGTCGAATTCAAAGCCTGTTGTCACTCCGACAAACCCTCAATTCAAGCTGAGTATAGATCAATGTCTCAGCACTGATGTTGAAAGAACTTATATGAATAGCATTCCATATGCTAACATAGTAGGTTCTTTGATGTATGTTATGGTCTGTACTAGACCCGACATAGCATATGCAGTAAGTCTTGTAAGCAGGTACATGGCGAATCCTGGAAAGGCTCACTGGAAAGCATTAAAGTGGATTTTAAGGTACATAAATGGGTCTCTGAATAGAGTCCTAATTTATGGTGGAGCCTTGGGTGAAGATAGTAAAGCAACAATCGAAGGATATGTCGACTCTGATTATGCAGGTTGTATGGATTCCAGAAAATCTATCTCTGGATATGTGTTCACTATGTTTGGAACAACAATCAGTTGGAAAGTAACACTTCAGAAGGTCGTTGCCTTATCAACCACTGAAGCGGAGTATATTTCCCTAACTGAAGCTGTGAAGGAAGCATTGTGGCTTGAAGGTTTTTCAAAGGAGCTAAAACTTCAAGGTCGAGTTATCACTGTTAAATGTGATAGTCAAAGTGCAATACACCTGTCAAAGAATTCAGCCTATCATGAGCGAACTAAGTACATTGATGTGAGGTTGCATTTCATCAGAGGGGTAATCGAGCGTGGAGAAGTCCAAGTGCTGAAGGTTTCGACATATCATAATGCTGCTGATATGACCACCAAGGCGTTGTCCAGTTGCAAGTTTTTCCACTGTATGCAGTTAATAAAGCTGCATGAAGAAAGCTAGTTTCTTGATGTTATAGAGTTAGATCCAAGGTGGAGATTTGTGAGATGTTGGATCCAACTCTAGTATAGTCGAAGTCTGTTCGCGAGTAATGTATGTTGTAGTCGAAGTCTGTTCTAACATGCATTAGTCAATATTGCTAGGGTTGTTAGCATGTTGAATTGGGCCTTGCTTGTAAGTCCAATTGTTTAAGTTAGCTTGTACCCTAAGTTAGCTTGTAATGGATAATTGTTAAAAAGCCCATTAGGTTAGTGTGCTATTTTATTATAAATAGGATGCTAGTTTCTCAATCTTGGCATAAGGAAAAATAGGAAGATACAATCCTAATTTCAAGGGAGAGAGGTTATTTTGTTATTCTTATATACTTGTAATCTTGTTCTAAGAGAAAGGAAAGAATAGCAGTTTAATAACTAATCCTTGTTGTTTTCTTCTTTATTAACCCTAACCCTTGTGTGTTTCTTGCTAAGAAACCGTTTATACTTTGTTTAAAGGTATCTGATTCACAACAGAAGGAAGGACACCTGAGTTCTCAAGTTGAAACTTTGTGGCCAGACGAATAAGTTCTAAATACAAAAAAAAACTCTAAAATTAAAGTGATGAAGAAAGAGAAAAAGAAACAAAACACATAAATTCGGCAAAACTCCTCGAATGGCTTGAAGCAACATGATCGTTTCTCACTGCCTAACGATTGAGATTTCATTACAACTGTTGATTTGAGACAATAACGCTCTAAGATAATCATGTGGATGACCAACGCGAGTAGAGAGCACGTGTTAGTTGTTGTCCCTCTCCTCGACATACAAGATAACTATTACAAACCCTTTACCTTTAATTAAAAGATAAGTGCTTGTGGATAACCGTTTTGGGCTAGTCGCCAAGGCTCAATAGACGCAAGACCCAACATCAAAAGAGTGAACATGGCAAAGATACTAAAGATAGTCCTAAGTTTTTTCGTGTGATTCCGCTTCGAAATTCAATAAACACCGTAAGATTCATCCACGTTTTCACTTCCATTTAAAATTTCATTGTTTATTTGTAGCACTAACTTAAGCAGTCATAACCTTGTAAGTTAACTCTATCCACCGCATTGGAATCAAAGCTTAAATTCATCACAACGAACAGCTCAAGATATTCGATCATTCAAACTCAAACACAAATTTGTATATTTATTTAAATTATATCGTGTGACTTGTGTAGATTATTAGTGCGAATTTCTATATTCGGTAGGAGTGGGCGACTGATTTAAATGATTGGTCACAATAATCAACAAATTTGATGATTTGGATGGCGTGAGAGAGGTTCACACCTATCAAGAAGTTATCAAATGCGCGAATGTGTTATGTAATGCAGAGATAGCTAGTTGAATCGATACCACCTTTCTTGATGATGTTCCGGAATGGTTAATGAAGTTAATCAAGAAGATGCTAAGGTAATTATTTTCCCTAGACTAGTTCTGTTGTAATTTCTTTTCTCTCTTGGACTTTTTGCTCTCTTGTTAAAGAAAATAATAACAATAAAATTGGATTAGTGTCATAAGTATGTGGCAAATTATCACGCACTCAAAATCTTCAAAAACCTGCCAAATTCTGATCAAATATATAATAAGGTATCCAAAATGCATTATTGAAAAAGATAATGTTTTTTATAATACAACAATCCATGCATTACGGTGAAAATTACTATAAAAGAGAACAAATTCAGTATATTATTTAAAAAGATAATGTTTTTTATAATACAATCAATCCATGCATTACGGTGAAAAATACTATAAAAGAGAACTGTTGTCTTCGGATTTGAAAAAATAGCGTTTGGCACAAGGAAATTATCGGGACGAGTCGCGTACTAGGTCGCTTTCTTTAAGACGTTTCGTCGTACTGCCAAATTATGCAAAGCAGTCGAATTTACGACGACGTCTCCAGGATAAAACAGCCCGTTCTTAAAACTTACGATTATCAGTTGCACACTGATAAATCGCTCTAGAAATACACCTTTCAAAGTATCTGGTTAAAGTAACCAGTCAAGAAAAGAGAGTTTTTGAGATGAAGAGAAATGAGAAAGAGAGGAGGGAAATCAAAATTCGTGTGAATTTGTGAAATCCGATGTACCCACTTCTGAATTTCTACCCTGTATTTATAGGCAGCAAACTGCACCTGAGTGGGGAGAAATTCGTGGGGAGTGGAGAAAATGGTGGGAGACTGAGAAATTCGTGGGGAGTGGAGAAAATGGTGGGAGACTGAGAAATTCGTGGGGGACTGACTGACCAATTATTTTCTTAATTAATTAATATTTATTATTAATTAATTTTCCACCGAATTATATTAATTAATTAATGATAATTAAATTATATAAATTCGGGTCCAAAAAATAATTCATCTAAACACGACTAATATTTCCATTCCCTTCAATGTGGGACTAAAATGAATCTTTTCAAATTCACTTCTATATTAGTTCTCACTTGTGTTCATTTATTGCTCATTAATTGTCAACAAATGTTTCCAATTCCCATTATAATTAATTAAAGTTCCACCATTAATTAATTAAAGTTCCAACATTCCCCCACTTGAATTTAAAAGAGATTTTAGAAGTACGTCAGACGTTTCTCAGGTTGAGCATAAGCAAAGGTGTCTACGACTTGAACCTTAGCGTAGCGAGTAGGATTCTGATTCAACAAGAGTGACACCATTGTCTTGAACTCTATCTCGGACATCAGACCCGCACACAACCTTTCCGTAAGGTGTATTCTTGTAGCCCGTGCTTTAGTGGCCCTGCACGTGTATCCCGGTTTAGTGAATGCTCTAGGAATTCTGCCTCGAAATTCCATAGGAACCGGCCTAGTTCCACAGTCACATAGGTGAATCTATCAAGAGTACTCCTGTAGCCTAGGTACTCCCTCATACAGAGTATAGATCTCATTAAGAGTTTCTATTATCTCATCCTCTCATTACTTCAGGATTCATGCTTTACTTGCATGATCATTTTCATATTACTCATAACTTGTTATTACCCATTGAACCTAAGTCTTGGGATCTCCAGTCATTTAGGTCGGGTTACCATCATGAGTAACTAATTGCTTCATAGGCATTAGTCCCATCTTTTTGGATGTATTATGGACTTTCTCTCTAGCTAATCCTTTCGTCAAAGGATCTGCTAAGTTCTCATCAGTGCGTACATGATCCACTCTCACAGCTCCTTTAGAGATACAGTCTCTAACAGTGCTATGTTTTCTTCTAATTTGACGTCTTTTACCATTATAATAACGGTTCTCAACTTTTGCAATAGCCGCGGTACTATCGCAGTGGATCAACACAGCTGGTATAGGTTTTTCCCATAAAGGAATCTCAGCTAGCAAGCATCTTAACCAACTTGCTTCTTCACTAGCTGTAGCTAATGCTATCATCTCAGACTCCATTGTGGACTGTGCCAGAATGGTCTGTTTCTTTGATTTCCAAGATACAGCTCCTCCGGCTATACTAAATATATAACCAGTAGTAGCTTTGGAATCATCCGATAAGGTGTTCCAATCTGCATCACTATACCCTTCTAGTACAGCAGGAAATTTCTGATAGTGTAGGCCGAGGTCCATAGTCCTTTTCAGGTACCTCATTACTCGCTCAATAGCTTGCCAATGTTCATTACTCGGCCTACTTGTAAATCTGCACAACAGTCCTACGACATATGCAATGTCGGGTCTAGTACAATCAGTGGCATACCTAAGACTGCCAATGATGCTCGCATATTCTGCTTGTTTGACACTCTCTCCAGTGTTCTTAAATAGTTTCACACTTGGATCATACGGAGTGCATGCAGGTTTACAATCAAAGTATTTATATTTCTTTAAGATCTTCTCCACATAGTGAGATTGATCCAAAGAAATTCCTTGTTCGGATCTCGTGATCTTGATACCCAGGATCACGCTTGCTTCTCCGAGGTCTTTCATATCAAAGTTATTGCATAACAATGATTTCATATCATTAATGGCCTGAATGTTTGATCCAAATATAAGTAGATCGTCTACATATAGACATATGATAGTACAAATGCGATTCTCAGATTTGTAATAGACGCACTTGTCACTTTCATTCACTTTGTACCCATTAATTATCATTAAGTTATCAAACTTTTCATGCCATTGTTTAGGGGCTTGTTTTAGTCCATACAGAGACTTATCTAACTTACAGACCTTGCTTTCTTGTCCTTGGATTACAAATCCTTCTGGTTGTTCCATATAGATTTCTTCTTCTAAGTCACCGTTTAAAAAAGCTGTTTTAACATCCATTTGGTGTACTATTAAGTTATAAATGGCTGCTATTGAAATGAGTACCCTAATGGATGTAATTCTAGTGACTGGAGAAAAGGTGTCGAAGAAATCTATATTTTCTCTTTGTCTAAAACCCTTGGCTACAAGGCGTGCCTTGTATTTCTCAATCGTTCCATCAGGTTTTAGTTTCTTTTTCAAAACCCATTTACAACCAATTGGTTTGCAACCCGGAGGTAAGTTTACTAAGCGCCAGGTCTTGTTAGATTCTAGAGAATCTATCTCATCATTAATGGCTTCTTGCCATAAGTCTGCATCCATAGATGACAGTGCTTCTTGAAGATTTATTGGATCTTCTTCTACATTATAGGCCGCATAGTCGGGCCCATAGTCTTTAGCAACTCTTGCTCTTTTACTTCTTCGAAGCTCTGTTTCTACATTGTCGCTGCTTTCAGTGCTTTTTATCACAGGAATGTGACTCGATTGTGTGCCCCCACTATTTCTCGATTTGAAGGGAAATTTGTCTTCAAAGAATTCAACATCGTTTGATTCTATGATTACTCTGGCATTTAGGTCATAAAACCTGTATGCCTTACTGTTTGCTGCATACCCAATGAATACGCATTCATAGGCTCTACTAGCGAGTTTAACTCGTTTCGGATCCGGAATTCTGACATAAGCCAGGCAGCCCCAAGTTCTCAAATAAGACAAATTTGGTTGTCTTTTCTTTAATATCTCATAAGGTGAGATCTTACTTTTCTACTTGGGAACTTTATTCAGGACATAGCAAACAGTCAATAAAATTTCTCCCCACCAGTGAGGTGCAGCACCAGAATTTAACATGATTGCAACTACAAGTTCAGTAAGAGTCCTATTCTTTCTTTCTGCTTTACCATTCATTTCAGGAGAGTATGGAGCAGTCGTTTCATGTATAATACCATGTTCAGCATAAAAATCATTAAACAAGCTAGAGTCATATTCGGTTCCCCTATCACTGCGAAGTCTCTTAATCTTCTTGTTAAATTGATTCTCAATTTCAGTTACATACACCTTAAACATGTCAAGCGCTTCACTTTTATTCTTCATTAGATATACATAAGTATAATCAGATCAATCGTCAATAAAAGTGATAAAGTAACGTTTATTATTTCTAGTTAAACTTCCATCTAATTCACATATATCAGAGTGTATAAGATCTAGGGGGTCAGATTCTTTTATAATTGACTTATGTGAAGTTTTTGTTATTTTAGCTTGACTGCAAAATTCACATTTATTGGAATCATTAACATTTAGTTTAGGGATTAGGCCTATGTTGCTTGCATTAGAAAGGATTCGTTTATTAACGTGACAAAGTCTACCATGCCAAATATTGAAGTCACACACAGAGTAAACAGAAGGAGAAATTTTATTCAAATCAACATTCAACTTAAACATGCCATCAGTGGCGTACCCTTTTCCAACAAAAATACCATTCTTAGTGATGGTGTACAAATCTGCCCCTAAAGTTTGACTAAACCCAGCCTTATTCAAAAGAAAACCAGAAACAAGATTCTTCCTAATTTCAGGAACATGCATGACGTCCTTCAAGATCAAAGTCTTTCCTGAAGTGAACTTCAGCTCAACATCTCCAATTCCAGCAACATTAGTGGTGTGAGCATCTCCCAACAACACTTTCTTATCTTCAGCATTCATGTATGTCTTGAACATAGCACGATCATAGCAGACATGACGAGTGGCGCCAGTGTCTATCCACCAACCATCACTTCCACCAACCATGTTGATTTCAGTGATCATGGCAATGAGTTGCTCATCAGTCAGGTTGACCTGAGCATTTGAGCCAGCTGCAGGTTTAGGCCTGCTCCTACATTTCTTTGCCATATGGCCCGGTTTCCCACAATTATAGCAAGTGAAAACCGGAGCATCATTTCTTTGAGGTGGTGGTTGTTGCTTAGCAAATGGAGCCGATGGGGCCCTAGAGGGATTCCCATTCTTAATTCGGTTCATAGCATTGCGGTTCTGATTCTTTAAAGGTTTGCCCGTAGGCTTCAGAACCGCACCGAATTTCTTTTTGTTGTTAGACACAACTAAGACTTCTTCTTTCTGATCTTGTTTCCGAGCCTCCTCTTCAATTCGGAGGCGAGTTATCAGACTCTCGATTGAAAATTCTTTTGTTTTGTGACGAAGCACACTTTTGAAATCTTTCCAACCAGGGGGCAGTTTGTCAATAATTACAGCAATTTGAAATTGTTCATTGAGGGGCATACCTTCTGTAATGATCTCATGAGCAATCTTTTGTATTTCGTGGCTTTGAGCTTCCACCGACTTCTCATCCACCATCTTGTAGTTCAAGTAGCGGCTGACAGCAAATTTCTTCGCACCTGCTTCTTCAGTATCATATTTTCTTTGCAGAGCCTCCCAAACCTGTTTAGCAGTCCTGTAGCTACTGTAGTAGTCGTACAGATCATCAGCAAGGCTGTTCAGAATGTGATTTTTGCACAGATAATCATTCTCGTGCCATAAGGCGATTTCTTTTCGGAGCTGTAGATCATCTGCTGCAGCCTTAGCTTTTGCAGCATATGAGTCAGATATTTTGGAAGTCCCGTCTGAATCTGCAAGTGAGTTACCGTTAGGTAGTTCAGATGATGCAGAAGGGACAACCGGGATATCCTCAGTCAGAACGTGGGCAACCTTTTTCAGAGTTAAGAAAAATTTCATCTTAGCTTGCCAACGTTTGAAATTGGAACCCTCAAACCTGAAAGGTTTGTCAGAGACCGAAGCGGCCGCAGTAGTACCGATAATTTCCTCAGTTGCCATGGCAGTTATGAAAACGTCTTAAAATTGTTGTCTTCGGATTTGAAAAAATAGCGTTTGGCACAAGGAAATTATCGGGACGAGTCGCGTACTAGGTCGCTTTCTTTAAGACGTTTCGTCGTACTGCCAAATTATGCAAAGCAGTCGAATTTACGACGACGTCTCCAGGATAAAACAGCCCGTTCTTAAAACTTACGATTATCAGTTGCACACTGATAAATCGCTCTAGAAATACACCTTTCAAAGTATCTGGTTAAAGTAACCAGTCAAGAAAAGAGAGTTTTTGAGATGAAGAGAAATGAGAAAGAGAGGAGGGAAATCAAAATTCGTGTGAATTTGTGAAATCCGATGTACCCACTTCTGAATTTCTACCCTGTATTTATAGGCAGCAAACTGCACCTGAGTGGGGAGAAATTCGTGGGGAGTGGAGAAAATGGTGGGAGACTGAGAAATTCGTGGGGAGTGGAGAAAATGGTGGGAGACTGAGAAATTCGTGGGGGACTGACTGACCAATTATTTTCTTAATTAATTAATATTTATTATTAATTAATTTTCCACCGAATTATATTAATTAATTAATGATAATTAAATTATATAAATTCGGGTCCAAAAAATAATTCATCTAAACACGACTAATATTTCCATTCCCTTCAATGTGGGACTAAAATGAATCTTTTCAAATTCACTTCTATATTAGTTCTCACTTGTGTTCATTTATTGCTCATTAATTGTCAACAAATGTTTCCAATTCCCATTATAATTAATTAAAGTTCCACCATTAATTAATTAAAGTTCCAACAAGAACAAATTCAGTATATTGTAATAACCAAAACCAAAGGGAATTCAGAAAGTGTGAAGACATGGATTTGAATGGAAATGGAAATAGGAATGGGTTTTTAAAAGTTGCGGACAAGTTTAAAGAGAGTGATGTTTCATTTGTTCGTATATTTTGGATTACTCATTCGGGACAACACAGATCTCGTGTGCGTTTCATGTTTATGTCATTTTGTTTTTTTATATTTCATTATTACATTGTTATTTTTATATTCACATTATTTACATTATTCTGTTGTAAAATTTTGTTTCAGATTATTCCGAAAAAGCATTTCTATGATACGGTTACGAAGAATGGTGTTGCTTTACCACCTGTGACAATAGTAATGACTTCTTTACTGGAAAAACCTGCGCCTGGTTCTGGTGTGGGTTTTGTTGGTGAAGCAAGAGTAACACCTGATTTGTCTACTACAAGGACAATTCCATGGTGTAAACAAGATGAAATGGTTTTGGGAGATTTGAATGTTAAACCTGATCAAGCATGGGAACATTGTCCGAGAGAGGTCTTTAGAAGAGTTTCCAAAACTCTCAAAGACGAATTTGACTTGGTAATATCTATCTTATCATCTACCAAAAATAACGTCAACAATAGTAAGACAATAATTAAATATTAACTATAAAATTATATAATAAAGGGATAATTAAATGTTATTTAAAACACTTATTTTAATTTTGAAATAAAAAACTGTTTTTTAAAATATTTTATACATAATTGTTAATGTAGAACCTATTTTCAGGTAATAAGTGCAGGATTTGAGATTGAGTTTTATCTTTTAAAGAGCATAACAACAAGGTATGACATTCAATATTATACAGTAGTTTGATTAAACCAATTTCCTATGCCAATTATGAGAAATTTATTCAGGGAAGGAAAACAAGAATGGTTAGAATTTGACTCCAGTCCTTACTGCTGCTCATCTGCACTTGATGTTGCTTGCCCAATACTTCGTGAAATTGCATCTGCTTTACATTCCACGGGCATTCAAGTAGAACAGGTTAAAATATTTTTCTACTGCAATACTTTAGAAAGCGCTGTTAATTTTTAAATTTAAAAAAATATTTTTTACTGCATTATTTTATAAAGTGTTGTCTATTTTTGAATTTCAAAAATAAACTGTCTACTGCAACAAAATTATTGCTATTAATAACATAATTACTTTCACTTAATATATATCTCTTTTCTGAACTTATTTTTTTATACATATATTGAAATTGCAGTTACATACAGAAACTGGAAAAGGTCAATTTGAGCTGGTTTTGAAGCATACCATTTGTAATAAAGCTGTAGACAACTTAGTTTACACACGCGAAATTATTAAGGCAATTGCTAGGAAACATGGCTTGCTTGCAACTTTTCTTCGAAAGTAAGTGACAATATGGAATATTTAAGGTTTAAGTTTAGTCTAATTATTTATCATAGTCTTATTTTTATAGGTTTGAGTATGATTTTTTCAATCCATTTGTTAAGAGTCTCAAATCGGACAATATATGGCATGAACATGTATTTATATGTGGGAGCAATACTCACTCTACCAATCGGTTTTGTAGGGTTGAGTTAGGCCCAGCCACATTTCTTAACATGGTATCAGAGATCCGGTGGGCCACCCACCATTTACTTCCACGTTTCTTAACACCATCCATTTTAACAGAGTTTGTTATGATATTGAAGGTACAATTTAGATGATGTGAGTTCTGGAATCCATGCGCATATAAGCTTATGGCAGAATGGCAAAAATGTGTTTATGGCATCTGATGAATCCTCAACATATGGAGTATCTACGTTCGGAGAAGAGTTTATGGCCGGAATTCTATATCATCTTCCTTCTATTATGTCATTCATAGCACCACTTCCTATCAGGTTTGAGATTTGAGTTTAAAAATAGTGTATAAGCAATGACATTCTTCAATCAAGAGAAATACTTTGATCAGATTAGAAAATAAATTATGCTACTATGTTTTCTTATATTTGATTGCAGTTATGATAGGTTACAATCAACAATATGGGGTTCGTATTTGTTTTGGGGAAATGAAAATAAAGAAGCTCCATTGCGAGCTTCGTCTTCGCCCGGAACTCCTGATGGTTTGAAGAGTAATTTTGAGATTAAGTTAATGGATGGTTGTGCAAACCCATACTTGGGCTTATCGGCTATAATTGCTGCTGGCATTGATGGCCTTCGTCGACATCTTACCCTTCCTGAACCTGTTGGTAAGATAATATAAATATCTTTCTCTTCTTGAAACTAAGTCTATGTCTTATGTTTTTTTTTATACTATCAATATGTTAGAGTGTTTGTGTCGTGTCGTGGTGTTTTATAGATGCTAATAATAGACACGAAGGGAATAAATAATAAACTTTTTATTTCATGTGTGAAACAGATACAAGTCCAAATCTTGAAACTCTTAAAAGATTACCAAAATCACTTTCTGAATCCTTAGAAGCTCTCCATAAGGCATATTTTCTTGAGGAATTTTTTGGTGATAAGTTGCTAACTGCCATAAAAGCAATTCAAAAGGTAAATAATTTTACTTAGAAACTTATAAAATTGAAACCGTTAGATTTGATTCTCTAATGAATGTGAGTTATATTGACAGGTTGAAATTGATCATTATTCAAAGAACAAAGTTGCATACAAAGAACTCATTCATCGATATTGATTTTGAAGTATTAACGTGATTTTGGATTTTCTGTTAAAATATTATTTGAATTTAGTTTTCTGTTTTGTTGTGAATGTTGAATAATTGATGGATTCTATTAAGCTCCATTTTTGTAAGTGGTTTAAGTCATTTCATGTAACTTTTACAAGCCTAATGGAACTCTCTCTTTGTTTGGTGGCAAATTATGTACCTTTGAACCAATTGAATGGAAAAAATAAACTCTTAAAAGGAAGTTTATATTTCTTGTATTAGAAATTGTTTATATGTTAAATGGATCAAGATTGAAATTGTGAAGGTAATAACTTTTTTAATAGTATCTCAACCACTCTTAAAAAATTTTATAGTGTTAATACGCATGAATATCTAAAATAATTCAGTATATTTTGAGTTTGTATAATACTGATAAAAACTCGAATATAGAAAATTATGAAATCTAGAATTTGCAAAGAAAAGGAGGTGCTTTTGTTCCGTATTTTTCTGAAACCGAAATTGTGAATTTATAGGCAAAGTAATTTTGTTCACAAGGTTGCGACCTTTGATGAAACACACTCTTTTAACAACGGTTTTTTAATAAATGTTACAACTTTTTTTCTACTACAACACTGCTAAATCGTTTCCTATTTTGATTACTTATTACAACACTTTATGAAGCGTTGTCTATTTTGTAATTTTAAAAACAAATAGTCTACTACAACAATTCACAAAACGATGCCTATTTTCAAATTCAAAAAACCAATTACTTACTGCAACACTCCAAAAACGTTGTCTAATTTGAATTTAAAAAACAAATTTCACTTACATATTTTTTTGTCATTTTGGAATACACCCATGGCAATTAATTATTGTTAATAGTTACAACAATCTCATACTTGTTCTAATAATTACAAGACGAATTCTAGAAAAAAATTTAGTTTATACAATAAAGTATCTTTCGACTTTAAGTTAACCTTAATAAAGATAACACAAAGTATATCCCTTGTGATTATACTGGTGTTACCTCACATACCCACTCACCCACACATACACACGCACACACACTTTAATGGTTCTTTGCCTACATATCCCGCTTATCACTATTTATGGCCATGTGCTTTTCCTATTTCGTGAATTTTTTTTGTGAGATAAACTTCAATTCTCACTTTGAGAAAACACCATCTTAAAATTCATATAGGTGAATTTCATAATGCATCTATTTTTCTTGATATATATGTTCTCGACATTGAACTTCATTAAGAGTTTGAGAAATTCAATCCTTAATATTTAGTAGTTAACATTATTACATAATATTGCACAAACATCCAAATTAATGACTTGTTGTTTTCAATTGATTATTGAGGTTAATGTTTAGTTAACGTTATATTGGGTTGCCTCCGTAGTTGAAACTCTTATTCAAGGAGTTTCAATCCCAAACCTCTCGAGGTAGTCTTTTCCATCTCTTAGTAAATGGATCAACTACATTAACTTGAACGAATATATGTGAGTGAAATGATTATATCCTTAATCAATTTTCTCGTGAAAGAATGTATAAGATTTATATATCTAGACTTTCCATTATACACTTTGTTGTATGCTCTAATTAAAGAGGCCTAACTATCGCAATGTATCAACGCCATTGAAGCATTGTCCTTAACCAATGGAACTTCCAACAAAAGGACTCTCAACCTTTCAACTTATCTACAAGTGGAAGCAAGATCCGTGAACTATGATTCCATGGTCAAGAGAGTGATACACGTTTCTTTCTTCATTTTCCAAGAAATTGCACCCACAACTAGTGTAAATATTCACCCTATTATAGATTTATAATCTCCGACACTCGATATCAAACTTTTACCTATATACCCCTTTAATATGGCAGGAAACCTACTATAATGGAGGACAAAATTATTATTTTTCAAAAGATATCCGAAATTATTTGTGATGCACATTGCATTAAATCTAGTCATTTCACTAACTGAAAATGATATGTCAGGTCTGGTACATTGCGTTAAATACATTAGACAACCAATTTTACTTTGATATTCCAACTGAGCCATAAATCTTCCATAATTCTTTTAAAGTTTGAAACTATGATCAAATTGAGTACTCATTTTCCTTGAAATGTAGGTGTTTAAATTTATCAACTAAAATACTTTCTCAACATAGTGTGTTTGACAAAGTTCATAATCCCCACTATTTCGCTTTACTATGATTCTTAAATAAGTTTCCATTAATCCAATATCTTTCATCTTGAATGTGGAAGTTAGAAACCTCTTTGTTTCTAAAATTCTATTTCTCTCATTCCTAATGATCAACATGTAATCAACATAGAGACAAAGGAATATCACAATATTCTCACACAATTTTGTGGACAAACACTTGTCACAAGAATTATGAACAAATTTGTTTGAAATGAGTATGAGTTTAAAATTGAATCATGAAGCATTGTAATGATTTACACAAATTCAAACTTGTGAAGAGTTTCCTTTTAACACTAGTATTCAAATACCACCTTATGGTAATCGACTACCACTTTTTCCATAACTCAATTTTGCAAATATTATACTTGGTATTCTAAAACCACATCATTGAAGTCGAATACATCCTTTATTTCAACCCTCAAAATGTGTTTTAATAGTAATGCTTCATGTATATGATCATATATGATTGTGCATCATGATGCAATAAGGTGTTTTTGATGAATTGAGAGATAAAATTCTGAGCAATTTAAAATAGTATAGTATGAATTGCAATGAACATCTATGTGATATCCACTTGTCTTAAATGTTCACTTGAATTTCTATGCTCAACCTTCTTGATCAACTTCATCATTGATGTGTGTAATGTAACACCCCAAATTTAAGCAGAATATTTTAATTAATTATTTAATTGAGAATATTCGTATTTTGGATGGTTTTCGGTGGTTTTATGGATTATTGAGAAAATGTGCATTTTTGGATTATTTATTTAATTAATAGTATACTATATGATAATATTAGTATTATTATTGATTAAAATGAATATAAGTGAAATAAGGGTAAATTGGGCATTATGAAGAGTTAGTAAGGGTGTTATGGGAAAAACCCAATTGTGTGGCCCAAGTCTAAGTTTGACAAAATAGAATTCTGAAGGTTGAGGATTCATTTTGTTAACCGTGAAAAGAATGGAGGCCAGAGCTCTGAGGAGGGATCAGTGGAGGCAAAAGCTTCGGAAGATTGCCAGAGTTAATCGTGAAAGCTTTGAATCGGCTAAGGTATGGGGAGTATCGTTGTTCATGATTTTCTATGTATTCCTTTAGATGCGTTTATGGTTAGTTTGTGATTTAAGGTATTTTGGGTTAGTTATGGAAAAATAGGAAATTTAATGATAAGGCTTTGAGGTTAAGGGTAATGGTATGTAACACTGAATATTGATATGAGAAGGGAAACCTTAGGCCTTCATGGCCAAAACCTTGGATTGTGATATGTTTGACCCTGTAGGAATAGGAATATTCAATGTGAGTAACTCTGATGCACTCAGAGCAATTGCAGGAAAATAGTGTTTTAGATAGTGCAAATTTTTCCAGATTGGCCTAATAAACCATAGATTTTGTGCCTTTATCGCCGTAAGACCTTAGGGATGATTTAGGGATGTTTGGAGGCATTGGAGAAGTGAATCGTGTGGACTTTTGGGTTGATTTAGGTTCCGGAGCGTAATAGCGTTTTGCTGTCCGTCACGACTGTTCATGTTTTCGGTCGAAATCGTTTTGGACGTAACTTTTGATCCGTAAGCCCGTTTTGACCCCGTTCAAAGCGTTGGAAAGCTAATGAACAGGGCTATAACATAGTATAGATAAGGGAATTGGTTTCCCAATATTTTTATATCTAATTATGTTTGAGAAGTCAATTGTGTTTATGTCCTATTAATGAATCATGGTTTGGTTCAGTGATGTCTTGACGTTTTGATGTTGCGATTTTCCTGATGAATTACCATGAGGGTAACTGTGATAATATGATGAATTAACATGAGTAGGACTATGAATTTTATGTGATTAATAGGCGATAGTATGAGAATTACCGTGAGTATAATATGATGAATTAATATGAGTGTGACAGTGAGGTTGCGTGAGTAATAAGTGCTAGTATGAGAATTACTGCGAGTGTAATTATGATGAATTAATATGAGGCAATGTGAGATGATATTAAGGATTAATATGTAAATACTATGTGATGATATGACGAATTAACATGAGTAGAACTGTGAAGTTTATGTGATTGATAGGCGATAATGTGAGGATTACCGTGAGTAATAATTTGATAAATTAATATGAGATGATATGGGGGTAGTATTATGAATTGATATGGGATAATATGAATATGAGCTAATATGTGATTATACGTGATTATATGATGGCATGATGTGTGAGATTAATTACTATGATGAACTATGATGATATGTTGTATGATGAGTAATATGATGAATTATGATGATATGTTGTATGATGATTAATGTGATGAGATATGATGATATGTTGTATAATGATGATTACTGTGATGAGATAAGATAGCATGATGTATGATGATGATTGTTACGATGAGATATGATGACATGATTTATGATGATGAATATGACGATGAGATATGACGTGTAATGATGATGAATATGATGAATGATGATGCACCATATGCTGTTATTATGAGGACTATTGTGAAGTGTGCATCATGCATTCATGTGCATCTGGACTTCGGTTCTGGACCTCGATTACTTTGGCTTCAATCCCACTGTGTGGATGTGAAGTATTTTGATGTGCTCCGATCTTATTGATGGGGATCTATGGAGGGTTGATGGCCCAGTGTCCATCGCGCTATGATGATTGGTACCACATGCATTGAGTCTATGTTGCATTTGCATTTATGAGCCTTTGTGTATAAATTATGACGTTGTGCCCTTTGAGGCATATTTGAAGGATATCAATGTGTTGAATATAACTATAAGTAATATGTCGTTTATGCATTAATTGTTATACATTGATTATTATGAGTTGTCTTACTCACCCTGCCTGTTTGAATGTTACCTCCACGTGGGTAACGTGCAGATGAGCAAGTTTAGTTGTGGACGCCGTCAGGGAGTATTGTGAAGTTTTAGAGTCGTTAGCCTTTATGGTTAATTTAGAGGGTCTTGCTCTGATATGTAACATCGGGTTGGATTCTTTGAGTTGATTGTATATCATTGGGTTCTTTTACTGATGTTCCCTTATGAGGAAAACATTGAGTTATGTTTTGAGTTCTGTTGTATATGATGTTTTGATGTATGTTGAGAAAACCCGTGTGTTACGGAGTATTGACCAACTTTATTGACTTTGATAAATGTACACCCTTTGTGGCTTTTTAATGAAAGTTAATATTTTACTCTGAAATCCGTATTATTTTGTCGTAATATCTGTGGGGTAGAATAAGGGTGTTACATTAGTGGTATCAGAGCAGGTCGGTCCGTCCGGCCAAGTTGTCTAATGTTGTTTGTTCCCTGGTATACGACATGTGTGTGAAAACACTGTCAGTACATGTTTATTGTCAAACCTTTGTCTGCAGAAGTGGGAATGAAACAAGTGGGGGAGAAGTTGTGCTTCTCCAGGATGTTGCAAGTGTGGAGTTGTAGCTCAGTGTGTAGTTGAATGCTATTATAGTTTGGTAAAGATGGTTTATACCCCATCATGATTTTCGGCTGTCTATTGATAAATTGAGGAACTGATCAGCCTTAATCTGTTGTTGATAGTAGACGGGGTCATGTTGGATGAGATAGACATGTCTTGCAAGCTTAGATGGCGTGAGCAGTGAATTGCCTTGAGTTAAGCTAAGTGCTTAAGAATTGTTTTGATGAGTCGGCGCAGGACAATGTTGAGATGTTTAATTTTGATGGGAATTTTGAGTGTTAATGAAAGTGGGGAAGTTGGCGATTTGTCGATTAATTATGGTTGTTTAGAAGTTATCCTGACAAGATAGTGATATACGACCAGGATGTGAAGCGGAGTTGTGATCGACTTAGTTACGGAAACTAGTCCGAGATTAAAAGCTCTATATCATATGTATGTTTGGATGATCAAGGAATTAAACTGATTGAGTAGTGTTGAGACTTGTGTCTGGTGTGTGTGTGTTAAGGCAACAGAGTATGAGGTCGAGTATATTGAACGCGGGCAGTGACTTCTGATGATTATTAAAGAAAGTAAGATGTGGAATGCAATATTGGTATAATTAGGCCTTTAAATATTTCAAAAATTGGAAATGTGTTGAATGACTTCCTAAGTGCGAAATTGTTGTTGTACATCGAATTCCGAGATCGCATCTTTTTACGGAATCGAAATCGGACACCCGGAAGTCAGGTAACGGTTGAAAATAGAATTTTGGACTGTCAGGTTTGCTAGGTCCTTCGCCTAGCAAACAGTCGCTCGGTGTCGTGTTCGCCTAGCGAAGATGTCCTGGGCAGAAGAATGTTGTTTTGGTATTTTTGTCGTAACGGGAGAACCGTAACTTGGAATGACGCACGGTTCAAAGCGTTGGAAAGCTAGTCCAATTCTCTATGTGATGGTGAAGTAAGGGCATGAAATTAAGTTATTTATCAATGGAATATGTTTGGATGTTGTGGTAAGTTCGGAAGGTGCAATTCGTGTTTTCGCCATAACTCGCAAATTGAGTGTCCGTTTGGCATGGGATTTTCCATACTTAATTGAGCGAGTCAGTGGTTGTATTAACTGATGATATTTTGATATATTCGAAGAGTATAGAGGATCATGTGGAGCATCGGGAACTTGAATTATCAGTGTTGGAGAGGAAGCAGGGATATGCCACTATGAAGAAAGTTCAAAGAGTTTTCGGGAGAGCTGTCAATAGCTCGTGTGTTGATTTTTGCTGAATCCGACAGAACTATTCGTTGTGTTTTGTGATGCTTTGTTGATGTGACTGGGAGATATGTTAAGTGTATCATCAGCGAGTTTTAGTTATGCTTTAAGGCAATTTAAAGTACATAAGAGGGATTATCTGACGAGTGATTTAGAGTAGGTTGTTGTTGTGTTTGTGCCGGAGTTGGAGGCTTCAATTGGTTAGTTTGAGATTTGAAATGTTTGGTGATCTCAAGAGCTTAAGGTATTTGCTTGATTTGGAAGAGTTGAATATGAGGCAGAGAAAATAATTGGGACTCTTGAAGGAGTATGGTTTTGAATTGAATTACCATTCGGGTGAAGCAAACGTGGTAGCTTATGCATTGATTTGGGATTCTTTGCATATACCGATGATGATGGTAAAAGAGTTAGAACTGATTGAGCAATTTTGTGATATGAGTTTGGGTTGTGAAGAGACTTCTTATGGAGTTAAGCTTAGCATGTTGGAGCTTACTGGTGGTGTTCTTGATGAGATTCAAGAAGGTCATAAATTTGAATTGAGTTGGCAGATTGGTGGAATTTGATGAATTAAAGTCGAAGAGTTGATTTGTGGATTTATGGAAATGGTACCATGAGATGTCGTGATAGAGTTGTGTCCCAGATATTGTTGAGTTGGAATAAGAGTATTATTGAAAAAGGACATTGAGGTAGATTGAGTATTCATCCCGGTGCTATGAAGATGTAACCCGATTTGAGGAAATTATTTGATGGCCATAGATGAAGAGAGAAGTGGTTGAGGATGTATATGCTGGTTAGACTTGCCGGAAGTCATAGAATAAACGTCAGAGACCGTTGGGTCTGACGCAACTGTTGAATATCCCAGAGTGGGGATGTGATAGCATTTCCATGGATTTTGTGTTGGGTTTTCCGAAGAATTGGAGGGATACGATTTTAATTGGGTGATTTTGGATAGATTGACTAGATTGGCTCTTTTCTTACCAATTAGGATTAATCATTCTATGTTAAAACTAGTTGAGATGTATATCGATGAAGTTGTGAAGTTGTATGAGATGTCGTCGAATATTGTGTCAGATGGGAATTTGGGTCTTCATCGAGATTTTGGGAGAGTTTGCAGACGCTTTGAGTACCATGTTGAAGTTGAACTCTGCCTATCATCCGTGGACGAATGGACGAACAGAGAAAACTATCCAGTCTTTAGAGGATTTGTGGAGAGCTTGTATGTTGGATCAGGGTGGATCGTGAGATAGTTAATTATCGTTGATTGAGTTACCTACAAATAACAGTTAGCATTCTAGTATCGGAATGACACCGTATGAGGATTTGTATGGTAGAAGGTGTAGAACTCCTTTGTGTTGATATGATTCAGGCGAGAGTGTTGTGCTCGAACCTGAGATTTGTGTAAGAGATGACTGAAAAGATCAAGAAGATCCAAGAAAAGACGTGTTTTGAGAGTTACGATGGTGACTGGTGTTGGTCGAGCTTTGAAGTCTCGGAAGCACACACCGTGTTTTGTTGATTTGTATCAGAGTGGCGTAGCAGAAGCGTGGGAGAAGTAGCATGTTAGACTGTTTTACCGCTGTCGCTTGTGAATTTACATGATGTGGCATGTGCCTAAATTGAGGAAGTGCATTTATTCAGATGGATGGTGTACAAGTGAGAGATAATTTGACTGTTGAGGAATTGCTAGTTCAGGTTGATGAACGAGAAGCAACTTCGAGGTAAAGAGATTCCTTTGGTGAAGGTAGTTTGGGAGGACCAACTGGAGAAAGTGGGATTTGGGAGTGGGAGATCAGTTGAGAGAGTCGTATCCGACCCTGTGCATTGAGGTAATTTTCGAGGGCGGAAATTATTTTAAGTGGGGGAGAGTTGTAACACCCCAAATTTAAGCGGAATATTTTAATTAATTATTTAATTGAGAATATTCGTATTTTGGGTGGTTTTCGATGGTTTTATGGATTATTGAGAAATGTGCATTTTTGGACTATTTATTTAATTAATAGTATACTATATGAGAATATTAGTATTATTATAGATTAAAATGAATATAAGTGAAATAAGGGTAAATTGGGCATTATGAAGAGTTAGTAAGGGTGTTATGGGAAAAACTCAATTGTGTGGCCCAAGTCTAAGTTTGACAAAATAGAATTCTGAAGGTTGAGGATTCATTTTGTTAACTATGAAAAGAATGGAGCCAAAGCTCTGAAGAGGGATCAGTGGAGGCAAAAGCTTCGGAAGATTGCCGGAGTTAATCGTGAAAGCTTTGAATATTGATATGAGAAGGAAAACCTTAGGCCTTCGTGGCCAAAACCTTGAATTGTGATATGTTTGACCATGTAGGAATAGGAATATTCAATGTGAGTAACTCTGATGCACTCAGAGCAATTGCAGGAAAATAGTGCTTTAGGTAGTGCAAATGTTGCTAGATTGGCCTAATAAACCATAGATTTTGTGCCTTTATTGTCGTAAGACCTTAGGGATGATTTAGGGATGTTTTGGAGGCATTGGGGAAGTGAATCGTGTGGACTTTTGGGTTGATTTAGGTTCTGGAGCGTAATAGCGTTTTGCTGTCCGTCACGACTGTTCATGTTTTCGGTCGAAATCGTTTTGGACGTAACTTTTGATCCGTAAGTCCGTTTTGACCCCCGTTCGAAGCGTTGGAAATCTAATGAACAGTGCTATAACATAGTATAGATAAGAGAATTGGTTTCCCAATATTTTTATATCTAATTATGTTTGAGAAGTCAATTGTGTATATGTCCTATTAATGAATCATGGTTTGGTTCAGTGATGTCTTGACGTTTTGATGCTGTGATTTTCCTGATGAATTACCATGAGGGTAAATGTGATAATATGATGAACTAACATGAGTAGGACTATGAATTTTATGTGATTAATAGGCGATAGTATGAGAATTACCGTGAGTATAATATGATGAATTAATATGAGTATGACAGGGAGGTTGCGTGAGTAATAAGTGCTAGTATGATAATTACCGCGAGTGTAATTATGATGAATTAATATGAGGCAATGTGAGATGATATTAAGGATTAATATGTAAAAACTATGTGATGATATGACAAATTAACATGAGTAGAACTGTGAAGCTTATGTGATTGATAGGCGATAATGTGAGGATTACCGTGAGTATAATTTGATAAATTAATATGAGATGATATGGGGGTAGTATTATGAATTGATATGGGATAATATGACCATGAGCTAATATGTGATTTATACGTGATTATATGATGGCATGATGTGTGAGATTAATTACTATGATGAACTATGATGATATGTTGTATGATGAGTAATATGATGAATTATGATGATATGTTGTATGATGATTAATGTGATGAGATATGATGATATGTTGTATAATAATGATTACTGTGATGAGATAAGATAGCATGATGTATGATGATGATTGTTACGATGAACTATGATGACATGATTTATGATGATGAATATGACGATGAGATATGACGTGTAATGATGATGAATATGATGAATGATGATGCACCATATGCTGTTATTATGAGGACTATTGTGAAGTGTGAATCATGCATTCATGTGCATCTGGACTTTGGTTCAGAACCTCGATTACTTTGGCTTCGATCCCACTGTGTGGATATGAAGTATTTTGATGTGCTCTGATCCTATTAATGGGGATCTATGGAGGGTTGATGGCCCAGTGTCCATCGCGCTGTGATGATTGGTACCACATGCATTGAGTTTATGTTGCATTTGCATTTATGAGCCTTTGTGTATAAATTATGACGTTGTGGCCTTTGAGGCATATTTGAAGGATATCAATATGTTGAATATAACTATGAGTAATATGTCGTTTATGCATTAATTGTTATACATTGATTATTATGAATTGTCTTACTCACCCTGCCTGTTTGAATGTTACCTCCACGTGGGTAACGTGCAGATGAGCAAGTTTAGCCGTTGACGCCGTCGGGGAGTATTGTGAAGTTTTAGAGTCGTTAGCCTTTATGGTTAATTTAGAGGGTCTTGCTCTGATATGTAACATCGGGTTGGGTTCTTTGAGTTGATTGTATAGCATTGAGTTATTTTACTGATGTTCCCTTATGAGGAAAATATTGAGTTATGTTTTGAGTTCCGCTATATATGATGCTTTGATGTATGTTGAGAAAACCCATGTGTTACGGAGTATTGACCAACTTTGTTGACTTTGAGAAATGTACACCCTTTTGTGACTTTTTAATGAAAGTTAATATTTTACTCTGAAATCCGTGTTATTTTGCCGTAATATCAGTGAGGTAGAATAAGGGTGTTACATGTAACACCTCAAATTTAATTGGAATATTTATTTAATTAATTTAAATAAGAATATTCGCATTTCGGTGATTTACGGTGGTTTTGTGGAATATTGGAAATTAATGGAATTTGGGTTATTTAATTTTAATAATAGTATATAATATGAATATATTAATATTATTATTAATTAAAATAAATACAAGTTGACTAAGGGAAAATTGGATGTTTAAAAGGAGTTAGTGAGGGTAAGTTGGGAAAAGCCCAATTGTGAGGCCCAAGACTAGGTTTAAAAAAAAGAAAATTGTGAAGAGATTAGGATTCATTTGTTAGACTGTGAAAAGAATTGAGGCCAGAGCTCTTAGGAGGAAGATTGGAGGGAAGAGCTTCGATAGGTTCCCTGAAATATTTGAGAAGACCTTGATCGACAATTAAGGTATGAGGAGTATTACCTTCATGATTTTTCATGTGTAACTTTCAATGTATTTAAGGTCGATTTAAGGTTTAAGGCTTTTAAGGGTGGATATGAGAAGTAGTGATCTTTGGCCTTCGTGGCCTAAATCTATTATTGTGAATCTAACCGTGGAATTCATTGGGGAAAAGGGAAAGTTAGGCCTTCATGGCCAAAACCATGATTTGTTATTTGTTTAACCCTGAAGGGATAGGAATATTAGATAGTGAGTAACTGTGATACCTGCAGGGTAATTGTAAGAAATTTGTGATTTAGGGCGTGAATATGATACGGGATTGGCCTAATGAACCGTAGGTTTTGTGCCTTTATCTCCGTAAGACCTTAGGGGTGATTTATGGATATTTTGGGGGCATTGGGGAAGTGAATCGTGTGGACTTTTGGGTTGAATTAAGTTCTGGTGCATAGCAGAACTTGATGTCATCGCACTGTTCGCGTAGCGAAGAATGCTTCGCACAGCGAACAATGTGTTTCTCAGACTCACCTAGCGAAGAATCCTTCGCACAGCGAAGAAACTCGCCCCAGACTCGCCTAGCGAACATGCCAGCGGACGTAGCAGAGTTTCGCGAATGTTGATTGCGTGCAGTGATGCCTTGATGTTTGATTCTGTGATTTCTGTGATGAATTAGCATGAGTATAATTATGAATTCCATGTGATTAATATGTAATAATATGATGATTACCATGAGTATAATTATGAATTCTATGTGATTATTCATTAAAACTGAACTAGATATAAGATGTATTATTCACGATCTTACCCTTTTGATGATGAAAAACTCTTTAATTTTGTGTTTTGATAATGATTGAAAAGTCTCCCCCTTGATTGTATGTCTTCCCTTACTTGGTGTATCCTGCAATGACAAAGTCAAACTATTGATGTTATTGTTTTGACTTGTTTTAATCCATACAAGGATCTGACAAGCTAGCACACACTTTGTTCATTACTTGGAGCCTATAATCTTCTGACTTCTCCATGAAAATTCCTTCATCGAGAACTCCATTTTGGAATGCAATTTTTCCATCCATTTGATTAACTATAAGGTCATGCAAAGAAGTTAATGCAAACAATACACTAATTGTCGCCGTCCTTGCTACCAGTGCATACGTGTCGAAATAATAAACATATTTCTATTGTCTAAAACCCTTGGATACTAATATATCCATGTAGGTGTTTAGTTTACCATCACTATGATACTTCCTTCTAAACACCCACTTGCATCCAATGAGTATTGATCCTTTAGGTTGATTGATAAGTTCCTAAGCGTAGTTTGACATTATTGAATCCATATCGTCTTAGATAACAACATTCCAAAAGGAAAATTCCCTTGAGGTTATTGTTTCCTTATAAATCTTAGGATCATCTTCCAGTTGAATCATAATAGGAATTTCTTATCCTATGTGATTAGATTCTCAAAATTCCACATCTCAAAATTTAATAATTACATTAGACTCTAAATTCAGAGGTCTTTATAAGTCATGATCCATATTTGAATGATCTTTATAAGTCACATTGAATACAAACATGTTATTCTCATAGAATACAAATGAAAAATCAATTGAATAATTTGAAATCATGAACTTTAATAAATTTAATCACTTTGGTCATTAACAAGTTTCTAACCCAAATAATTTCAAATTAGATGGTGCACTTTTCACTTCAAAATTAAATAATAGATTGAAGTTTATAATCAAAATTCAAAAACAAAAATTGTAAACTTTTAAAAATTTAATCACTTTAGTGATTAAAATATTATACTTTGATAAATAACTTCCAAATAACAATTTATTTATTTAAATAACATAAATAAATAAAATAAAATTTTATTTTATTTTTATCTATGGTTGAATGACGTCATATATGAAAAATCCTTTACCATATAAACAAATTATTTTAAAAGTAAATTTTTTTTAACTTACTTCATATCATAGTTTTCAAATTAGATTCTATTTAAAAATTATGATTTAGAGTAAATTAAAAAAATTTCCTCTTAAAGTAAATTAAACAATCATATTCATTTATTTTAAATGATTGCGTTATCAAATATACAAAACAATCATATGTATGATTGATTTATCATTACCTAAACTATAATATTTAAAAAAAATTTCTAATATTAATTTTTAGAATAAATTTTCAATTTGGATTTTGATATTATGATTTTCATAATATTTTTTTTATGAAAAGCTATAATTGTATTTAAATCGATAATACCAATTTTTTCTCATGTTTTTTATTAAAATTTTTCTCTCTTCTCTTCATTCTTCCCTTTAATACTTCAAATGGAAGCATCGGTTGTTATTGTTTGAAATACTTTTAGATTAGTTCGGTTCAGATTAGTGCATATTCAATTAATGAATTTGACGTCATCAACATTGCAGACTCGGAGACATGAATATTTTGAGCATTTCAATTTCGTCATATTTGTAGACTTTGTTAGATTTTTATGTATTTTTGCGTTATATATTATTAACATGGGTATTAGTTTGTATGCAGATTTGTCATTTTCATTGTATAGCGATTTTGAATTTGTATTAATAGATATATTTATCAATTTGAATGAATGAACATCTATAATATAAGAAAATTCAATGCTCTGGAAAAGTTTAATCTACCCTTACTTATAATTTTGTCACATCCTCAAAATAGGGGTAATTTAGGTCCAAAATTTACTTTTTTCTACCAAACTAGTATTTTATTTGGTTATGCAATTTTGTGCATATTATTTTTGTTCAATAATCAGCTTTACTCTCATTTGGTTGAAAACCAACAAAAATTTTTTTAACTTTTTGTACTACATTTCACACTTTCAAAAACGTTTCCTCATTTCTCTCTCCTTCGTAATATGCCCTCTCTAATTTTTTTTTTCTATTTTCCGCTACCTCTCTCTCTCACCATTCTTTCTCTCTTTTTTCATTCTTTCTCTTCTTCTTTCTCTCTTCTGTTGTCTTTCTTCTTCTTCTTCTTCTTCTTCTTCTTCTTCTTCTTGGATAATAAGGTTGGGTCATAGAAACTATAAAATTCAACAAATCATAAGAACTTATGATGAAATTTACCAAAAGAATCTTATGACATTGAATTTTACGACCATTAAAGGTTTTTTACTTTTGTTTTTTCATCTGAGTCGAGTACCTATTATACCTCTATTTTGTCGAAACATAAGCTCTTAGATCGAATTTCCATGTCTGACCTTTGCAAGTCATCACAATGGTTTCTTCATAGGCACTAGAGCATTCATATCACTCATGGCGAGTATCTATGTTCCTAAACTTTTGAATTTTGTGTTCTTGTGTTTTAGAATAAGATTTGGGTTGAACCCTCTTTTCCTCCTCAAGAAAATTCAAATTTGAATCTACTAGGTATCACTTTGATTTTTTTCATAATGGAATTTGAATTTTACTACTAGGTATTTTTAATTTAAGTTACTCATTTTGCTGGTTGTTATGATTGATTAATATGATGGAAAGAAACTTAAGTTCAGGGGATATTGGAGCAGTATTGGTGTATCATATGTTGCATTGCAGTGAGTATCTTTTTATTGGCGTGTACTGATAACATATTTGTCCTCTTATTTTTATTATTGCTTTTGAATCTTTATGGCTAGTTGTATACTTCCCTTTTAGTATGTAAATATACTCAATTTATTATTTCTTAATCATTTATGTTGTGGAGGTAAACCTTTTAAACCCTAAGTGGGTTAACAATACCTTCAGATGTATGGTGTGCCGAGTGGGGTGAATACAACCATTTATTCTTATGGACAATTGGGTCAAGTTATTCCTGGTGGCCATGGTTATACAGTATCAGGTCATCAGATTATTCCCTATGGATGATCCAATGTTAATGCAATGGAAGGAAATCCACTCTCGCATATGAGAATTCAGACGTACATGTGTCCAACAGATCATCCCATGTTCTTGGAAGTAGCTTATTACCTGCACCTGCAGCTGACCAACAATCTTCACATGTATAAATTTCTCAAACATGAGGTTTCTATCGATACCTGTCTAATGTTGTTATTCTGATAATTTTTATGACATTCTTATTATATTTGGTTTGTTTTAACTTCCATCTGACGTGGAGTCTGTTTTGCTGCAACAAGTATTGAATCTAACACCTGAGCAATTGAGTTCCCGGCCACCAATGCAGCAACAATAGGTTATCCAACTCCAACAAGCAGTTAAGCGAGATCATATGCAACCTGTTGAAAGCTGTTAAATTCTTAACAGCATGGCCACTTTAGTTGGTTTTTGTTTTTCTTTGGACTATTCTCTCAAGTGCATAAATACATTTTGTAATTTCCAATTCCAATTAATTCCAATTTTAATTCATCCAATAATACTCTCTACCCTAATTCTCTTTCTCTCAATTTCATCTTCTTCTCCAATTTCTTTTCCACCATTGTTACTACCTTCAATCTCTATTTTTGTATGATGTTCTAACATTTGGCATCAAGAGCTCCGGTTATTGATCCTAATCCACTGAAACAATGGCTACCGTTTCTAATGAACAAATTCCCACCAATCTCCCAATTCTTGATTCGGAGAACTACGAAAAATGGGCGAAACAAATGAAGGTTTTGTTTGGTTATCAAGAGGTTCTTGAGATCGTCATCAATGGAGTTACACCGTTAGGGGCAAATGCTACCGAAGCTATTAGGGCTACACATAAGGAAGAAAAGAAGAAAGATTACAAAGTCCTATTCTTGATTCACTCTTGTGTTGATAACGACAATTTCGAGAAGGTTGGCGATTGTGAATCCGCGAAGCAAGCATGGGAAATCTTGGAGAAAACATATGTCGGTGCCGTCAAAGTGAAGGTGGTAAGGTTACAAACTTACAAACGTCAATTCGAGTTAACGCAAATGAACGATCAAAGATTACATTACGTGCATTACTCGATTAGTTAATCAAATCAAGTCATGTGGCGAAACGATTCTTGAGCAGAATGTTGTATCGAAAGTGTTGTGTTCGTTAACATCACGGTTCGATAATATAGTTGTGGCTATTAAAGAGTCAAAGGATATAACTACTTTGAGCAAGGATAAGTTGCAAAGTTCGTTAGAGGCGCATGAATAAAGGATGGATGAGAGAGGTGCCGATAAAGCCAAAGCGAAGATCGCTTTGCAAGCGCGTTTTAATGAGAAGAATAAGAGGTCGAAAGGAGAATTTGCAGCTAGAGGCAAGCCAAATTTTCAGAAGTTTGGTGCAAACGAGTTTCAATATTCGAAGAATTCGACAGGTGAAAAGGGTGAGAGCAGCTCCAAGGAGAGTGATCATAGCAATGGTATCAAAAGGGATTTGAGTAAAGTGCAATGTTTCAAGTGTAAAAAGTTTGGACACTTTCAATCTATGTGTCGTGTTAGATTGAATAAAACTCGAAATGATGAAGCCAAGGTTGCTAGAGAAGAGGGAGATGATGAAGACACCCTTCTAGTGATGATCACATAGGAGAATAATGGCACTGTTGATGTTCAGAACAACAGCTACTATGGTGATAGTTTGCGGGACAGCAGCTGTACTATTTCAGAAAGTGGTGAGAAAATGCATTCGGATCGAAATGCATTAGTTACCGTGCGTGACGGAGTTCAAAGTAAAGATGAATGGTACTTGGATTCCGGTTGTTCAACACATATGACGGGTCAAAAGGACTGGTTTGTGGAAATCAATCAAGCGACAAAGAGTAAAGTCAAGTTTGCCGACGACACCACTTTAAGCGCCAAAGGGGTAGGAGATGTTTTGATCGGAAGGAAGAATGGTGGACATTGAAGGATCAAAGACGTATTGTACATACCGGGAATTAAGTGCAATCTTTTGAGCATTGACCAATTACTTGAAAGAAGGTACTTAATTCGGTTGGAGAATAAGATGTTACGCGTTTTAGATTCAAGTGGCGTGTTGATTCTAAAAGCGTCGATGGCTGCCAATAGAACTTTTAATGTTGAGTTAAAGGTTATGGAGCATCGTTGTTTAGCTACCGCAGCAAGTAGATATGAGTGGTTATGGCATTACCATCTTGGTCACCTAAATTTTAGGGATCTCAAAATGTTGCAACAAAGTGACATGGTAACAGGACTACCACATATTAGTGTTCCGACAGAATTGTGTGAGGAATGTGTGAAGAGTAAGCAACACAAGAATGTGTTTAGCAAGGATGTGGGTCGAAGAACCAAAGGCTTACTTGAGGTGGTGTATTCCGATGTTTGTGGACCGATGCAAGTAGAGACTTATGGCGACAATCGATATTTTGTTACGTTTATTGACGACTTTAGTAGGAATCTTTGGACATATCTTATCAAGAGGAAGGATGAGGTTTTTGGAGTGTTCAAGAGTTTCAAATCCATGGTGGAGCGCCAAAGCGGTCGGAAGCTCAAAATTCTCAAAACGGATGGTGGAGGTGAATATACCTCTAGTGAGTTTGGGATGTTTTGTGATTTTTAGGGTATTGTGTGTGAGGTGGTGCCTCCATATACGCCTCAACAAAACAGAGCTGCCGAGAGGAAAAATCGTACAATAACGAACATGGTGTGTAGTATGCTTTGTGGGAAGAAGTTGCCTAAGGAATTGTGGGGTGAGGTCGTGTCTATAGCCACCTACTTGCTGAATAGGTGTCCTATTAAGAAGCTGGAGAAGATCACACCAAAAGAGGTTTGGAGTGGTTTCAAACCGAGTGTGAATCATTTGCGCGTTTTTGGATCGATTGCATATCGTCATGTACCGAATCAACTTAGAAAGAAGTTGGATGATAAAGGTGAGAAGTTGATATTTGTTGGATATCACTCTACTGGAGGTTATAAGCTATTTGATGAGAAGAATCAAAAAATCGTGATAACCCGTGATGTATTTTTTGAAGAAATAAAAACCGCTGAAACAGCAGGTGTAATCGTTTACCTGATTGCTGCTAATCGGTTACACCTAGCAGAACAGCAGCAGTTCTTCGAGTTGTCTGATCCGGAGGGTTCCGATGCCACTGTACCTGCACCTACAGTAGCGGAAAATGTTGTAGTGAATAATGGTAGACCAGTGAGGCAAAGAGCCTTGCCTTATACACTCCGAGACTACGAGAGGTTCCAAGATAACGAAGTAAATAATGATGGTGATTTTGTTCATTTCGCGCTTATGGCCGAATCTGAACCGGTAAATGAGGAGGAAGCCTTAAGCGATCCTAAATGGATTTGTGCAATGAAAGAGGAGCTGGAATCTATTGAGAAAAATGGTACTTGGGAGTTGGTCGATTTACCACTCGGAAAGAAACTGATAGGTGTGCGATGGGTCTATAAAGTTAAAGCAAATTCTAAAGGGGAAGTAATCAAGCACAAAGCTCGATTAGTGGCGAAAGGGTTCTTGCAACGTGAAGGTATAGATTACGAGGAGGTATTCGCACCGGTGGCTAGATTGGAGACTATTTGTTTGGTTGTTTGGATTGCGCATAGCAACAATTGGGTGATTTACCAAATGGATGTAAAATCTGCATTTTTGAATGGTCCTCTTGATGAGGAAGTTTATGTGGGGAAGCCACTCAGTTTTGTGATTAAAAATCAAGAGAGGATGTATTACAAGCTACACAAGGCGTTGTATGGTTTGAAACAAGCTCCAAGAGCTTGGAACAAACGTATAGACGACTTTCTTGTTGACATCGGTTTTAAACGATGTGTATCCGAACATGGTGTTTATGTGAGATCAAATAATATTGATGGTGTTATTATACTATGCTTATATGTTGATGATCTCTTGATAACATGCATCAATGACAAGAGTATTTCAAGGTTCAAAGGGGAGCTCATGAGTGAGTTTCAGATGACGGACCTTGCGGTCATGAGTTACTTTCTTGGCATAGAGTTTCACAAGTCAAAAGTGGGGCTGCTTATGCATCAAAGGAGGTATGCTCTAGATATCTTGAAAAAGTGTAAGATGGAGCATTGTAATGCTTGTATTACACCTTATGAGGCTAGAGTACAATTGTCCAAAAGTGATGATGAAGATGATGTTGATCCAACACTTTACCTGAGTTTGATTGGATCGTTACGGTATTTGTGCAATACTCGATCGAATTTGACTTTTAGTGCCGGTATTGCGAGTAGATTCATGGAGAGACCTAAGGTGTCTCACTTGGCAGCGCTCAAGAGAATCCTTAGATATGTGAAAGGCACACTTGGTTGCGGAATTCATTTTCCCGCATCGGATATGGGTCGCAAATGTACTTTACTTGGCTACACCGATTATAATTGGTGCGAAGATAAAGATGATCAAAATTCGACGGCGGGTTACATCTTTATGTTCGGTAGTACACCAATCTCAGGGTGTTCGAAGAAGGAACCGGTTGTAACACTCTCTTCTTGTGAGGCCGAGTACATTGCGGCATCATTGAGTACGTGCTAAGCTATGTGGCTTGTGAATCTTATGAAGGAATTGGGATGTGGTGATGATGATGTTACCACACTGTTTTTGGATAATGTTTCCGCGATAAATGTTGTGAAGAATCCGATTACACATGGAAGGAGCAAGCATATTGAGATGCGGTTTCATTACTTGAGAGAATTGGTCGGTGATGGAAAGCTTAGATTGAGCTATTGCCGAAGCGAGGACCAAGTTGCAGATTTGTTGACAAAGGGTGTGACAAATGAGGTGTTCAAGAGACTGTTGAAGAGCTTGAGCATGATGAACTTGGAGCAACTAAAGTGAGGTGGTGTGCTGAAAGCTGTTAAATTCTTAACAGCATGACCACTTTAGTTGGTTTTTGTTTTTTTAGATTATTCTCTCAGTGTATAAATACATTTTGTAATTTCCAATTCTAATTAATGCCAATTTTAATTCATCCAATAATACTCTCTACCTTAATTCTCTTTCTCTCTCAATTTTATCTTCTTCTCCAATTTCTTTTCCACCATTGTTAATACCTTCAATCTCTTCTTTTTGTATGTTGTTCTAGCACAACTTTCATAACAAATAAAAACCAAGTCTGTCAGCATGCATATTAGCATTTGTTGAGACATTTGTTGTTGAGATGAGGAGCTCTAAATGAGCGTGTATGAAATCATTAAAAAAGATATACTGTACAATAATAATAATTATGCTCATTAAAATTTTGTTTATATTGTGTGTTTGTGTGTTGTAGATTGAGCATCTTTTGGGTTTATCTGAATTGGTAACGTAATGTTTGAATAAATGTAGTAGTCTTTCTATTGCTGGGAACACTTAAAAGTCAGACTTTACTCAATTAGTAAATTGGAGGCTGGTAGTTCCATGTTTCTTGGTTTAATTTTCCTAAATAAAAATAAGTTTTATTCATGCAATGTATATTATAGTGTTATTATTAATGCATTGCATTTGAGTTTTGATTTTTACATTTTAGACACAAAATAATGAATGTTGTTACTTAGCTTTTATTATTTGTTGTGGAAATCCTACATCAGAAGGATGTAAGTTAAGGTTAACTTAAGTGCTTAATAAATAAAATAAGCACTCTTTGTTGTTGTAGTTTTAGTTACAAGTTAATAAAGCATTCTTTGATGAAGTGGTTTAAGTGCTTAATAAATAAAATAAGAACTCTTTGATGGATGAAATGGGAAAAATGAAATTACTGATGAAATTATGAAGTGAATTAATAAAATTTTAATAATTTTTTTTTTCATTTCGTAGAAATTATATGTTAGTTAAAAAATATTTATTATTTAATCCAAATATTTTTATAAACGATGTTATTGTTATGAACACGAACAACTATATAATTAATTTAAATAATTTTATAAATATTGTCGGAATAAAAATAATATTTATATATGAAAAAATATATATTATTAATTTAAATATTTTTATTTAAGAGAACAACTTTACTATGAATTTATATATTTTTATAAATAATATAAAAATATATATTATATATGGAAAAAATACATTGCTGATTCAAATATTTTTTATATACAAAAACAACTTTACTATTACTGATCCAAATATTGAATAATAGAAATTTATCCACCATTTTTTTCAAATATGTAAAATGATATGAAAATTTATTAAAAAAGATTGAATAGATATTTAAAAATTATATACTCTCTTATAAACTAATTGTCTTATTTATAAAAAAACTAAAACAATAATTTATCTAATACAAATTTTAATACTTTTATTTTTAATTATATTATTTTTGATATTATTATTTACCTTTCATCTTCTATATTTATGATTATTTCAATTTAAATTTTTTTTTTTAACTTTAAATTTTTATAACAATTTATAAATAAATGTGTTTCCAAAATTATATCCCACTCAAAAATGTACTCCGTTCATAGGCACGAATGTTTTATTAATTTTTTTATTAAAAAAAAAACTCAAACAAAATTTATTAACTTTGAATATTATATTTAGATCAAACTGCACGCATCTCAATTTGAAAACACCTCTAGAAGGATCGATTAAAAAAAAAACTAATCGACAGCATGTTAATAAAATAACTTTCAAACCCAAACACAAATTGTTTATTTATTTAACTTTCATCGTGCGCCACTGATTTACATATATTCAATATCAGTGGGCCACTAAATTATATGATTTGTCTCAATAATAAAGATTTTGTTCTCAATACAAAATTGGTGAATCTTATGTCAAAATCTGATGAAGGAATATTACACATATTGTTCCAACATCCTTTCTCCTTTTCTATTTGGCACCAGGTCCAGCTATGGCTTGACAGGGCTATGATGGTGGAGACTGATTGGAGTGAGTACTTTTTGAAGTCATTCAAGTAACTCGAGGGCTTGACATGGAAAAATAAAATATAACATTGTATGAATGGCAACAACTTGGTGTCTTTAGGGAGATGAGAAATAATAGTATTCTTTGCATTTTATATAATTGTTTTATTTTAAATTAAAATAAATTATAAAGATTGAAAGTGAGTTTAGTTAAAATAATAAAGATATAATCTATCAGTCATAGATCTGGTTGTTTTCCTCCCGCACCGTTATCGGGATTAAGGAAAGCCGGTTTCCATCCTTTGTCAGGACCCAAAAACCTAATTACCAAGTAAAAGAAAAAATAATAAGTTATAAGTTTTAAGGTAAAACGACACGGCGTAAAAAGACTTTTTGCTAATGTGAATGATGCAAATAATATTATACGGCATGCAGATGAAAGAAAATGTGATAGAAAAATTCTCCATGTAGCTTATTCTTTACAATAGAAGAAAATAGATTCGTTGTTTTCGAATTTTGGGCTTGAGCCATGAAACCTTAGGCTTAGGCTTGCCAAGGATGGAATGAAGCCCTTTTGTAATCTGAGTGCTAACCATTCTCCGTGGCCCGTTCTTCTCACGATTTACAACCTATCTCTTTTATTGTGCATGAATCGCAAGTATATGTTGTTAAGTATGAATATTTATGGACCAAAACAACCTGAAGGTGCATAGATGTTTATCTAAGTCCATTAATTATAGATTTAAGACTTTTGTGGGAGAAAGACGTTGACGTTGATGATGCATACTCGGGTGACAAGTTTAAGATGTGTGCAATGTTATTTTGCACAATTAATGATTTTCTTACATATGGTAATTTGGCTGGATATAGTGTCAAAGGATATAAAATGTGTCCTATATGTGAATCTAATACATGTTTTCATCAACTTGAGTTTGGAAAAAGTATTGTTTACCTTGAGCATTGCAAATTTCTAAAATCCAATTGTCCTTATCGCGGATTGCAAAAGGCTTTTAACAGAGAGCATGACTCTTGATCTGGCGAGGACCCCTCAATCGAGCTCCACCGTTGTCGTACCAGTAAGGCAGAACGCCTATCTCGCAATGGGAAGTTCATGCCACAAAGCAAAGACCTCGACCGAGATCTTAGCTTTGTTGTCGATCGAGTGCCAACTCCGACCACCCGACCTGTTCCCTGCACAGTCGGTCAAAATATATGTCGAGTAAAACCCCGATGACGAGCAAACAACACCATTTCATACATACATGAAAAATAAGAAAAATGAGGGACACGTAGCATAAAAGTGAAATACTACATTTCCAAAATACGAGCAGAGCCCATTAATCAAAAATTACAACTTAAAGCCCCTGGCACACAGGCCGAGAAAAATCAGCTACTAAATACTACACGTAGGCACGACAAAACAATTCAAATGGTGCGCAGGCCAAACAGCTAAAAAAGAAAAAAGAATCAAGCAGTGGGTTCTTCCTTGAGCATGGGTCTCCCATCACTCTGACCAGTTCCGTCGTCGGACGCCTCAGGGAAAACCATCCTACCATCAACTGTAACACCCCACTTCCCAAATTAAACAAAGTGCGAATAAATCAATTAAATTATCAGAGTTTCTCTTCCAAAAGGGGGATAATACTTTTCACAAAAATTTCCACAAAACATTTCATTAAGAGATTTTCCAAATAAGCAGCGGAAAAGAAATTTGTCATAACATAAATACATATATGTACATCATCTCATACATCAAGTTCGGCCGTCTGTCCAAAATATACAAAACATCATCAAAACATGATACGACACGGAGTATAAACAAAATCATCAGATAGGCAATAAACTCCCCAAAGCCCCGTGTTACATATCAGAGCATCCTAGAATCATCAACACACCGCTATCCAACTAGCTAGACACCTGGATTATCTGTACTTCTGAAGAAGCACAGACTACAACAACAGCAAAGGGGTGAGAAAACATGATCGAAATATAACGGTAAATATTTACATGAAATAAAGGCAGTAAATAAATACATCATCACCCCACAAATCATCATACACGACCTACTGTCCAATCATCAATCACAACATACAATAATGCACAAATGCAACTCAACACATGCATGCGGTACCGACTTAAACTCAGGATAGATCGCATACACTCCATCCGAGTAACGATCTATCCCTACCACGATTACGGGTGAATCGCATACACTCCGTCCGAGCAACGATTCAACTCCGCAATCGCCGATGGACACTTGGCCTCAACCCTCCTCCAGGAGCAACACGATCCTACTGATCCCATCATGCATCATGCTATGCATACACCAACATCAAGCATAATATATGCACACGATCCTACTGATCCATCTTCATACAACACACAATCATCAAGCACACAAGGTGCACACGATCCTACTGATCCATATATATATAACACAATAAATCAATCGAATTAATTACATTAGGCATCGGCAAAACAACCCTATTACACTCAGCATACACCCAGTATCCTTGCATTATCTCTGTACATCAAACAGATCACAATCATCAACATCAGATGAACACAGCTCAATTAAAACAAAATTCGGCTACGTTCTCTACCTTGCTCACTACGCGAGCTCCTAGAGAACGCTCGCTACACGTTCGCCTAGCGAACTTGCTCGTGAATCACACTTCTGAGCTACTGGAAGTGTTCGCTACCACCCCGCTGGGACTTCGCCTCGCGAATCCTTCACTACACCACTCGCCTAGCGAACCTACTATCGAGTACAAAAAAATGGCCACTGAAATGGCTCGCGACCCAGCTCGCCTAGCGAGCACCTAGCGAATGCTCGCTAATCACTCGCTTAGCGAACCTGCTAGCGAGTGTCTGCGATTTCAGAAAAATCCCACTGTGCAGAATCCCAATAGCAGCTCAAAACCTAACAAATTCTCTCTAGATCAGTACCAACAACCTCAACTTAGCATTCTACATAAATTCTACCCAACTAATTCTAAAATCATCCGATAAAACATCAACTTCTTCCGATTAATCCATTTTCGGCTTAAAACCTTAATCTACTCCGAAATACCCAATTCACCCAAACAATCATCAAACATTACATGCAATGGTTCCACCATGACAACAAAAATCAGAAACTTACTCAACCACATGCAATCATCATCATGCAATTCATCATCATCAAAACCTATGGGGTTAAGGACTCCCCAACTACCCTTATTCATGCATTACCAATTTCCCATCTATTTTCTCCCCCCTTACCTCAAATGCAGCTTTGATTGCCCAAGAACTTCCAAAATCTGATGACTTTGATCTTCTTCTTCCTCTTGCTCAAGCTTTGCTTTCCTTCACTGTGCTCACTCTTGATCGTGTTCTTCTCTTTTCCACTTCTATCGTGTTCTTTCTTCCTCCTATTTCCAAATTACCACTTATGCCCTTAATCCCAAATAAACAATTCTCATTTTCTTTTATTCCAAAAGAATTACAAACTAATAATCCTCATAATATTAATAACCATCATAATAATAATAATATTAAGATTATTATTAATTATTAAATTATTATCATTATCATTTATAATATATTAATATCAAATGCCACAATTCCTCAAATAAGTCCCACGATTAACAGGCCGAAACAAAACAATACCGGAAAACTTAAATAATTAAAATGGGCGTTACAACTCTCCCCCACTTTAATTATTTTTGTCCTCGAAAATTACCTGATAGAAACAATTCTGGATACGCTTCCCGCATCCTACTTTCCAATTCCCAGGTCACACTGCCTCCTGCAGCACCTCCCCAAGCCACTCTCACCAAAGGTATCTCTTTCCCTCTAAGTCGCTTCATCTTACGATCCTCAATCCTCAACGGCATCGTCTCAACAGTAAGATTCTCTCTTACTTGAACTTCATCTCTCTGAATCACATGAGACGGATCCGATACATACTTCCGAAGTTGCGACACATGAAACACGTCATGCAAGTTCGAAAGTTCCGGCGGCAACGCCACCCTGTAAGCCACAACACCAATCTTCTGCAAAATCTGATACGACCCAATAAACTTCAGATCTAGCTTCTTGGACTTCAATGCACAACCCACACTAGTCACTGGGTTGACCCTCAAGAACACGTGATCACCTTCGCTGAATTCCAACTCTTTCCTTCGGTTATCATAATAACTCTTCTGCCTGCTTTGAGACGCTTTCATCTTCTCACGAATCATCTGAACGGTCTCAGTAGTCTGCTGCATAATTTCTGGTCCCAAAATTACACTCTCACCTGTCTCATACCAACACAGAGGAGTTCTGCACCTCCTACCATAAAGAGCCTCAAACGGTGCCATTCTAATACTAGAATGGTAGCTGTTGTTGTACGTGAACTCTACCAACGGTAAATGAGTATCCCACGCACCGCCTTTTTCCAATACACAAGCTCTTAACAAGTCCTCCAACAACTGAATAGTCCTCTCTGACTGTCCATTGGTTTGAGGATGATATGTTGAACTCAGCTTCAACTTAGTACCCAAAGCTTCCTGCAAACTCTTCCAAAATTCTGAAGTGAACCTCGGATCTCTATCCGACACAATACTCGACGACACGCCATGCAACTTCACAATCATCCGAACATAAATCTTTGTCAGCTTCTCCAACAGAAAACGGATATTAATCGGCACAAAATGTGCAGACTTCGTAAGCCGATCCACAATCACCCAAATAGCATCAAATCTTCTTGCCGTGTTTGGAAATCCTGTAATGAAATCCATGGTTACATAATCCCATTTCCAAACTGGAATTTCCAACGGTTGCATTAAACCAGACGGTTTCTGATGTTCCACTTTTGATTTCTGACATGTCAAACAAGCATAAACAAAACGAGCAATGTCTCTTTTCATACCTGACCACCAAAATAACTTTTTCAAATCCTGGTACATCTTCGTAGCTCCTGGATGGATACTCGAGCTACTACGATGTCCTTCGTCCAAAATTGACTTCTTCAGCTCGTTGTTATCCGGCACACAAATTCTGCCCCGGAATCTCAACACACCTGCACTATCCAACTTGTATTCACTACTGGAGTCACTTCTTGCTTCTCGCATCAAATCCACAAATTTCACATCCAACTTTTGATTTTCTCTAATCATATCCAAGAAATCATTCCTCACTTGCAACTTGCCCAACATCACACCATATGTCGTAACCTCACACACCATGCTCAAATCTTTGAACTGCTCAATTAGCTCCATCTCTTTCACCATCAAAGCTGACATATGAATTGTCTTCCTGCTCAAAGCATCTGCAACCACATCCGCTTTTCCTGGATGATAGCTTAGACTGAAATCGTAATCCTTCAAGAATTCCAACCATCTTCTCTGCCGCATATTCAGCTCTTTTTGATCAAACAAATACTTCAAGCTCTTATGATCGCTGAATACCTCAAATCTCGAACCATACAAATAGTGTCTCCAGATCTTAAACACAAAAACCACCGCAGCCAATTCAAGGTCATGAGTAGGATAATTTCTTTCATGCACCCTCAATTGCCGCGAAGCATAAGCTACCACTTTCCCATTCTGCATAAGAACTCCGCCTAATCCCATCTTAGACGCATCACAATACACCACAAAAGGCTCACTCGTATTTGGCAAAACCAACACTGGTGTTGAGGTCAATCTCTTTTTCAGTTCCTCAATCTCTTTTTCAGTTCCTCAAAACCAAAAGTCTTCATCCAGAACTCACACTTTGACAACTTGGCAAACAACTTGTTATCTTTTAACACCTGCAAAGCGATCCTCAAATGTTTTTCATGCTCTCCTTCAGACTTAGAATAAATCAGTATATCATCAATGAACACAACAACAAACTGATCCAAATAACAATGGAAGATCCGATTCATATATTCCATAAATACTCCTGGCGCATTAGACACTCCAAAAGGAATCACCGTATACTCATAATGTCCATATCGAGTTCTAAACGCCGTCTTCTGAATATCACCTTCTTTCACTCTGATTTAATGATAACCTGACCTCAAATCAATCTTACTAAACACACGAGCTCCCACTAACTGATTCATTAAATCATCAATCCTTAGAAGAGGATATTTGTTCTTGATGGTCACTTTATTCAACTGACGGTAATCGATTCACAAACGCATACTACTATCCTTCTTTTTCACCAACAACACTGGATCTCCCCACAGTGACACACTCGGTCTGATAAACTTTCTATCCAACAACTCTCCAATCTGAGACTTCAACTCGGCCAATTCCACTGTCGACATCCTGTACGGCGCCATAGAAATAGGCCTCGTACCACGAACAAGATCAATGCTAAACTCAACTTCTCTCTTCGGAGGCAATTCCATAATATCATCAGGGAACACTTCCGGAAATTCATTCAACACCGCCAACTCACCCAATAACGTCTTGCTGTCAACCGATAACGACACAAAAAAAGAAAACACCTTAGCTTCATCTTCCAACAAGACCCTTAATTCCTTATTAGACAAGGAATCCGCCACTGCTTCCTCTTCTGGAGTAAGAAACAACAACACCTTCCAAAAACAATCGATGTAGACTCGGTTGAACTCCAACCAGTTCATACCCAGAATAACATCCAAACCACCAAGTGGTAGACAAATCAGATCTACCCCAAAATCTCTACCAAAAATAGTCAGTGGACACTTCAAGCACACCAAGGAAGTAGTCACCGAACCAATAGAGGATGTTTCAATAGTCATCCGCCTCTCAAGAGTAGATGGCACTAAACCTAACCTCTTCACACACTCAACAGAAATGAACGAGTGGGTTGCACCCGTATCAATCATAGCAGTCAAAGGAACATTATTGATAAAACAAGTACCTTTGATAGCACGCTCCTCATCCATCGATTGAGTTCCTACCACAGCAAACACTTTACCACTGACCTGAGGCGCCTGAGTCTTCCTCGGCTTCTCATAATGAGTACTAATATGACCTTTCTCACCGCAGTTATAACAAGTAGGCATATTAGTCTTGCACTCCGCCATCACATGGCCCGACTTCCCACACTTGAAGCACTTCTTCATCTCATGAGGACAATCACTAACACAATGCCCCGCGGCACCGCACCGAAAACATTTCAAATCCATAGATGCTCTCCGCCCTCTGAACTTCTTATCAGCAACAGCCTTCTGCTTTCCCTTATCAGCCGGCACGCTGTAAGGAGCACCTCCAAACCTCTACTTACCCTTAGGATCATTCGCAGCCTTATAGTGTGCAATCCTTGCCTGGTTGTCATTATCATAAATTCGGCTTCTACTCACCAACTCAGGATAGCTCCTGATCTTCTGACAAGCTATTCCCATCTTGATCTCTGGACGCAATCCGTTCTCAAACTTCAAACACTTAGAAGTCATTGCCTCATCAGTATTGTAATGAGGACAATACTGAGCCAACTCTTTAAATCTAGCAACATACTCTTCTACAGACAGGTTACCCTGCTTCAGCTCCAGAAACTCAATCTCCTTTAGCACTTCTGATATCCTCCAGAAAATACTTCTGCAGAAAAATCGTCTGAACCACCTCCCAAGTGATGGTAGTACCCGCAGCCTCCAATCTCTGGCGACTATTGTCCCACCAAGCCTCAGCTTCACCCTCCAAGATGAGGGTACCAAACCTCACCTTCTGCTTATCATTGCACCCCATGGTCCTGAAAATCTTTTCAATTGCTTTCAGCCATTTCTGTGCAGCTTCCGGATCCAAAATTCCTCCTTCAAACTTCAGTGGCTTATTACTCTAGAATTGCGTCAAATCTCTGAATTGCGCACCCGCAGCCAGATTCTGATTGGCAACCACCTGCGCCATCGCTTGCATAGCTGCAGCCAGAGCAGCATCATTCCTTCCTGCCATACTACTCAACTAAAATAGCACAGGGTCAAAAGACACACAACCTCTATCCTAAGGACAGACTAAAAACACTACACTGGCCTGACGGACCGACCTGCTCTGATACCAACTTGTGACACCCCACTTCCCAAATTAAATAAAATGCAAATAAATCAATTAAATTATTAGAGTTTCTCTTCCAAAAGTGGGATATTACTTTTCACAAAAATTTCCACAAAACATTTCATTAAGAGATTTTCAAAATAAGCTGCGGAAAAGAAATTTGTCACAACATATATACATATATGTACATCATCTCATACATCAAGTTTGGCCATCTGCCCAAAATATACAAAACATCATCAAAACATGATACGACACGGAGTATAAAGAAAATCATCAGATAGGCAATAAACTCCCCAAAGCCCCGTGTTATATATCAGAGAATCCTAGACTCGATCAGCACACCGCTATCCAACTAGCTAGACACCTGGATTATCTGTACTTCCGAAGAAACACAGACCACAACAACAGCAAAGGGGTGAGAAAACATGATCGAAATATAACGGTAAATATTTACATGAAATAAAGGCAGTAAACAAATACATCATCACCCCACAAATCATCATACACGACCTACTATCCAATCATCAATCACAGCATACAATAATGCACAAATGCAACTCAACACATGCATGCGGTACCGACTTAAACTCAGGATAGATCGCATACACTCCATTCGAGCAACGATTTATCCCTACCACGCTCCTCCTAAGCACATATAATCAAATCTCATGATAGATCGCATACACTCCATCCGAGCAACGATCTATCCCTACCACGATTACGGGTGAATCACATACATTCCATCCGAGCAACGATTCAACTCCGCAATCGCCGATGGACAATTGGCCATCAACCCTTCTCCAGGAGCAACACGATCCTACTAATCCCATCATACATCATGCTATGCATACACCAACATCAAGCACAATAGGTGCACACGATCCTACTGATCCATCATCATACAACACACAATCATCAAGCACACAAGGTGCACACGATCCTACTGATCCATCATCATACATAACATATATGTATATATATATATAAATATATATATATAAATATATATATATATATATATATATATATATATATATATATATATATATATATATATATATATCACACAATCAATCAATCGAATTAATCACATTAGGCATCGGCAAAACAACCCTATTACACTCAGCATACACCCAATATCCTTGCACTATCTCTGTACATCAAACAGATCACAATCATCAACATCAGATGAACACAACTCAATTAAAACAAAATCATGCTACGTTCGCTACCTTGCTCGCTACGCGAGCTCGTAGCGAACCTGCTCGCGAATCACACTTCTGAGCTACTGGAAGTGTTCGCTACCACCCCGCTGGGACTTCGCCTCACGAATCCTTCGCTACACCACTCACCTAGCGAACCTACTAGCGAGTACAGAAAAATGGCCACTGGAATGGCTCGCGACCCAGCTCGCCTAGCGAGCACCTAGCGAATGCTCGCTACTCACTCGCCTAGCGAACCTGCTAGCGAGTGTCGGCGATTTCAGAAAAATCCCACTGTGCAGAATCCCAATAGCAGCTCAAAACCCAACAAATTCTCTCTAGATCAGTACCAACAACCTCAACCTAGCATTCTACATAAATTCTACCCAACTAATTCTAAAATCATCTGATAAAACATCAACTTCTTCCGATTAATCCACTTTCAGCTTAAAACCTTAATCTACTCCGAAATACCCAATTCACCCAAAAAATCATCAAACATTACATGCAATGGTTCCACCATGACAACAAAAATCAGAAACTTACTCAACCACATGCAATCATCATCATCAAAACCTATGGGGTTAAGGACTCCCCAACTACCCTTATTCATGCATTGCCAATTTCCCATCTATTTTCTCCCCCCTTACCTCAAATGCAACTTTGATTGCCCAAGAACTTCCAAAATCTGATGACTTTGATCTTCTTCTTCCTCTTGCTCAAGCTTTGCTCTCCTTCACCGTGCTCACTCTTGATCGTGTTCTTCTCTTTTCCACTTCTATCGTGTTCTTTCTTCCTCCTATTTCTAAATTACCACTTATGCCCTTAATCCCAAATAAACAATTCTCATTTTCTTTTATTCCAAAACAATTCCAAACTAATAATCCTCATAATATTAATAACCATCATAATAATAATAATAATAATATTATTAATATTATTATTAATTATTAAATTATTATCATTATCATTTATAATATATTAATATCAAAGGTCACAATTCCTCAAATAAGTCCCATGATTAACACGCCTAAACAAAACAATACCGGAAAACTTAAATAATTAAAATGGGCGTTACATCAACCACCTGGTGAAAAGGGTCAATCCCCTCGAAGACAAGCCGAGCCCTAGGATTCATGATATGGACCTGCTCCAAAGCGTTGTTGAACCCCACCCCGAGAGCTCCCAAAAAGTCCTGCTCAAGCTCCCAGGACCAACCAAAATATTGCAGGCCGTAAGAGCTTTTTCCTCCTCCGTTTCATCCTCAGCAGGCTTAACATTAGCCTCCAACTCAGCCACCTTGGTCAGCAGTCGACCTCGTTCGTCCTTGGTTTCCTTAATCTCTTCCCGCATTTTGTTCATTTCATGAAGGAGGCACACCTGGGCTTCGTACCTCATCTGAGCCTCTTGCAGATCACTCTCCGCCATTTTTTCTCCGCCTCAAGGACGACGTTCTCGTCTCGCAATTTTTTCAGCTCAGAGGCCGGGCTGGTTTTATCATTAAGGACCAAGGTCGTCTCAAAGATCCTCATCATGACGGCCATGTCCTCGATCAACGCTTTCCTTCGGGCCGCCCGATCGATTCTCATGATTGACTTGGTTTCAACCTCAGCCACAGTCGGGGAATGGTCCCCGAAGAAGTAGTCCCGATGGATGTGACAAGTGTAACACCCATTTTTAATTATTAAGTCTTTTGGTGTTTATTGTATTTTGGGGTGCCCTTATGTGGAAGTGTGCCTGAGAGCGTTGGGTGGGTGTTCTTAAGTTATAGGAGCTATTTAATAAAAGGTGGAATTTAATAATAATATAATATAATATGATATTGGTGGTAATATAATGATTAATAATATTATTGGTCTTATTAATATTATTATTATTAATATTATTATTATTATTAGTATTATTATTATTATTAGTTATTATTATTATTGGGATTAAATAATTAAAATAAGAAATTGAGGGGTCAGTATATTTTACGATACATTTGGAAGTTAGAGAAAGTGGAGAGAAGGGAAAAGTGAGAACACGATAAGCGATTCTGAGGGGAAGAGCAAGAGAAAGGAGAACAAGGTTAGAGCGATCAATTGGTAGGGGATTCTTCATCAATCGAAGATATAATCGAGGTAAGGGGGGAGAAATTGATTGGGATGGTATATACATGAACTGGGTAGAGGGGATTCCTTAACCCCGTAGGTATTCTGATGAATATGTTGAATTGTTGCTATGATGTTAAATATTGTTGATTTTTGACGAATTGTGTATATATGATGATATGTGATGATTTGTTGTTGCCCTTGATGTGTGGATGTTGATGTTAATATGGATTGGGCAAGTTCTGAGTAACTCTGAGAGTGCCGGTAAAGTATCTGATGTTAGTATTAGAGTAAGAATTATAGGTCGATTGACAAGTATGATGTTATGGTCTGTAATACTGATAGAATAGGAGATAGAGGTAGCATATTAGGCTTGGAATTGACTGAGATAACATTGTAGAACAGTGGAGATTTTGGGGTATTGCAGCATTCGCTGGGTTTCGCCTGGCGAGTGTTGGCGAAGGTTCGCCTGGCGAAGGTTAGCGAGGGTTCGCCTGGCGAGTGTTAGCGAGCAGTGGCGAGTAATTCCAAATAAACTCCCAGACCTAAAGGGTATAAAGTTCGCCTGGAGAATGTGGCCAGCGAGGCTTTGCCAGCAGGTTCGCCTGACGAGCCATAGCGAGCATTCGCTGCGGGGCTTCGCCTGGCGAATGGTTCAGCGAACGTGATGGCAAAATGTTGTTTTGTGCTGTTTTGCCTTGTGCATTCGCCTTGTAGGATCCCTTTGATCATGATAAGTGTAGGGATGGTGATTGATGATGGAGATTGTGTGTTTGGTGATAGGAAGTGAATTCCTTAATACTTTATGTAAGTATCTGATTGATTGATGTATGACATATCTATGTATATGTTATGTATGGTGGTGTGATCTGAGAATCGTATGCACAATGTATGCTTGTGTTAATTGTATGCATTTGGTGTCATGCATATTATGAAGTGTTGGTGGAATGAGTCATTGCTCGATGGGGAGTATGTGATCCATTCGTATTCCTTTGAGTGGGGAATTGGTAGGGACGGATCATGGCCAAGGGTGGGTGTATGTGATCTATCCGGGTTCACATGGAATGAACCAATGAGTCGGTACCGCATGCATGGTGTTGCGTTGCATATTTTCATTATGACGTATTATGTTGATTGGTGGACTATATGTCGTGTTTGGTGAATGTTGGGTGATGATTGATATGACTGTTGTAGTTACTACCTTTATTTCATGTATGTAATTACAGATATATTTTAATCATGTTTTCTCACCCCTTTGTTGTTGTTGTGGTCTGTGCTTCTTCGAAAGTACAGATAATCCAGGTACTTAGCTAACTTGGATTTGTGGTGTTCCAGTCGAGTCTTAGGATGCTCTGATACGTAGCACGGGACTTGGGTGTTTTTAGTGGTTTTGTTGAACTTATTTCTTTTCCTGTGACGTATCACGAATCTGATGTATTTTGTTATATGAACAATTTCCGCTGTATTTTGGTGAAAACATTTTTAATGAAGTATGTGTTGGATTTTTATGATGTGATATCCCACTTTGGGTGGAAGAACTCTGATGCTTATTTATAATGTTTATATTTTAATGGATTTGGGAAGTGGGGTGTTACAATTGGTATCAGAGCAGGTCGGTCGGTCCGGCCAGTGTTGTTGAGTCGAGTTGAGTCTGTCCTTAGGATAGAGATTGTGTATCATTTAACCTGGTGTTGTTATTGTTGAGCAGTATGGCAGGAAGGAATGATGTTGCTTTGGCTCCTGCTATGCAAGAAATGGCGCAGGCAGTTGCTAACCAGAACCAAGCTGCAGATGCCTAATTTAGAGATTTGGCGCAGTTTCAGAGTAACAAGCCGCCGACGTTTGAAGGAGGAGTTTTGGACCCTGAAGCTGCACAGAAGTGGCTGAAGGCAATTGAAAAGATTTTCAGAACTATGAATTGCAGTGATGAGCAAAAGGTGAGGTTTGGTACTCACATGCTGGAGGGTGAGGCTGAAGCTTGGTGGGATAATTGCCGCCAGAGGTGGGTGACTGCAGGAACTATGATTACTTGGGACGTGGTTCGTAAAGGTTTTCTAGAGAAGTACTTTCCGGAAGACATTCGAAGTGCTAAGGAGATCGAATTCTTGGAACTGAAGCAAGGTGGTACGACCGTAGCGGAGTATGCCGCGAAGTTTGAAGAGTTAGTGCAGTATTGTCCTCATTACAATACTGATGATGCGATGACATCCAAGTGTTTGAAATTTGAGAATGGACTGCGTCCGGAAGTTAAGTTGGGGATTGCTTGTCAGAAGATCAGAAACTACGTTGAGCTAATAAGCAGGAGTAGGATCTATGACAATGATAACCGGGCCAAGATTGCACACTATAAGGCTGCAAATGACCGTAAGGGTAAGCAGAGGTTTAATGGTACTCCTTACAGTGTTTCTGCTGATAAAGGAAAGCGTAAGGCTGCTGCCGATAAGAGGTCCAGAAAAGGGGATGCGTCTGCTGATGGAAAATGTTTCTGATGCGGTGACACAGGTCATCATGCTAAGGATTGTCCTAAGGAGGGGTAAGGAAGTGTTTCAAGTGTGGTAAGCCAGATGTAGCGGTAAAAATTGTGAGTGTAAGCTATTAATTAACTTAAGTCGAAAAAACAAGAGTCGCCACCGCACTTTTAATTTATCCAAATAAAGGAAAGGAAAAAGAGCGAACAAAACCCAAGAGTTCTAAAACGAGAACAAGAAACAGAGATCGGGGTAAGGGGGTTGGTTACGCAATGGGAAGATGTTAGCACCCAAAACGTCTATAGTACTCTATAGGAGCCCTTTGAAATATTTACGTTTTTTGGTTTGAAAATGGTTTGTTTGAAAAGAGATTGGGGAGATGAGAAGAGAATTATTTTTTTAGATTTTTGTGTTTGGAGAGACTTATCGCCTCATGCCTACGTACCCACAAAGTGCAATATAGGATCAAAACCTCGTAGTTCGTGGTACAAATGACAAAAATTTGTTGGTTTTGATTGATTTTAGATGTAAAGACAAGTCGTCATTTTAAGGAGAAAACTGCGACTAGTCGCCCACAAGTATTAAGACAACATTTGCATCACATAAAGATGGAGGATTTGCTTGGATTATCAACAAGACTATCACTCAACATCAACGTGGAAAATGTCAAAGTCTTAATACTACGGGGAATAGGAGGATTATATCTCAACTATAGAAATGAATCATGTCTAAACTTTATGAAAAGTTTTAAAGTGAAAAAGTGCATAAAGGCACAAAAAGAGTTGATGAGTTTTTGTATTTTTTATGTCTTTTGAAATTGGTCAAAGCATGATTAACATTGATTGACTTTTATTAAGAAGAACAAAGTTTAAAATCACTTGACGAAAGTCAAGGTTTTATTGCGAAAGCGGTTGTGAAGTTTGAAACCAAGAGGGTTTTGAAAATTTAAGAAGGGGAGGAGATGAAGTGACTATCCTAGAAACCAAAATAAGAGCTAGAGGTAAGAAAGATCTAACCGACTTGTAGCACATTCCATAGCAAGCAAAAAGAATTCCATTCGATTTAAAGCATAAGCTAATGAGCGAGCCAAATAAAGGCTAAGATCCACAATACTCCAAGCATAGGAATGAGAGTCCTAATTCTAAGTCCAAAGGTCCATGAAGTCCAAGGTCTAAGAGTAGTCCAAGAGCATAACCACAAATTTAATAGCACCAAGTTTTTTAGAGATTTTTTATCCTTTATTAGTGTTTTGAACAAGGTATGGTCCAAGTGGACAAAAGAGAAATGACATAAACATAAACAAAGATATGATATGAAATGATAACATGGAAGCATAAAAGTAAAGAAATAAGGAGTAAGAAGAGAATATAAACAAAATTAAACAAGGATATTGTTAGTGAATTAGTAATTAGTGGTTAGAACATATGATCAATGATGATTAATTCTTGCACTTTAGACCAAGGTTAATGAAAAATCATTAGAGGATTGATAGAATCAAAGCCTCCTAACAATGATTTTCATAGGTAGTGGACTTAAGACAAGCAACTAATCATACTTGGATTTTCAAACATAAGTTTGAGCCACGTATTATCATTTTCCGATTAAGGGACACTTTAGCTCTATGTTAAGCAATTGTAATCGGGTTTATGTAGAAACCACGACTATCTGAGGCCGGTCAATAATAATGTTAGTGTTAACACATGTTAGAGAAGTGATATGTAAACCACTCTCCTAAAACATGCCACACAAAAAGAAAGAGGTAGTGATCTCATCATAATCAAGATTTTTCATCGATTAATCAAAGGTAATCTATCACTATTCCAAAGTATGGAGAATTATCTCAATGATTATTCATCCATAGATTTGAAACAATGAAGATTAAACAACCTTGATAATCAACAACCCATGATCCATAGATCTCATCGATCAAAAGAAAAAGAAGAAGAATAAGAACTAAAATAAAAAGAAATCACAATTTGAATCTTAAATCGATTAAATCATCATCAATATCAATCACCTCTTTTAGTGGGTAAAATCGACACTCAAAGTCCATTGATATTGATGAGATCTTATCAAAATTCAAGATCCAAAACAAAATCTATTTAAAAAAATTATTTCAAAAGAAAACAAAAATTAGAAAAATATTAAAAGAAAATTGAAGAAAATCTTTTAAAAAAAATGAGAGGGAGGTTCAGTAGAAAAACAGAAGGTAATGAGGGTCAAAGTTCTACGGTCCAAACGGCCCAACCAAAAATAGTGCATCACTTAAAAAAAACAAAAAGAAGAAATTAGAAAAAAAAACTCAATGAATCATTCATTATCTTCTCCAAGTTCTCACGGCAACTGTTCACGGCCATGGATAATCAAAGTTCTTCGTAAATTGGAGCGGCGAGATACGAAAATCACACGGAACAGATCTAAATCAAGAGCTCTTCACAACAGTATAAACAATTCAAGGAAATATGCAAAGATGAACTCGAATCGAGAAAACAAAATCCATCGAACTACCTTCAAAGTCACAGGTAAGAAATCAATCCAAACTTCCTCTTGCTTCTGTTCTTCTGAATGAATGAATTCTGGTTCGAAATTGGTCTCTGTTTGAGGTTAATTGATGTTTGAATGGATCAAAGGTGTGTGAGTTCTGTAGAATTTTATGGTGGTTCGATGGTTTGATGAAAAAGTATGAGAGGTGAAGAGGATTTGAAGCTTGAAGAAAATTAGAGGTTGGGGTGATATTTCTGCAGAAGTTTTCTGGCTTTTCAAGCTTGAAGAAATTGAAGGGAAGAAGCTCATATTTATAGTGAAAATGAGGTGAGTCTTCTGAAAAATGAGTTGTCGTTTATGAGATTTTCACTGCGTTTTGAAAATTTTATGTGGGTTGTGCGTGAACTGGGATTGTGAATTTTTTCAATTCGTTTTGAACTAGTACCCTTACGCGTGATATTTTGCTGACAAAACTTCATGTCGTTTTTTATTTTCTCTTTATAGCTCACGTGTGTAATCACTTTTTGCAATTGGCTCATGGCTTAGAAACAACTTTAAAGGCTTGTGGGGTCAGCTTGGAGTGTAACACGGCTGAGATCATATTCACATGGCCTGTAATGGCTTGGATAAGTGATGAATTTGTGTTCACCCTGTTGCAAGTGGCTCGGCTGAAAAATTGTACAGCAGTCTCGTAAAACTTTTAATATGGCTTACTTCCACTTTTTCTTGAATTTCATGTTTTAAAATCTCAGTCTGACTTTTGAATCCCCTACTACAGCTACTATGAGACCAGCTTTGGTTGATGGCTTGGATACGTGTTGTTTGTTTCCTCAGCTCAACCTTAATTTCGAGCCGCTCTCTGCTTCATATCTACAGCACTCCTCAGAAAACTTCGTTCCTGTTTCAAAATACTTATAACTTATAACTTTAAATGTTTCGGCGGCTTTAACAATTTCTTTTTTTGGAAATCCCTGCCGGCACAGGTTGCTCTATACAACTTCTCCATATGTTGATATCTCTGCAATTCAACCTCATCAATAACCACACATCTGAGCTCTCGTAACCGCTACCACTGAACTGTTTAATTACAGCCTGTTGTTGTTTGGCAATGAAATGATTTTGAGGTTCTTCTGCTTCGATTTATTCATCACAATCTGATTCATCAGACTTAATATATGAATGTGCAGAAGCTGGATGGTAGCTGTGTCTTCTATATTCCTTTCCGTCATACAATTGGGTCGGCAATGTATCCTCATTGCGCATGTGATCAGACCTTGGTAAGCTATGTGACCTATGCACTCTGTCCTCAGTGGTGGATTTATGAGTCATATTCTGGGAATGTTTTGCAGCATCATTAAAGCTAGCATCAGTTTCAGTTTTTTTTGAAGTCCAGAAAATTTTGAAACTGATTCCTGGACAACAATTTCTCCTGCTTTAGCCTCTCTTTGGAGAAGAACGAGAAGAGTTTCTATCCCGCCACATGCTTGGAATACTTCTACAAATGTGTGAGCTTTAGATGTGTTTGGATTAACAACCAACCTGTAGAAGAGATGCAGTACCCTAGAAATCTGACCAGGTTGTGGATAGTCAACCAAGAACCCAAGTAAACATCGAACATCATCAGAGACCAATAAAGGAGATGCTGCTACTATTAGAAGCTCAATCACCACCAACAACTCATCAACCAAAGCATTGACTTCACCCACTGGCCTTGTTGCTCCAGCTACTGAATCCTTTTCAGGAACAGTCCAGTAGCATCTTCTGCAGCTATCAAGAAGTATTTGAATGGCATTGGCATCTCTCATCACTGCAGATTCGGTGAAAACCATGTCTGCGAGTGATGATAGAAGCTTCTTCTATATTCTGTAATTACATAAACTCCAAATTTTTATATCAAGCAGCAGTGTGGTGAAGAGTTGCACTTTCAGTGTATGGTTGATCTTCTGAGATAGACAAAGTGAAACAACTGCTGCAACAAGTTCTTCATCACCTACACCTTTACCTCTTCCATTACCAAGTGAAGATAGGGTTTGGAGAAGATAATTTAGAATCTTTGAAAGAACTGCAGGCCCTCTGCAACGACTCAACTCCTCACTGTTCCTTGAATATTGAATAGCCGTGGATATAATTCGGAATATTGGAGCAGCAAGAGATGTAGTTGCTACTGACACAGAAAAATTCCCTTGATATGGTTCAAGAGTATCCTCTTGTATATTACTTACTGCTAAGGGAAGCAAAGACAATGGGCCTCCATAAGCCACAACCCACAAGGCATCCAGAGGTCGTACTCGTGTAGCAACATGGACTTGCCCGAGAACCTCAGTAGGACGTCGAAGCATTCCTGCGGCACCAGAAGGTGAAGCGTCTGGACAGAAGCGCCCACTAAGCAAACTAGGATGATAGAGTAGGTGTATGAAACCTCCAATTTCTGCATCTAATAAAGCATTTTCCTCTGCCATACTACATTTGGGCATTTGTATTTGGACTTTGAACTTTGACAATTGTCTTGTCTTAATGAACCCTTGACAACTTTGAATTTGGGAAATATTAGTGATGATGAATGCCTTACATTTTCAAGTAACTTGCATTCCAAGTAAGCCATATGCATGTCTCTTCCAAATTTAATTTGAATCAAATTCTTGGATGAAATAAATCTTTAAGGAATTGATGTCATGATGAACCCAAAGATCAATACCTTCAATCCCGCTTTAGAATCACTTGGAAATGGCACACTTGAATGAACACTTTGTACTTGCATCCCAAAACCAACATCTTGATCGAACATCCACCAAACTTGACTTGTACAGACAAAACTCTGAATCTTTGATTAAAATTGGGCCAAACTTCTCATAGAACACTGCTTGAAAGCTTGATGAATTCCGATATAGGAAAACTTGACCTTGAACAATCACATTGCCTGAGAAAATAGCCCACCGCCACAACCAATTTGCAATTGAAGCAATCTTTTGATAGTTCGACCAAGATGAGCTCAAACTTCCATCTGACTTTAGACTTGAATGAATGTCCTTGCCATCAATCTCCTTGCAAAACCCTAAACACACAAAGAAGAGGAAACAAGCAAAATTGCAAAATATTTTTGGTATTTTGGTTAGAGGTTAGTAAACATAAACAATAAAAAGCAAGTAAAAAACAAATAAGGGTGGGAGATCCAAAAGTATGATCTTGTTTGCGTATGTAAAGATGCAAATGAAATGTGGGATCTTAGGGGTAAAAATTAGGGTATTACAACTGCCCCTATTTAAGATTCTTCTATCCGAAGATATGAAGATTGACATCTTTGTCTCGACCAGATAGAAGAGACTTAAATATAACAATAAACCTAATTTTTGGCCCTAAGAGACCACAAAATGATATGGTTATGCTAATGATATGGTATGCAAACACAAGACCACCGTGGGAAGAAAATGCCACAAGAAAAAAAAAACACCGGAGCAAAAGAAGAAAAGAGACTCCACAGGGGAAAACAAAAAAGCAAGATCCTATTCCGATAAAGGAAAGGAAATGACTTAACAGGGATAGAGATACCAACTGCCAGTTACTGGGCGAAGATATTCGAACCGAAGAGAATAGGTAAAATACTTTCTACTGGTCACTGAGTAGAAAATAAGTGCAAAAAACACAAGAGAATTGTTATCTACCAGTTACTTGGTAGAAAACAAAGAGATGTATTACTTACTACCAGTTACTGGGTAAAAAGTAATCCACTTGTTGAGATATAATCAACTACCTGTTACTGGGTAGGAAAAGAAGCAACGCCAACTACTGGTTACTGAGTAGTTTAGCAAGAATAATAAACTTGAATGAAAGGGGATACTAACTATCGGTTACTGGATAGGGTAAAAAGCATGTCAACTACCTGTTACTGGGTAGGACAGACTCGACTACCTGTCACTGGGTAGGAGAAGGAGGTATATTATCAGCCACTTGTTACTGAGCAGCTCCAATCACACAAAAAACTTCTCAAATAAAGAGACAACCATTTGTTGGAAAAAATATATTAATAACTCTGTCGGGGATCTTTAAAAGAGATACGAGCAGATTAGACCATGCAATAGACTTCTCGTCAGGAATTATTCCACAAAAATTCCATCTGATAGAAAAGCCGGTCAGATAAGGATCCATCATTTCACAATAAACTTCTCTGTTGAGGATGAGCCAGAGAAATGTTATTTATTGCAAAGGTAAATTTCTGGAGATTACACAAGCTGCTCAAATAAAGAGGCTTCCACATGAAGTTGCATAAGTAATTACCAAGAGAGTGTTATCAAAACACTACTGGGGAAATCAAATCTTCATCTTTTGATGGGGATCAATAATAGATTCCTGCCGAGGAAAATAAATCCTCAAAACTACCTTCTCATCATCCAGGTTTCACAGCCCAGGGAAAACCAAAGTAACTGTTGCAGGAGACCAAAAGTTCGATCCAGGAATAAACTAGAGAGAAACGGTCAAACAAGACTCGACCCAATGAGGAAATATCTCAACTGGGGAATAATTCCATCCAAATAAAAGCTGGGGAAGAATGCTAAACAAACATCTTCCACGAGGCATAAACTCAGTGGGGAATTAAAAATGATAGGTATTTTCTGCTTAGGGGTCGACACTCTAATGAAGTGAGGACACACGCACTCCGCGGGATAACAACACCGGGGAAAGGGAAACACCAAAAAAAAACAAAATGCACAATGCAACAAAAACATGCTATGCTCAACCAAAATGAATGCGCATGTAATGCATATGAATATGAATATGCTGACAAAACAGACAAAAAGGCGAACAGAGGGTGAACAAAATATCACAACACCAATGAAATACTCGGCTAATCTCCGCAAGTTAGAGATATCAATGGAGATCGTGCTGGGGATCAGCAACAGAAAACCTGCAAGAGATACACAAGAGCCATCAAAGAACAATAAATCCTACTACAAGGCTTAAATCTCGCTGAAGAGACAAAGATACCGCTTAGGGAAAAGAACCCAAAGATCAATCTTCAACCATCAATAATTCAACAAGAGGGAACAACAATATGAACTCCGCTTCGAGAAAAAAAACTGTTGGAGAAAACATAGCAACACAAATCTTCCAACCCTGCCAGGGGAATAAGAACTTAACATCATAGCAAAAAGTCAAACTGTGGGGGATTTTAAATCAACACCCAATCACAAGGTGAGAGAAAACCCGACAGGTGACTGCTATGTCAACACTTCTTAGAAGTAAACAACATTGTTCTCTACTTGTGGAATAATCCAAAGTAAATATGCATAACCTCTGCTAGGAATCATCAAAGACAAATCTCCCCATGGGCAAATAAATCAAGGAGAAGTGATCTTCAAATTTCTCAACTGTCTGATCATAACCTGGTTGAATAAATAAAACATATTCATCATTTGAATCAAGACTTTGTTGTGGAAAACCGTTCAACACTCGTCTGGTTTATCCAAAGAAACAAAACTATGCTAAGGGAGTATCAGCAAACTCTACTGAAGAGACCTCAATATAACTCAAATGGGGAAACATCAACACAACTCTACCGGGGAGCTGCCAATAAACTCTACCAGAGGAGCAAGAAAGAACCCTGCTGAGGAAAATACTTAAGCTTTTCACTTCAAGATTCTACTATTCTTGGGATTACTGTTGACATCCTTTCTTTTATTTTCACAAATCAAAGAAAAATGTTTTTATAATTTTCAAAATTTAAATCAATTATTCACATTTGTTTCAAAAATCATCATCAAAAATAAAATGAAATTCTATAAACAGAAACAAAATAAGAATTGCAAACAAAGGGACAAAGGCCCAAATTCTATTGATAGAATGGTAGTCTGCAAATGGTGTAACTCCATGGATCATTACAAAATTTGAAAAATGGTAAGTACAATGGAAAGTTCTACATTGAAATACAATGACCATTATTCTCCCTAACAACTTTGAATTCCAACTGTGCTTGAGACTTCAGTGGGGAATAATTGAAGTAAAACCTTTCATAAGAAATGTTGCTTCAAACGATCAAGACTGGCCAGATGCAGTTACTTGCCATGATCCCTAATTTTTGCCTAGATTGCCCTCTCGGGTTTTCAATCTACCGGGATGATTATTTCTGTTTTGTCTCTAATTTTTTCCTGGACTGCCCTTTCGGGTTTTCAATCCACCGAGATGCTCATTTTTGTCTAAGCCGCCCTTTCATGTTTTAAACTTAGCGAGCTGTTCTTTTATTTTTTTAGGCGAAGTATTTCTTGACTGCATCGGCATTCACAGGACGAGTGAACTCTTCTCCATCCATAGTTGTAAGAATTAATGCACCGCCAGAGAAGGCTCTCTTAACAACATATGGGCCTTCATAATTAGGAGTCCAATTTCCCCTAGTATCAGTAGTAAAAGTCGAGATCTTTTTTAGCACGAGGTCACCTTCTTTGAACACACGAGGTCGAACCTTCTTATCAAATGCTTTCTTCATTCTTTGTTGATATAATTGGCCATGACACAAGGCCATCATTCTTTTCTATTCAATCAGATTCAACTGGTCGTATCTACTTTGACACCATTCAGCCTCAGACAATTCAGTTTCCATCAAAACTCTCATAGAAGGTATTTCAACATCTATCGGGAGCACTTCTTCCATGCCATAAACAAGAGAAAAAGGGGTTGCCCCTGTTGAAGTGCGAACGAATGTACGATACCCATGCAGAGCGAAAGGAAGTATATCATGCCAATCCTTGTATGTAACAACCATCTTTTGAATAATCTTCTTAATGTTCTTATTAGCAGCTTTAACAGCCTCATTCATCTTGGGTCTATAAGGAGAAGAATTATGATGCTCAATCTTAAACTCATCGCATAATTCCTTCATTATCTTGTTATTTAAATTCGACCCATTATCAGTGATGATCTTTCTTGGAACACCATACCAACATATGATTTGATTCTTAATAAACCGGACCACTACTTGCTTAGTCACATTTGCATATGATGCAACTTCAACCCATTTGGTAAAATAGTCAATAGCCACCAATATGAAACGGTGTCCGTTCGACGCTTTAGGCTCAATCATTCCAATCATATCAATGCCCCACATTGAAAAAAGCCATGGAGAAGAGATAATATTGAGAGGAGTTGGAGGCACATGAATCTTGTCAGCATAAATCTGGCATTTATGGCACTTTTTCACATATTTACAACAGTCAGATTCCATTGTCAGCCAATAGTAACATGCCCTTAACATCTTCTTAGCCATCGCGTGTCCATTGGCATGGGTGCCAAAGGATCCTTCATGGATTTCTTTCATCAACATGTCTGCTTCGTGTCTATCCACGGATCTGAGCAAGATCATGTCATAATTTCTCTTATACATCACATCATCATTCAAGAAGAAACTACCAGCCAATCTTCTCAAAGTTATCTTATCCTTCTTGGATGCCCCAAGTGGGTACTCTTGATTCTGAAGAAAGTATTTAATATCATAATACCATGGTTTATCATCAACAACCTCTTCAACTACAAACACATGAGTTGGTCTATCAAGACGCATCACACTAATCTTTGGCACATCATTCCAACGATTTACCACAATCACGGAGCATAAAGTCGCTAAAGCATCTGCCATTCGATTCTCTGCTCTTGGTATATGGTGAAACTTAACTTTCTTGAAGAAAGTTGACAATCTTCTTGCATAATCACGATAAGGAATCAAATCAGGTTGACGTGTCTCCCACTTCCCTTTTGATCTGATTAATCACTATAGCTGAATCTCCATACACATCAAGAATCTTGATTCTTAAATCGATAGCTTCTTCCAAGCCCATAATACACGCTTCATACTCAGCCGCATTATTTGTGCAAGTGAAAACCAACCTTACAGTGAAAGGAATATGAGAACCATGAGGAGTAACAATAATTGCACCAATACCTCTACCATATTCATTAACAGCTCCATCAAAAGTCAAACCCCAATGGGATCCAGGCTCAGGTCCTTCTTCAGGTAATGGTTCCTCACAATCTTTAACCTTTAGATACATCACATCCTCATCAGGAAAGTCAAACCGAATAGGTTGATAATCATCAATTGGCTGGTGTGCCAAATGATCAGCCAAAACACTTCCTTTTATCGCCTTTTGAGTTCGGTACTCGATATCATATTCTGATAACAACATTTTCCAACGAGCAATCCTCCCAGTTAAAGCAGGCTTTTCAAAAATATACTTGATTGGATCCATTTTAGATATCAACCAAGTTGTACAATTCAACATATACTGGCGGAGGCGCTTGGAAGCCCAAGCTAGAGCACAACACGTCTTTTCAAGCATCGTGTACCGAGACTCACAATCAGTGAACTTCTTGCTCAAATAATAAATGGCAAATTCTTTTCTCCCGGATTCATCTTGTTGACCCAGAACACAACCCACAGACTCTTCTAGCACGGTCAAATACATGATCAAAGGTCTTCCTTCTACAGGAGGAGACAAAATAGGAGCTTCAAGCAGATACTTTTTAATTCTTTCGAAAGCTTTCTGACAATCTTCTGTCCAGACACAACCTTGATCTTTGCGGAGAAGTTTGAAAATCGGTGCACATGTAACAGCCATATTGGATATAAATCGGGAGATATAGTTCAAACGTCCCAAGAATCCTCTTACTTGTTTTTCTGTTTTAGGTGCAGGCATCTCCTGGATAGCTTTAACTTTACCAGGATCAACTTTAATGCCTTTCTGAATGACAATAAAGCCTAACAATTTTCCAGACCGAACACCAAAAGTGCATTTATTAGGATTCAGACGGAGCTTAAACTTTCTCAAACGTTGAAACAACTTCAATAAATTTTTAATATGATCTTCTTCAGTCTTCGACTTACAAATCATATCATCCACATAGACCTCAATTTTTTTATGCATCATATCATGGAATAGAGTGGTCATAACTCTCTGGTACGTTGCACCAGCATTTTTTAAACCGAAGGGCATCACTCTGTAACAAAATGTTCCCCAGGGTGTAATGAATTTTGTTTTTTCTATATCCTCAGGTGCCATCTTTATTTGATTATAACCGGAAAATCCATCCATAAATGAAAAGATATTGAACTTAGCAGTATTATCTACCAACAAATCAATGTATGGTAGTGGAAAATCATCTTTTGGACTTGCTTTATTCAAATCTCTATAGTCAACGCACATTCGGACTTTTCCGTCTTTCTTTGGAACAGGCACAATATTGGCCACCCATTGAGGACATTCGACGGTCACAAGAAAACCAGCATCAATCTGCTTTTGAACCTCTTCTTTAATATTCACGGCCATGTCAGGATGAGTTCTTCTCAATTTCTGCTTCACGGGTGAACATTCAGGCTTTAATGGCAAATGATGCTCCACAATACCAGTATCAAGACCAGGCATGTCTTGATAGGACCAAGCAAACACGTCAACATACTCTCTAAGAAGCTCTATCATCCTCTTCTTAACATCTGATTGAAGCAGTTCCCCAATCTTGACTTCTTTCTTATCATCATCGGAACCCAGATTAACCAATTCCACCAGTTCTTCATGAGGCTGAATGGCCTTTTCCTCGTGCTCAAGCAATCGAGAAATCTCATCAGGAATTTCTTCAATATCCTCCTCTTCCGCTTCAAACACGGGGAACTCAAAGTTGGGAGAGGGCATATGGTCATTGTTTCTAATGGGTTTAACAATCAATTTGCACAATGATTTATGTTTGGTTTTAGAATATGAACAAAAAATGAAAATATTATGCAGATAAGAGTGATTATGACATTATTATACTTTTTTCGGTTTTTTATGTTACCATTTTTCAGAAATAAAGTAAAAAAGGAAAACAACATATGGATAAACAGAAAAACATTTTATTGATGATGATAAAAGTTGAAACAAAGCCCTCACAAATTCACTTTCACCTTGGGCAGAGCGAAAGGATTTTTGAAAGAAACAAAAACAAATTACTTTGAAACATGAACAACAGTAGGAACGTCAACAGCGATCCAATTCTGGAATATCAATCCACGTGTCACAAAGTTGGGCATTTCTTCCTCTTGGTCATCTTCAAGAATTGTAGCTGTAGAATGATCTTTGCAATGGATGAACCCAGCACTTCGAAAAACTTCATGAATACTCTTCAGCTCTTTTTGGGTTGAACCAGATGTAAAACCCAAACCAGCTCTATCTTTTTTCTCAGCAACTTCAATGATTCGGCCCCATCCATCAGCTTGGCCATTATCCACTACATGTTGTGCATCTTTTAGAGAAGACATGGACACCCCATCCTTCTTAACAACTTTATCAACCATAGAAAGAGCCTGAAACAGAGTTCCAATATCCTCTTCCGCATCATTATAAGAAAAAGAAGACAAACTGCTTACCAACATAGCCTATTCTCCACCACCAACAACAAGTTTACCATTCTGCATGAATTTTAACTTTTGGTGCAGTGTCGACGTAACAGCTCCAGCTTCATGGATCCATGGGCGTCCTAGAAGACAACTGTAAGCAGGACGAATATCCATGACTTGAAAAGTGATCTGGAAAAAACACGGACCAATCTTGATAGGGAGATCAACCTCTCCAATCACAGTTTTCCTCGATCCATCAAAGGCTTTCACAATGACCCTACTAAACCTCATAGGAGTACCTTGATAAGATAATCTGGACAAAGTAGATTTTGGCATCACATTCAACGATGACCCAGTATCAACCAACACATTGGATAGAGCGTCTTCCTGGCAATTCATGGAAATATGGAGAGCCAAATTATGATTTCTTCCATGCTCGGTCAACTCTTCATCACAAAAACTCAGATTATTATACGCAGTGATATTGGCAACAATGCTATCAAACTGGTTAACAGTCACATCATGATCTACATAAGCTTGTTCCAATATTTTCTGCAATGATTCACGATGAGCCTCAGAGCTCATTAACAGAGATAGAACATATATTTTTGACGGTGTATGTAACAGTTGATCCACCACATTATATTCACTCTTCTTGATCAATTTCAATACCTCATCATTATCTGACTTCTGACTTACATTACTTGATTGACCAGACTCCACATAAGTCTTCAACTGAATTTACTTACCCACAGTATCTTCACTTGTCTTTGAGGGCACCTTAGCAAATACTCGACCACTTCTGGTTACACGTCCAACATCAGCAATAGTCACAACTGAGGGAAGAGAAGGAATGGGAACCTCTTTTCCATCCTCCAACATAGTAGCATTGTATTTATAGGGAACGACTTTATCAGATTCATACGGTGTCGGGCCAGGAAAACGGATAACCAAAGGCGTCACAGCAGATTTTTGACTATTGTAAGAAATTACAACTCGCTCAGGAATATTGAAACGTGGGACTATGACATTCACCTTGTTCTCAACTTCATTTCTGTTTGCAGTAACCTGAATCAAATTTTCGTCAATCATTTTTTGTAAGTCCCTTTTTACAATCACACACCCACGAGGGTTCACAGAACAAATACAACAGGCAGCATAATCATGCTCAATATCATGGAACTCACTCAAAGTAGCATGCATTTCAACAAGCGACCTCCGAATCCATCGAATATCAAAAATACGGTATGTGCCAGGACAACCATATACCATATTGACAGTTGCATTGCCATGATTAGGAAACGGATTTGATTACACATTAGGGTTGGTATCTTCAAAAGACAGAATACCACTTTTTACGAGCTTTGCAACTTCATGTTTCAGAGGATAGCAATTTTCGATATCATGTCCAGGGGCACCTTGATGAAATGCGCAATGAGCATCTGGCTTATACCACCATGGAATTTCAGTTGGAACAGTCGGTGGATCACGAGGTTGAACCAAATTCTTCTTTATTAAGGCCGGAAATAGCTCAGTATACGTCATTGGAATGGGATCAAATTGTGTTTTCCTCTGTGTACGACCTTGTTGAGTTGTCTTCTCTTGGAAACGTGGTTGATAACTTGAAGTAGCTTGAGCGGTAGGGGTGTCACTGATAACAGGCGTAACAGATGCTACTTGTTGCTGACGACGACTACCATTGTTGTTCACAACTCTGCGTCTTCTAGACCTTTCCTGAGATATAGCATTAGTTTCTCCCTCTTTTTTCTTAGGGAACCCAACACCAAGCTTTTTCGTACTTCCAGAATTTCCTTCTTTTATCAGACGTCCCTCACGGACAGCTTCCTCTAATCTCATCCCCATATTAACCATTTCCGTGAAATCACTAGGAGCGCTCGCAACCATCCTTTCATAGTAAAATGGACCCAGAGTCTTCAGAAAAATCTTGGTCATCTCTTTCTCTTCAAGCGGAGAGCTTATCTGAGCTGCAATCTCACACCATCTCTGCGCATATTCTTTAAAAGTTTCTTTCTCTTTTTGAGACATTGTGCGGAGCTGATCACGGTCCGGCGCCATATCAAGATTATACTTATACTGACGAACAAAAGCTTCACAGAGATCATTGAATGTCTTGATTTGCGTACTATCGAGTCCCATATACCACTTCAGCGCAGCACCAGTAAGACTATCTTGAAAATAGTGGATCAACAACTGGTGGTTGTCAGTATAGGTAGACATCTTTCTAGCATACATGATCAAATGACTTTGCGGACAAGTGTTCCCTTTGTATTTCTCAAAATCCGGAACTTTGAACTTGGCGGGAATCTTCACGTTTGGAACAAGGCAAAGCTCATGAGCATTCTTTCCAAATAAATCCTTTCCTCTTAAAGCCCTTATTTCTCTCTGCATTTCAGCAAACTGATCTTGAAAGTCATCTATTCGATCCATAACATCCAAACTCTCGCTCGGAGCAGTGTGGAAAATTTGTTCTTCAGTATAAGGCATAGCGTGAGTTACAGGCGGTGGCACAGGTATGACGGTAGGAACAACCGGAATTTCAGCATTAGGAACAACATTAACCACAGGAGATGGTATAGCCATGACAGCAGACACTCTTGGACCTTCAGAAACAGGAGGTTGATATCCTTCTGGCACATAATTGAAAGGCATGCCCCAAGGAAAACCAGTAGGCATATGATATTGAGAAGCATTAATCAGGGCCACAGAAATGGGCGTTGATCTGATCTCAGAAATCACAGTTCTTTGGACAGGAGAAGGAGGTGGTATTGGTGGCTAATTCTGAGCAGCCACTAGAGCTTCCATTGCGGCAGTCAGTCTTTCCAAACTATCCTTAAGGGTTGTCACCTCTTCACGGAGTTTGCGATTTTCTTGCTGTAAATGATCCATCTTCTTCTTGGAGTTAGCCTGAGTGTTGTAGTGATGCGACAGCTTGACTGAATGAAGACCAAAAGAAACACATCAGACACCTGGAAAAGGAACAACAAAATGCACAATGATGCGAATGCAAATGCAAGATGCAAATGTTTCAATCTGTTTTCAAGGATCTTTAAGATATAAAGCAATTACAAACATCATAAAGAAATAACACTTTTTTGAAATACTGATAAACATCTCATTTCATTGAATATTGGAAAGAGTTACACTTGGAAGTACAAGGTACAATAATATCAAAATAATAAAAAGCTAGGTCCTAAGGAACATCTGATGACGATCCGAGCTTGTTGCACCCTAATTTTTGACCTTAAGATCCCACCTCCTTGCTGTTGAAACCACTATAGTTCAATTGTCATACCCTAAATTTTACCCTCAGATTTAGTCGATTCATGTTGCATAACATCTCATTTTTCGCATCCGCTAACTATTAAAAGGTTATGTAGTGCGTTTTGTTTGCAGGAAGTATACCAGGGGCATTTTAGTATTTTCACGTTGGTTCTGCCAGATTTTGAAGAAGTTGAAAATTAGCACCATCGTGTCTGAGGCAATTGTCTATCATGTGGTTATTGAGGAATTGGTTCGCGTTGATTGGTGTCGAAGAGGTTGTCAGAAATATCATTGGACTCGGGGCCATTCATTGTCTGGTTTTTTGAAGTATTTTAAGCAGTTATTTTGGATTCAAAGTAAAGCGGATACTATTTTGAGAAAGCGGGAATTTAGTTGGAGTTTGTCCGGGTTTAATCGATAAATGGTCAAAGGGTACACAAATAAGGGATTTCATCCATATTATTGTCCAAAACAAAAGGGAAATGAATTTAAAATATTTGGTGAATATCATTCATAAACACTTATAATCCTACAATTAAGAGGTAAGTTTTGAATATTCTTGAATCTTTATTCATGGGTATACATAATTTGCAACTCAAAGGTGAAATTAAGTGTTGTCGAGTTATTATTCAGTGGATATTTTAAATTTATAATTGATGAGTAAATATAAATTTTTTGGGATTTCATTCCATGAGTATTTATAATTTACGATTTGAGACGGATAAAATTCATGATTGCTCATATGTTTACAAGAAATTTCATTTACAAGTGAGTATCTATTCTAAAAAAGTCCTAAGATCCCTAAGCTTCAAAATGATCTTCATGTTATTCCCTTTGAGTTCTTCAGAAAGCTCCAATTACCTGAAAAGTAGAAAACAAAACAGAATGGAAAAGATGTTAGAAGTTTGTTTGACACTCTCAGAACATTGTCATCATCGAGTGCCGGGAGGGCACGACCGAAGTCGCATCCTACTCCCACTTCCGTATCTCAACCTCGGCTACCGACCGGCGGCATCTGTTCCATTGAGGGACAGCCGAGAGAGAGAGAGAGAGAGAGAGAGAGAGAGAGAGAGAGAGAGAGAGAGAGAGAGAGAGAGAGAGAGAGAGAGAGAGAGAGAGAGAGAGAGAGAGAGAGAGAGAGAGAGAGAGAGAGAGAGAGAGAGATAAAGGAAGCTTTTTTGAGCCGAAATGATTTGCGCAGATGTGGATTCAAAAAGGGACATCATCAAGTAAATATTGTGTAACGCTATCAAGTAAATCTATAAGTCTTTCCCAAACTGATACTCAAGGCCAAGGTGAATAGGAAATACGAAACTGAAAGTGCATAACCAGGAGATTAATAAGAAGATAGCCAACACAGGGGCTCAGTTAAAGACAACATCATCGCCTCTTATCGTGCAACAAACAGCACAAACAGTGGTAATTCCCAAATGCTCTAGCCCTGAAAGACAATGAAGATAAAGAGTGTCAGTTCTAAGGAAAAATAAGTTCCATGCCCTGAATTGAAAACACCCAAAACTGAACGCCAAATAATCAAACTGCAGCAAAACCAGTTCATGTTCAGAAAAAAGAGAGCAAAGTTCAGTTCAAAACAGTTACAACCAAACTGTATCAAAACTGTAAGCCAAATCAGATGAACAAACATATCAGTTCAGAAGATAAATGAGTTCATAATACCATATCAGAAGGCAGTGAAAAAAGGTTCAGAAGAAAACTGAATATCACCAGTTCACAAAACCATAGCAGAAAAAGCAGGAAAACCACAAATCCATCACCTGAAATCCAGAAGCACAAGTCAAACTGGATATCCAGATATATGACAAAACTGGATTGTATCAGTAAAACCTGATGTATCAGAACAGATCAATCCATATCAGCAGGCGAATCACAAAAGTCCATATCTGAGAAGATCCGAAAATCCCTCATTGATCAAATCATATCAGAAACGGATATCCAAATCTATCAGTTCCCAAATGCAACCAAATCTGCAACAAACCAAATCGTATCAGAAAAATCCAATCAATATCAAGTGAAATCTCAATCAAATCCAAAGAAATCAAATCTCTGGTCATCACAATAATAACGAGAATTAAACTCAAGTCCAAGCCCACGAAATCACAAAATCAGAAAAGGTATAAAGGGAACAAGATCACCTGATGAGAGGGAGCCGAAAAAAATCACTGAGTAGAAACCCTAACGAAACTCATCCGCGGCCGAAAAACAAAGCCAACAAGCCTCAGAGGAACAATCTCGTCACTGTCACCACCGTGAAGACCGCCTTCTCCATCCGGCGGGCAATCAACCTCCGGACTCCGTTCACCTCATCATTGGCCTGTAAATCGTCGAGAACATCCACGAGAACGTAAGCCCCGCGTATTTCTCACGTGTTTGTTGTTTTTTTTCCAGAAAAGATGAAGAGATCGAGAGAGATGAAGAGCGGACAAATCAAACAAGAGGAAACGAGAAACAAATGGCGCCGCCGGTTACACGATGAGGGTTTCCAAACCCTAATCAATTGATTACTTTAGTTGCAATGGGTTGGGTCCGGGGTGATGACCAGCCCAATTCCCTTTTATCTTCTTTATTTATTTTACAATTTTATTCATTATATTTTAATTTTTATAATTTTTAAATCTTATTAAAACTCTTTTTAAAAAAAATAAAATAAAGCTTTTTTAATTAAATTAAACTTTTTTGATAAATAGGTAAAACCTTTTTTACTAAATAAATTAAAACTCCTTTTTTAAATTAAAACCATTATTCCTTTTGTAAATTTAACTTAGTTTCTTTTTAAAAATTTATATTAAGAGCTTGTATATAAATATCACAAATAAACAATAAAAGTCTAAAAAAAATCTCACAACTTCTCTGACTGCTGTCTTGTTTCGGCTTACTAACCACGTCATTTATTTTGCAGCTTAGTCATGTTACCGTCGATTTATTTTCGTGTGTTTTATTCAAATTTTCATTATAACTGCTTCTCATTTGTAACCTCGCGAACCAACAATCGCGTTTACCTTTCCGCTTTTACTTTCCGTTGTTTATATGATTTAAATTTCTTGCATCCTTTCGCTATTAATCTGTCACATTGCACAACTCCGAAGGTTTAGGTTTAACTGTTTGGCCGCCGCGCCGATAATCCTCAAACCCTCAAAACTACAAAGTTCAAACCCTAATTTTCACCAATGTCTCGCTACGGACAAAATTACAAAATTACCCCCAGCATTAGGTCAAAGAGCCACCGCACTCATTTTAGGGTTTCCCGTCGCGGAATCCCTAACCTAACCCTAATTTCAACTTAACAATTCAACGTAGAAGTTTGGAGTTCCTACACTCCGCATAAGTGTGTCCTTAAGATGCATTTATTCCCCTTGAAACCTTGACCACAGTCAAGACGTTTCTAACCTCCCTCGTGAGGGGAACTACAGATACTCTGATTCCATTCCCGTCAGGATATGTAGGCACAAGATGCGACGTCTTGGCGAGTATATTTAGGACTAACCCCTTTAGATTCTTCTCCTTACCTTTAACCCTTAACTTTAACCTTAAGCAGATAACCTTAGCAATAAACAAACATAAGACAAGAGGTTCCTGTAGAGTACTACAGAAACTTAGGATGCTAACACCTTCCCTAAGTTTAACCAACCCCCGAACCTTAGATCTCTCCCCGCGTTGTGTTTACAATGCAAGACAGGTTTTCCTTCCTTTAACCTTTCCTTCGAATAAATCAAAGACGGTTGCAAATGAATTAAAGATTCAAACTAATCAATAGTTTGGTATCCAAATTTCACCGCGACAGAAATGGCGACTTCACTGGGGAACCGCTTGTGGGTTTCCCTACCTTGTTTTATTTATTTGTCTATTGCTTTATATTTGCTTATTTGTTTATTTGTATAATTGTTTGCTTATTTCTTTTGGGTTGATACCTATGAGTGGTGAGACAAAGTCCTACACCCGGACTTGAGAGAAATTATGATAGGATGGTGATATATTCGACGAGGCTTATAGGGAGTGAGTCCCGACTAAGTTGACTCGAGAATCCCGCTTAGTTGAGACCCTTTTGAAAATGGTTCGGTTGAACGAGTTTAGTCGTGAAAACTTTTACTATTATCAATTGGAGTCCATGATACTAAGGACCGTAGTTACCTTTAACCCCCACTTTGGCCTTTATTAGGATGTAGTGCGAGGCTATGAGGGAGCAAGTCCCGAAATATTGCTACGCGATGCTACACTCAAAAGAAGTTCTCTTGAGAATATTATTAACCCCCGAGTTAGTTGGGAAGTCGATAATATCTGAAAGATGGGCTAATGACTTTGGGAACCTCTTTAGAACCCGGTTCTACAGGTACAATCAACCTTTAGTCCTTATCCTTTGGGAATGGGTATACCCTTTGTTCCATGACCGTCGCAAACTTAGGGCACCCTTTGTTTGTGTATTCTTGTCTATCTATGTTTGTTGCATTCATAAAGCATCATTCTGCATTGGTTTCATGGGATTCCTAGTTTAGTTATAAACATTACAGAAACCAATATGTATTGTAAAAGAAAATATTTTGGAAATATTCTTTTAAGGGTCCCCAACTTGGGTGGCCTAAGGAAGTAGGAGTAAAGAAAACTCTGTAACGTTTATGAAAACTTGAGTTCCATGAAACCTTTCGTTTCTGCATTCTGCATTTTTGCATCCATCATTCAGCATTTCACATATGCATGAATCTCTCCTTTTCTGTGGCTCATCCGATCCTCTGTCTTTTGTCTGTCAGTTGACACCTCGCCCATCTGGCCAAGCTTGAAGTATTAATAAAGGACAGTAAAGAGGACGAAGATATGGATCGCATGACTAGCTTCAGAGTAAGGTCCAAACCAACATTTCACCGTCCCTCCGACGACTTTGTGCCAGTGCAACTTCAGCCCATGCGAGACAACCTGTTGGCTGACTTTCAGAATGTTCATGCTGAGAAGGAAATGGACGATCCTGGGCTTATAGCATTCGAAAATGAATTTCGTGACTTCAAGGAACGATGGAAAATGATGAAGAGGAACCGTGCACCTGATTTTTATGCTCACGACCGGCGCCTAGTTCCAAACCTAGTTGTCCCTCCGGGATTCCAAATGCCCGCCTTCGAAGTGTACAGAGGTACGATTTGTCCAAGGTATCATTTGATGATGTTTTGTCAGAAGACGACTGCTTACCTTGGGAACGACAAACTAATGATCCACTGCTTTCAAGAAAGTTTGTGTGGAGCACCGTTAACATGGTATATGAAGCTGTAAAGGAACCACATTCAGTCTTGGGAAGACTTAGCTGTTGCTTTTGTGAAGCAATACCATCACAACTTGGGTATAGCCCCAGACAATAAAGATGACAGGGGACCTTCCAGAGAATTCATAGCTCCGGTACCCCATCCTCAACATCAGTATGCAATGCCCGCTCAGCGTGAACAACAACCATCTCCTAGGCAGAGGTTGGCCTCTCCAGATCAACCACAGAATCGACGATTCCGAAAAAGGTATCAAAGGATGCCTTTAGATACTCCAAGAGAAGTAATTCATCGGTTTGATCCCATCCCTGTGAAGTATGCTGACTTGTTTCCAGCTTTGATTCAAAGAGGTCATATCCAGACAAGAGCTCCACCTAAGGTACCTAAGAAGTTTCCATACTGGTACAAAGCCAACAGATTTTGCCTGTACCATCGAGGTGCTCCGGGGCACGACATTGAGAGTTGTTACGGTATGAAAGCAGACGTTCAAAGTTTGGTCAAATGTGGGATCTTATCCTTCGAGGGTTCCGTCCCTTATGTGCGAGATAGCCCCATATCTCAACAAGGTTCGTCCTCCACGGGCATGATTCAAGGTCATCAACACCGCATCTGAAAGCTGCGCACCAGACATTTCTGCATGTCTCTCCAGTCTGCGTGAAAGCACAATAAAGGTCCTAGAAAGGACTCTCTGAAGAAGTTTTATTTTGTTCATTTTTTTTTGGGTTGAAAGCATATTTGGTGTGTAAGAACTTTCTATTTTGAATAAGTAATGCAATAAATGTTTGTCTTGAAGAAACCCATTCGTATTCACTCATAAAATTATTTTTCATAATTTATAATGCCAACTTTATCCAATCTCTTGCTTTGACAGAGAATTGGGAGGAGGATGACGAATAAAAATGCAAAGATCTCTCGTTGTATGCTTTTAAATGAAACTCTACTGATGATGTAAGGCATTGTTTCAAATCCTAAACACTGGAGATATAAGGAAGATAATCCCTCTTTAACCCCTTTGAGCCTTGAAGTAGGAGTTTTCTTTTCCAAATAAAAAACCCTCAATTGAAACCTGGGGCAGGGTAGTTTTCAGTTAAGCTGATTGAGCGCCCAAACTCTCAAAAAGGAGGAGTGAACCTGCGAGAATCCATTCTATCTATCCCTAACATATTAGGAGGCAAGAAGTCAAAAAGACACAAACGAATATCCCTCAACTATCCAAAGAGTGGGGCAGTCACAATCCTTTCAAAAATGCCAAAATGACTTATAATCACATGACTTGTTCAAAAAAAATAATGAAAAAAGGAAAGTCTGCCAAGTCAAAACCTATGAAGGAGACTAGGAGAAATTGAGACAGCCCGCTGGATTTCAAAGTCAAATTCAAAAGACTTCGTCCAGGCAAAAGTTAGGCAAAAACAAAATATTACAAAGAAATATCCAGTAAAGAACAAAGTCGTATGATCAAACACCAAAAGGAAATAGGTGAGTGACTGCCATGTCCAAAACCTCGACAGATTCTCAACCATATCAAAATCCTCTTGAGAGGTGAGTGCTCGTATCAAGTTTAGCTGAATGTAGGATTGGATAACCTCAAGAAGAATGGGTGGGTACAAATAAACTTTGAGCCTTTATCCTTTGTTTCTTAAACCGTGAACCAAGCCGCGATACAACCTTTAAAAGACCTAATTGAAGTAGGGTTTATTTTGAAAGCATACTCGATGAGATGACGCTTCCTGACTCTTATGAGCTATGCTCAATTTGATGTTGGCTTTATAAATTAAATTTGTATCCTGACTAGTGATTTAGTTACGAGTTATTGTGATACCCTCTTTTTTTTTTAAAAAAAAAAAAAAACTTCAAGACAAACATATATGTTGCGTTAACAGTTTCAGGATTAACATTTCATGCGTGTTAATTTTGCCTGATATATTAGAAAGTTTACATATAGACCTCAATGATGAAACTTGAAGACCATGTTGGACAGGGGCAAGTAGCTTCTAAGTTGTCCACTAATGCAAGCCTGACTTTCCCAGAAATAAGTTTTGAAGACACAGTTATATATAATACCGTCAATCCGGGCCAGTTACGTCGAGATTCGACAATCTCTCCAAGAGTTTGAGAATAGTGGGGCAATTGAACTCCCTCTTCTCTGTAAAATCCTTTTGGGAAGACTTTTTTTTCTCTCATAAAGCATGTACTCTGGGGCATTTGAGAAGTGAAGAGCATGTCATCCACTCACAACACCTATTGTCCAAAATGGCGACTATTACAGAACTACTTGGTTTCCACAACATTCTTCATGTCCCTGGTGAATTTTACTTCAGATGGCCATGATTCCTCTAATGGATCTTTATTTTAAGCGGTGATGATAAGAAACCCCCAGTGGAGGACCTGTTTGTTTCTCCAGTGATTTGCTCAAACTTCGCCTTCCCGAATGAAGTGGACGTTATCTCCCTCCTCAGTAAATCTTTTACAACCACAACTTTCCCCAGCAAGGTGGATGTTTATTTCATCCCCACAAAGTTTCGACTCCGATATGTTCAAGAGGAATTCTGAAGTCCTGAAGCAGGAGTGTGATCCTGTATCTAGTTCTCCATTTATTCCCGGTGGTGCTTCTATCTTCAAGGATTGGTCGAGATGTTTATCTCGAGATGATTATTTCATCTCCATCATCTCTTTTCGTCTGTTTTGTCAGCATAGGCATACACATAGCATATAAGTAGACAACATGGCATATACATTTGTTTGCATCCTTTGTGTTCTGTCGCTTTGGCCGTAGTCATCTCTAGGTGTTGGGTACGTCTTATCCTTTCAATTAGATTTGTCGACCTAGGCAAAAAACAATGTTTCATTCTTCCCCATGGAGTTCAATCCTCATGGAAGATGGTTATTTTAGTACGATTCCACTTGAGTTCATACCTCAATGCTCGAGTCTTATTTGACAGTTTCTCTTCAGATATTCCCTGAATTGAATTTCGGTCTTTTGGCAATTATGTCATGGACGTCTCCAACCTTTGAACATGGATTAAGTGTGCATTTATTTTGCACCCTATTCCCCAAGAAGAGTATTCATGAAGACAGACATTTCTTCAGCAACATCTACATCTATCTCTTTATTTGAGACGATGAACAACAGTTTCTACAAGACAAATCATTCACCCTCCATGGGGTCCCTCAACATTATTGATCCAGCGGAGAACATAATTACAGACATCTCTCTTCATTTGAGAATTCACATATTTTACAACAACAAAGGTATTCCCCAGTGAGTTCATCACACAAATTTACTTCCGTCAAATGGCATCTCCCCAGAGATTACAATTCAACCGGCTCACATATCTTCCGAAGATCCCCGGTGAAGCTACATCTACATTTACAATCACATCTACAGGGTTCTACAACGAACTACATCTACAGGGTTCTACAACGAACTGCATCTACAGGGTTCTACAACGAACTGCATCTACAGGGTTCTACAACGAACTACATTTACAGTCTACAACGACTTCCACAATCTACAAAATCTACAACCCCCTATGAAGGTGCTCTCACGAGTTTTCATCATTTCGGGAAGGGACCGAGACCAGTTCATAGCATTCATACTATGACGCAAGGGGAAGTTCTACATCAGAAACCGAGACCAGCTCATGGTTCCCATACCATGATGCAAGGGGAAGTTCTACGTCAGAAACTGAGACCAGCTCATGGTTCCCATACCATGACGCAAGGGGAAGTTCTACATCAGAGACCGAGACCAGCTCATAGCATCCAGACTATGACGCAAGGGGAAGTTCTACATCAGAAACCGAGACCAGCTCATGGTTCCCATACCATGATGCAAGGGGAAGTTCTACATCAGAAACCGAGACCAGCTCATGGTTCCCATACCATGATGCAAGGGGAAGTTCCACAACGACAATGACATCTACACCTACAGACTACAGCGATTCTACCACCTACAAAATTTTGACATTTCGGGCAGAGACCGAGACTAGCTCATGGTACCCTTATCATGACACTCGGAGAAGTTAGGCATTTTGCTATTTCAAGTTGAGCTCCAAAAGAAAAAGATGTACAAAAAAAAAACAAAAACAAAAAAAAGAAAAAAAAAGAAAAAAAACAAACAAAACAAAACTGAATTATTGATTCGATCAGAGAATTCGCTTTGGATGTTACAGTCATCTGGATCGCTCCGTGGTGATAATAAGTTATCCTTCGATTACTAGTTTCTCACCCGCTGCTAAAACGCCATATTCTGGGCGTATGTGCCGCTGTTACATTTTGGAGATTTCCCATTGATGGTCGTATCCTGTCCCCGCGGAGTCCCGCTTCGTTGATTCTGTTACTCCTTTGTTTCTCGCATGTCGTGTCTAGTTTTCTCCCATGTGACGCCTTTAATCCACAGGACCCTCTTTGTCTTGCATTTCATATCATTGCATATCATTTGCATTCGGTGGCTTCTTATGGCCAAAAATTCGTACAATGTTTGTATTTAAGTCCCTTCTATCTCGTCGAGACGAAGATTTCAATATCCATATCTCCGAATAGAAGTAACTTAAATAGGGGCATCTGTTGCACCCTAATTTTTGACCTTAAGATCCCACCTCCTTGCTGTTGAAACCACTATAGTTCAACTGTCATACCCTAAATTTTACCCTCAGATTTAGTCGATTCATGTTGCATAACATCTCATTTTTCGCATTCGCTAACTATTAACAGGTTATGTAGTGCGTTTTGTTTGCAGGAAGTATACCAGGGGCATTTTAGTCTTTTCACGTTGGTTCTGCCAGATTTTGAAGAAGTTGAAAATTAGCACCATCGTGTCTGAGGCAATTGTCTATCATGTGGTTATTGAGGAATTGGTTCGTGTTGATTGGTGTCGAAGAGGTTGTCAGAAATATCATTGGACTCGGGGCCATTCATTGTCTGGTTTTTTGAAGTATTTTAAGCAGATATTTTGGATTCAAAGTAAAGCGGATACTATTTTGAGAAAGCGGGAATTTAGTTGGAGTTTGTCCGGGTTTAATCGATAAATGGTCAAAGGGTACACAAATAAGGGATTTCATCCATATTATTGTCCAAAACAAAAGGGAAATGAATTTAAAATATTTTGTGAATATCATTCATAAACACTTATAATCCTACAATTAAGAGGTAAGTTTTGAATATTCTTGAATCTTTATTCATGGGTATACATAATTTGCAACTCAAAGGTGAAATTAAGTGTTGTCGAATTATTATTCAGTGGATATTTTAAATTTACAATTGATGAGTAAATATAAATATTTTGGGATTTCATTCCATGAGTATTTATAATTTACGATTTGAGACGGATAAAATTCATGATTGCTCATATGTTTACAAGAAATTTCATTTACAAGTGAGTATCTATTCTAAAAAAGTCCTAAGATCCCTAAGCTTCAAAATGATCTTCATGTTATTCCCTTTGAGTTCTTCAGAAAGCTCCAATTACCTGAAAAGTAGAAAACAAAACAGAATGGAAAAGATGTTAGAAGTTTGTTTGACACTCTCAGAACATTGTCATCATCGAGTGCCGGGAGGGCACGACCGAAGTCGCATCCTACTCCCACTTCCGTATCTCAACCTCGGCTACCGACCGGCGGCATCTGTTCCATTGAGGGACAGCCGAGAGAGAGAGAGATAAAGGAAGCTTTTTCGAGCCGAAATGATTTGCGCAGATGTGGATTCAAAAAGGGACATCATCAAGTAAATATTGTGTAACGCTATCAAGTAAATCTATAAGTCTTTCCCAAACTGATACTCAACGCCAAGGCGAATAGGAAATACAAAACTGAAAGTGCATAACCAGGAGATTAACAAGAAGATAGCAAACACAGGGGCTCAGTTAAAGACAACATCATCGCCTCTTATCGCGCAACAAACAGCACAGACAGTGGTAATTCCCAAATGCTCCAGCCCTGAAAGACAATGAAGATAAAGAGTGTCAGTTCTAAGGAAAAATAAGTTCCATGCCCTGAATTGAAACACCCAAAACTGAACGCCATATAATCAAACTGCAGCAAAACCAGTTCATGTTCAGAAAAAAGAGAGCAAAGTTCAATTCAAAACAGTTACAACCAAACTGTATCAAAATTGTAAGCCAAATCAGATGAACAAACATATCAGTTCAGAAGATAAATGAGTTCATAATACCATATCAGAAGGTAGTGAAAAAAGGTTCAGAAGAAAACTGAATATCACCAGTTCACAAAACCATAGCAGAAAAAGCAGGAAAACCACAAATCCATCACCTGAAATCCAGAAGCACAAGTCAAACTGGATATCCAGATATATGACAAAAAAAACTGGATTGTATCAGTAAAACCTGATGTATCAGAACAGATCAATCTATATCAGCAGGCGAATCACAAAAGTCCATATCTGAGAAGATCCGAAAATCCCTCATTGATCAAATCATATCAGAAACGGATATCCAAATCTATTAGTTCCCAAATGCAATCAAATCTGCAACAAACCAAATTGTATCAGAAAAATCCAATCAATATCAAGTGAAATCTTAATCAAATCTAAAGAAATCAAATCTCTGGTCATCACAATAATAACGAGAATTAAACTCAAGTCCAAGCCCACGAAATCACAAAATCAGAAAAGGTATAAAGGGAACAAGATCACCTGATGAGAGGGGGCCGAAAAAAATCATTGAGTAGAAACCCTAACGAAACTCATCCGCGGCCGAAAAACAAAGCCAACAAGCCTCAGAGGAACAATCTCGTCACCGTCACCACCGTGAAGACCGCCTTCTCCATCCGGCGGGCAATCAACCTCCGGACTCCGTTCACCTCATCATTGGCCTGTAAATCGTCGAGAACATCCACGAGAACGTAAGCCCCGCGTATTTCTCACGTGTTTGTTGTTTTTTTTCCAGAAAAGATGAAGAGATCGAGAGAGATGAAGAGCGGACAAAGCAAACAAGAGGAAACAAGAAACAAATGGCGCCGCCGGTTACACGATGAGGGTTTCCAAACCCTAATCAATTGATTACTTTAGTTGCAATGGGTTGGGTCCGGGGTGATGACCGGCCCAATTCCCTTTTATCTTCTTTATTTATTTTACAATTTTATTCATTATCTTTTAATTTTTATAATTTTTAAATCTTATTAAAACTCTTTTAAAAAAAAATAAAATAAAACTTTTTTAATTAAATTAAACTTTTTTGATAAATAGGTAAAACCTTTTTTACTAAATAAATTAAAACTCTTTTTTTAAATTAAAACCATTATTCCTTTTGCAAATTTAACTTAGTTTCTTTTTAAAAATTTCTATTAAGAGCTTGTATATAAATATCACAAATAAACAATAAAAGTCTAAAAAAAATCTCACAACTTCTCTGACTGCTGTCTTGTTTCGGCTTACTAACCACGTCATTTGTTTTGCAGCTTAGTCATGTTACCGTCGATTTATTTTCGTGTGTTTTATTCAAATTTTCATTATAACTGCTTCTCATTTGTAACCTCGCGAACCAACAATCGCGTTTACCTTTCCGCTTTTACTTTTCGTTGTTTGTATGATTTAAATTTCTTGCATCCTTTCACTATTAATCTGTCACATTGCACAACTCCGAAGGTTTAGGTTTAACTGTTTGGCCGCCGCGCCGATAATCCTCAAACCCTCAAAACTACAAAGTTCAAACCCTAATTTTCACCAATGTCTCGCTACGGACAAAATTACAAAATTACCCCCAGCATTAGGTCAAGGAGCCACCGCACTCATTTTAGGGTTTCCCGTCGCGGAATCCCTAACCTAACCCTAATTTCAACTTAACAATTCAACGTAGAAGTTTGGAGTTCCTACACTCCGCATAAGTGTGTCCTTAAGATGCGTTTATTCCCCTTGAAACCTTGACCACAGTCAAGACGTTTCTAACCTCCCTCGTGAGGGGAACTACAGTTACTCTGATTCCATTCTCGTCAGGATATGTAGGCACAAGATGCGACGTCTTGGCGAGTATATTTAGGACTAACCCCTTTAGATTCTTCTCCTTACCTTTAACCCTTAACTTTAACCTTAAGCAGATAACCTTAGCAATAAACAAACATAAGACAAGAGGTTCCTGTAGAGTACTACAGAAACTTAGGATGCTAACACCTTCCCTAAGTTTAACCAACCCCCGAACCTTAGATCTCTCCCCGCGTTGTGTTTACAATGCAAGACAGGTTTTCCTTCCTTTAACCTTTCCTTCGGATAAATCAAAGACGGTTGCAAATGAATTAAAGATTCAAACTAATCAATAGTTTGGTATCCAAATTTCACCGCGACAGAGCTGATACTTCCTTCGGAGTCTCTTAATCTCTTTCTCATAGTTGTGCTTCATGGTGATCTTCTCTAGCAGAAGTTGATCCACAATACCCTTCCAAGCACCAGAAGTAAGAGGATGTGATGATGGAGTAGTAGAGGAAAATAAATCCTCTGCATGCCTCTTCACAGCGTGCCGCTCAAGTAACTTTATCAAGTCATCTTTCTCCTTCATTTGTTTTTGTAATTCCATTTTCTCTTTGTCAGAAGCTTGAAACTTACTTTCCCACATCTCTTTCTCTTCCTTCATCTTAGCCAAAGCATCATGAAGAGTCTTCACATCATCAGAAGAAACAGGGAGTGGCGTAGAGATCACTGTAGTCAGGGGTTTCTCAATAGGATAAGGCATCTTAAGCTCCATAGCCCTCTTCTTCACCCATAGCGTGTAAGGTTCCAAGGCAATGCAAACTTGTCTTCCAAACTCCCCTCTATCCAACCTGTGAATCTTAGTCCAAGCATGAGCCATTCTTCTTATCAAACCAAGAGAATCATCCCCTCCTTGAAAGAATAAACCCTCTAATAAAATATTTTTAGGCATATCCTTCAACATATAACCCAACTGACGGCGAGCTAGACTCGGGTTGTAGTCAATTTCGCCTTGTATTCCAAGAAGAGGAACATCGGCGAATTTTCCACAACTATCAATAATCTGGACATTGTCATAAACTGAAGAAGACCAAGTGATATCAGCATACGTAAGAGACATAATCCTTTGAGACCACCTTAAAAAATCCTTGTTTTTCCTAAAAACAGATGTCTGGGGTAAGTGTGAAACGAACCAATTATACAGCAAGGGTAGACAACAAACAATGGTACCGTTTCCCTTAGAAGTCCTACTATGGATGGAGAAATAAGTGTCACCAAGTAAAGTTGGAACAGGGTTCCCAATCAAGAAAATTCTAATAGCATTAACATCCACAAAATTATCAACATTAGGAAACAAGACTAGTCCGTAGATGAGCAAAGCAAATATATCCTCAAACGCTAATGTGCGACCAATGTCAGCAAATAAAGTGGCCTTCTCAATTAAGAACTTAGAAGTCAAACCCTTGAGGCCTCCCTTAGTCTTTAGATTTTCATCAATATCTGATTTCGTCAAATGGGTAGCTGTAGCAATATCTTGAGGCTTAAGATCTTCTTCCAAACCAGTATACGGAACCTTGTCAGAAACCGGTACACCCAACAAATAAGCATATTCTTCCAAGGTCGGCATGAGCTGATAATCGGGAAAAGTAAAGCATCGGTAAATAGGATCATAGAACAACATAAGGGTATTCAGAATTCTGTCTTCAATGTTAGTAGAAAGAACAAATAAAAGTCTCCCATAACGAGATAAGAAGCCTGAACGATCATCTACCAAGGACACTAGCTTTCTCAACTCTGTAAGATCAGGAGCCCGAAAATTGTACTTCTGAGTGTTTCTCCTTCCAATGTCCATAATCAACAATATCTGCGATGTTTGCAAAAGAAAATCTCTGAGATCCTTAAAAACCAACTGAAACACAATGCTCATGAATGCATGAGTGCAAGATGCAACACCCACAAACAAGACATACAAAGCACACAGGTTCAAAGGTTCGCCACGAGCATGGAGCCAAAGGTAAGAACCAACCAACCCACAATGGTATGTACTATGGTTATATCATCACCTGTAGAACAAGGTTCTAAAAAAGTTCCCAGAGTCATAATTCCATCTTTTGGATATTATCGGCTTAAACGACTACTCGTCGGCCAAAAATATTCTCAAGAGAAACTCATCTGAGTATGGTATCGCGTAACGACTAATTCAAGTCTACACCTGAACAGCCACCGCACACATCCTAATAAGGCCAAGATGGGTTAAAGGGTTCTAAGGTCTTCAGCTTCTCAGGCTCCCAGTCGGAAAAAGTAATATCAATTACGACTACTCGTAAGACATCAGTAATTCCAAAGGGGCCTCCACCGAGCGGGGGATCTCAAGTTAGCTTAGTAAGGACTACTCCATGTAAGCCAACAAGACTATACCACCCTCCTATCATAAGTGAACTCAATTCCGGGTATAGGACTTATCTCACCACACAGATTACCAGGCACCAAAACAGAACAATCAATAACAAACAAGTCAAATAAAAAAAACAATAAATAAATCAAAGTAGGCGAAACCCACTAGGAACCTAAATGTCCCCAGCAGAGTCGCCACTTTTCTGTAGCGGTAAAAATTGTGAGTGTAAGCTATTAATTAACTTAACTCGAAAAAACAAGAGTCGACAGCGCACTTTTATTTTATCCAAATAAAGAAAAGGAAAAAGAGCGAACAAAACCCAAGAGTTCTAAAACGAGAACAAGAAACAGAGATCGGGGTAAGGGGGTTGGTTACGCAATGGGAAGGTGTTAGCACCCAAAACGTCTATAGTACTCTATAGGAGCCCTTTGAAATATTTACGTTTTTTGGTTTGAAAATGGTTTGTTTGAAAAGAGATTGGGGAGATGAGAAGAGAATTATTTTTTTAGATTTTTGTGTTTGGAGAGACTTATCGCCTCATGCCTACGTACCCACAGAGTGCAATATAGGATCAAAACCTCGTAGTTTGTGGTACAAATGACAAAAATTTGTTGGTTTTGATTGATTTTAGATGTAAAGACAAGTCGTCATTTTAAGGAGAAAACTGCGACTAGTCGCCCACAAGTATTAAGACAACATTTGCATCACATAAAGATGGAGGATTTGCTTGGATTATCAACAAGACTATCACTCAACATCAACGTGGAAAATGTGAAAGTCTTAATACTACGGGGAATAGGAGGATTATATCTCAACTATAGAAATGAATCATGTCTAAACTTTATGAAAAGTTTTAAAGTGAAAAAGTGCATAAAGGCACAAAAAGAGTTGATGAGTTTTTGTATTTTTTATGTCTTTTGAAATTGGTCAAAGCATGATTAACATTGATTGACTTTTATTAAGAAGAACAAAGTTTGAAAATCACTTGACGAAAGTCAATGTTTTATTGCGAAAGCGGTTTTGAAGTTTGAAACCAAGAAGGTTTTGAAAAAGGGAGAAAGTTTTGAAAATTTAAGAAGGGGAGGAGATGAAGTGACTATCCTAGAAACCAAAATAAGAGCTAGAGGTAAGAAAGATCTAACTGACTTGTAGCACACTCCATAGCAAGCAAAAATAATTCCATCCGATTTAAAGCATAAGCTAATGAGCAAGCCAAATAAAGGCTAAGATCCACAATACTCCAAGCATAGGAATGAGAGTCCTAATTCTAAGTCCAAAGGTCCATGAAGTCCAAGGTCTAAGAGTAGTCCAAGAGCATAACCACAAAGTTAATAGCACCAAGTTTTTTAGAGATTTTTTATCCTTCATTAGTGTTTTGAACAAGGTATGGTCCAAGTGGACAAAAGGGAAATGACATAAACATAAACAAAGATATGATATGAAATGATAACATGGAAGCATAAAAGTAAAGAAATAAGGAACAAGAAGAGAATATAAACAAATTTAAACAAGGATATTGTTAGTGAATTAGTAATTAGTGGTTAGAACATATGATCAATGATGATTAATTCTTGCACTTTAGACCAAGGTTAATGAAAACTCATTAGAGGATTGATAGAATCAAAGCCTCCTAACAATGATTTTCATAGGTAGTGGACTTAAGACAAGCAACTAATCATACTTGGACTTTCAAACATAAGTTTGAGCCACAGATGATCATTTTCCGGTTAAGGGACACGTTAGCGCTATGTTAAGCAATTGTAATCGGGTTTATGTAGAAACACGACTATCTGAGGTCGGTCAATAATAATGTTAGTGTTAACACATGTTAGAGAAGTGATATGTAAATCACTCTCCTAAAACATGCCACACAAAAAGAAAAGAGGTAGTGATCTCATCATAATCAAGATTTTTCATTGATTAATCAAAGGTAATCTATCACTATTCCAAAGTATGGAGAATTATCTCAATGATTATTCATCCATAGATTTGAAACAATGAAGATTAAACAACCTTGATAATCAACAATCCATGATCCATAGATCTCATCGATCAAAAGAAAAAGAAGAAGAATAAGAACTAAAATGAAAAGAAATCACAATTTGAATCTTAAATCGATTAAATCATCATCAATATCAATCACCTCTTTTAGTGGATAAAATCGACACTCAAAGTCCATTGATATTGATGAGATCTTATCAAAATTCAAGATCCAAAACAAAATCTATTTAAAAAAATTATTTCAAAAGAAAACAAAAATTAGAAAAATATTAAAAGAAAATTGAAGAAAATCTTTTTAAAAAAATGAGAGGGAGGTTCAGTAGAAAAACAGAAGGTAATGAGGATCAAAGTTCTACAGTCCAAACGGCCCAACCAAAAATAGTGCATCACTTAAAAAAAACAAAAAGAAGAAATCAGAAGAAAAAAAACTCAATGAATCATTCATTATCTTCTCCAAGTTCTCACGGCAACTGTTCACGGCCATGGATAATCAAAGTTCTTCGTAAATTGGAGCGGCGAGATACGAAAATCACACGGAACAGATCTAAATCAAGAGCTCTTACAACAGTATAAACAATTCAAGGAAATATGCAAAGATGAACTCGAATTGGGAAAACAAATTCCATCGAACTACCTTCAAAGTCACGGGTAAGAAATCAATCCAAACTTCCTCTTGCTTCTATTCTTCTGAATGAATGAATTCTGGTTCGAAATTGGTCTCTGTTTGAGGTTAATTGATGTTTGAATGGATCAAAGGTGTGTGAGTTCTGTAGAATTTTATGGTGGTTCGATGGTTTGATGAAAAAGTATGAGAGGTGAAGAGGATTTGAAGCTTGAAGAAAATTAGAGGTTGGGGTGATATTTCTGCAGAAGTTTTCTAGCTTTTCAAGCTTGAAGAAATTGAAGGGAAGAAGCTCATATTTATAGTGAAAATGAGGTAAGTCTTCTGAAAAATGAGTTGTCGTTTATGAGATTTTCACTGCGTTTTAAAAATTTTATGCGGGTTGTGCGTGAACTGTGATTGTGAATTTTTTCAAGTCGTTTTGAACTAGTACCCTTACGCGTGATATTTTGTTGACAAAACTTCATGTCGTTTTTGATTTTCTCTTTATAGTTCACGTGTGTAATCACTTTTTGCAATTGGCTCATGGCTTAGAAACAACTTTAAAGGCTTGTGGGGTCAGCTTGGAGTGTAACACGGCTGGGATCATATTCACATGGCCTGTAATGGCTTGGATAAGTGATGAATTTGTGTTCACCCTGTTGCAAGTGGCTCGGCTGAAAAATTGTACAGCAGTCTGGTAAAACTTTTAATATGGCTTACTTCCATTTTTTCTTGTATTTCATGTTTTAAAATCTCAGTCTGACTTTTGAATCCCCCACTACAGCTACTGTGAGACCAGATTTGGTTGATGGCTTGGATACGTGTTGTTTGTTTCCTCAGCTCAACCTTAATTTCGAGCCGCTCTCTGCTTCATATCTACAGCACTCCTCAGAAAACTTCGTTCCTGTTTCAAAATACTTATAACTTATAACTGTAAATGTTTCGGCGGCTTTAACAATTTCTTTTTTTGGAAATCCCTGCCGGCACAGGTTGCTCTATACAACTTCTCCATATGTTGATATCTCTGCAATTCAACCTCATCAATAACCACACATCTGAGCTCTCGTAACCGCTACCACTGAACTGTTTAATTACAGCCTGTTGTTGTTTGGCAATGAAATGATTTTGAGGTTCTTCTGCTTCGATTTATTCATCACAATCTGATTCATCAGACTTAATATATGAATGTGCAGAAGCTGGATGGTAGCTGTGTCTTCTATATTCCTTTCCATCATACAATTGGGTCGGCAATGTATCCTCATTGCGCATGTGATCAGACCTTGGTAAGCTATGTGACCTATGCACTCTGTCCTCAGTGGTGGATTTATGAGTCATATTCTGGGAATGTTTTGCAGCATCATTAAAGCTAGCATCAGTTTCAGTTTTTTTTGAAGTCCAGAAAATTTTGAAACTGATTCCTGGACAACAATTTCTCCTGCTTTAGCCTCTCTTTGGAGAAGAACGAGAAGAGTTTCTATCCCGCCACATGCTAGGAATACTTCTATAAATGTGTGAGCTTTAGATGTGTTTGGATGAACAACCAACCTGTACAAGAGATGCAGTACCCTAGAAATCTGACCAGGTTGTGGACAGTCATCAGAAACCAATGAAAGAGATGCTGCTACTATTAGAAGCTCAATCACCACCAACAACTCATCAACCAAAGCATTGACTTCACCCACTGGCCTTGTTGCTCCAGCTACTGAATCCTTTTCAGGAACAGTCCAGTAGCATCTTCTACAGCTATTAAGAAGTATTTGAATGGCATTGGCATCTCTCATCACTGCAGATTCGGTGAAAACCATGTCTGCGAGTGATGATAGAAGCTTCTTATGTATTCCGTAATTACATAAACTCCAATTTTTATATCAAGCAGCAGTGTGGTGAAGAGCTGCACTTTCAGTGTGTGGTTGATCTTCTGAGATAGACAAAGTGAAACAACTGCTGCAACAAGTTCTTCATCACCTACACCTTTATCTCTTCCAATACCAAGTGAAGATAGGGTTTGGAGAAGATAATTTAGAATCTTTGAAAGAACTGCAGGCCCTCTACAACGACTCAACTCCTCACTGTTCCTTGAATATTGAATAGCCGTGGATATAATTCGGAATATCGGAGCAACAAGAGATGTAGTTGCTACTGACACAGAAAAATTCCCTTGATGTGGTTCAAGAGTATCCTCTTGTATATTACTTACTACTAAGGGAAGCAAAGACAATGGGCCTCCATAAGCCACAACCCACAAGGCATCCACAGTTCGTACTCGTGTAGCAATATGGACTTTCCCGAGAACCTCAGTAGAACGTCGGAGCATTCCTGCGGCACCAGAAGGTGAAGCGTCTGGACAGAAGCGCCCACTAAGCAAACTAGGATGATAGAGTAGGTGTATGAAACCTCCAATTTCTGCATCTAATAAAGCACTTTCCTCTGCCATACTGCATTTGGGCATTTGTATTTGGACTTTGAACTTTGACAATTGTATTGTCTTAATGAACCCTTGACAACTTTGAATTTGAGAAATATTAGTGATGATGAATGCCTTACATTTTCAAGTAACTTGCATTCCAAGTAAGCCATATGCATGTCTCTTCCAAATTTAATTTGAATCAAATTCTTGGATGAAATAAATCTTTAAGGAATTGATGTCATGATGAACCCAAAGATCAATACCTTCAATCATGCTTTAGAATCACTTGGAAATGGCACACTTGAATGAACACTTTGTACTTGCATCCCAAAACCAACATCTTGATCGAACATCCACCAAACTTGACTTGTACAGACAAAACTCTGAATCTTTGATTAAAATTGGGCCAAACTTCTCATAGAACACTGCTTGAAAGCTTGATGAATTCCGATATAGGAAAACTTGACCTTGAACAATCACATTGCCTGAGAAAATAGTCCACCGCCACAACCAATTTGCAATTGAAGCAATCTTTTGATAGTTCGACCAAGATGAGCTCAAACTTCCATCTGACTTTAGACTTGAATGAATTTCCTTGCCATCAATCTCCTTGCAAAACCCTAAACACACAAAGAAGAAGAAACAAGCAAAATTGAAATATATTTTTGGTATTTTGGTTAGAGGTTAGTAAACATAAACAATAAAAAGCAAGTAAAAAACAAATAAGGGTGGGAGAGCCAAAAGTATGATCTTGTTTACGTATGTAAAGATGCAAATGAAATGTGGGATCTTAGGGGTAAAAATTAGGGTATTACACCAGACCATGTGATAGCTGAGTGTAGGGCCACTATGCCCATTTGTTATAACTGTGGTGAGAAGGGCCATATCAGTACGCATTGTGAGAGGCCGAAGAAGTCTCAGGCGTCTCTGGCTGGTGGTAAAGTGTTTGCTTTGGCGGGAACTCAAGCTGTCAGTGAGGAGCGTGCTATCAAAGGTACTTGTATTATCAATAATATTCCTTTGACTGCTATTATTGATACGGGTGCAACCCACTCGTTCATTTCTGTTGATTGTGTGAAGAGAATATGATTGGTACCGTCTACTCTTGAGCGACAGATGACTATTGAGACACCCTCTATTGGTTCAGTGACTACTTCTTTGGTATGTTTGAAGTGTCTGCTGACTATTTTCGGTAGAGATTTCGGAGTGGATCTGATTTTCCTACCGCTTGGTAATTTGGATGTTATTCTGGGTATGAACTGGTTAGAGTTCAACCGAGTCTACATTGATTATTTTCGGAAGGTGTTACTGTTCCTTACTCCTGAAGAGGAAGAGTTGGCAAGTTCTCTGTCTAGTAAAGAATTGAGGACCTTGTTGGAGGACAAAGCTAAAGTGTTTGCTTTATTTGCATCGTTATCGGTGGATAGCAAAGCGTCAATGGGGGAATTGGCAGTGGTGAATGAATTTCTGGAAGTGTTTCCTGACGACATTACAGAATTGCCTCTGACGCGAGAAGTTAAATTTAGTATTGATCTTGTTCCTGGTACGAGGCCTATTTCTATGGCGCCGTACATGATGTCGGCAGTAGAGTTGTCCGAATTGAAGTCTCAGATTGGAGAGTTATTAGATAGAAAGTTTATCCGGCCGAGTGTGTCACCGTGGGGATCTCCAGTGCTATTGGTGAAAAAGAAGGATGGTAGTATGTGTCTGTGCATCAATTACCGTCAGTTGAACAAGGTGACTGTTAAGAATAAGTATCCTCTTCCAAGGATTGACGATTTGATGGACCAATTGGTAGGAGCTCGTGTGTTCAGTAAGATCGACTTGAGATCAGGTTATCATCAGATCAGAGTTAAAGAAGGTGATATTCAGAAGACGGCTTTTAGAACTCGATACGAACATTACGAATATGTTGTAATGCCTTTTGGAGTGACTAACGCGCCGGGAGTGTTTATGGAGTATATGAACCGAATTTTCCATTCTTATTTGGATCAGTTCATCGTTGTGTTTATTGACGATATCTTAATCTATTCTAAGTCTGATGAAGAACATGCAGGGCATTTGAGAATTGCCTTGCAGGTGCTGAAGGATAATAAGCTGTTTGCTAAACTGTCGAAGTGCGATTTCTAGTTGAAGACAGTGAGTTTCTTGGGGCATGTGATTTCTGGTGATGGAATATCTGTTGACTCATCGAAAGTAAGTGCAGTGTTACAGTGGGAACCGCCGAAGACAGCGACGAAAATTAGAAGCTTTTTGGGTTTGGCAGGTTATTACCGAAGGTTTATTGAAGGGTTCTCTACTTTAGCGTTGCCATTGACTCAGTTGACGAGAAAGAACCAAGTTTTTGTGTGGGATGCTGCTTGTGAAGAAAGCTTTGAAGAATTAAAAAGGAAATTGACTACGACACCGGTGTTAGTGTTGCCGACTCCGAGTGAACCTTTTGTAGTGTACTGTGATGCATCTAAGATGGGATTAGGCGGAGTTCTTATGCAGAATGGTAAAGTGGTAGTGTATGCTTCTCGACAATTGAGAGTGCATGAACGGAATTATCCTACTCATGATCTTGAGTTGGCTGCGGTTGTTTTTGTGTTAAAAATCTGGAGGCACTATTTATATGGTTCGAGATTTGAAGTGTTCAGTGATCATAAGAGTCTAAGGTATCTGTTTGATCAGAAGGAGCTGAATATGAGGCAGAGGCGATGGTTGGAATTCTTAAAGGATTATGACTTCAGTTTAAGTTATCATCCAGGAAAGGCTAATGTAGTGGCAGATGCTTTGAGCAAAAAAGCGATTCATATGTCGGCTTTAATGGTGAAAGAAATGAAACTAATTGAACAGTTCAGAGATTTGAGCATGGTTTGCGAGACTACGACAGACAGTATGATGTTGGGGATGTTGCAGGTAAATAATGACTTCTTGGATACAATTAGAGAGAACCAGAAGTTGGATGTGAAGTTAGTAAATTTGATGACTGGAGCAGGAAATGACTCCGATAATGATTTTAAACTGGATGGTACAGGTGTGTTGAGATTTAGAGGCAGAATTTGTGTGCCGGATAATGAGGAACTGAAAAAGTTAATTTTGAGTGAAGGACATCGTAGTAATCTGAGTATCCATCCGGGAGCTACGAAGATGTATCATGATTTAAAGAAGTTATTTTGGTGGTCTGGTATGAAAAGAGACATAGCTCAGTTTGTTTATGCCTGTTTGACGTGTCAGAAGTCGAAGGTAGAGCACCAGAGACCTTCTGGATTTATGCAACTGTTGGAAGTTCCGGTTTGGAAATGGGATTGTATAACTATGGATTTTGTTACTGGGTTGCCGAGTACGGCGAGAGGATTTGATGCTATATGGGTGATTATGGATCGACTTACGAAGTCTGCACATTTTGTGCCGATTAATATTAGTTTCCCGTTGACGAAGCTAGCAGAGATTTATATTCGGGTAATTGTGAAGCTACATGGTGTTCCGTCCAATATTGTGTCGGATAGACATCTGAGGTTTACTTCGGAATTTTGGAAGAGTTTACAGGAAGCGTTGGGTACTAAGTTGAAGTTGAGTTCAACTTATCATCCACAAACTGATGGTCAGTCAGAGAGGACTATTCAGTCGCTGGAGGATTTGTTGAGGGACTGCGTGTTGGAGAAAGGTGGTGCGTGGGACCCTCATTTGCCATTGATTGAGTTCACGTACAACAATAGTTACCATTCTAGTATCAGAATGGCACCATTTGAGGCTTTGTATGGAAGGAGGTGTAGGACTCCTCTATGTTGGTATGAGACTGGTGAGGATGTGGTGCTCGGACCAGAAATTGTACAGCAGACTATTGAGACGATTAAGATGATTCATGAGAAAATGAAGGCGTCTCAGAGTAGACAGAAAAGTTACCATGATAACCGGAGGAAAGAAATGGAATTTAGTGAAGGTGATCACGTATTCCTAAGAGTTAACCCGATGACTGGTGTGGGTCGTGCGTTGAAGTCCAAGAAGCTGGATCCTAAGTTTATTGGACCGTATCAAATTTTCCAAAGAGTTGGTGATGTGGCTTACAGGGTGGCGTTGCCGCCTGAATTGTCGAATTTTCATGATGTGTTTCATGTGTCGCAATTGCGAAAGTATGTTTCGGATCCATCTCATGTGATTCCGAGGGATGAGGTGCAAGTCCGGGAGAATCTTATTGTTGAGACGAGGCCGTTGAGGATCGAAGACCGTAAGATGAAACAACTCCGAGGCAAGGGGATACCATTAGTGAAAGTAGCTTGGGGAGGTGCTGCGGTAGGCAGTGTGACCTGGGAATTGGAAAGCAGGATGCGAGAAGCGTATCCGGAATTGTTTCCATCAGGTAATTTTCGAGGACGAAAATAATTAAATGGGGGAGAGTTGTAACACCCATTTTTAATTATTAAGTCTTTTGTTGTTTATTGTATTTTGGGGTGCCCTTATGTGGGAGTGTGCCTGAGAGCGTTGGGTGGGTGTTCTTAAGTTATAGGAGCTATTTAATAAAATGTGGAATTTAATAATAATATAATATAATATAATATTGATGGTAATATAATGATTAATAATATTATTGGTCTTATTAATATTATTATTATTATTATTAATATTATTATTATTAGTATTATTATTATTAGTTATTATTATTATTGGGATTAAATAATTAAAATAAGAAATTGAGGGGTCAGTATGTTTTACAATACATTTGGAAGTTAGAGAAAGTGGAGAGAAGGGAGAAGTGAGAACACGATAAGCGATTCTGAGGGGAAGAGCAAGAGAAAGAAGAACAAGGTTAAGCGATCAATTTGTAGGGGATTCTTCATCAATCGAAGATATAATCGAGGTAAGGGGAGAAAAACTGATTGGGATGGTATATACATGAACTGGGTAGAGGGGATTCCTTAACCCCGTAGGTATTCTGATGAATATGTTGAATTGTTGCTATGATGTTAAATATTGTTGATTTTTGATGAATTGTGTATATATGATGATATGTGATGATTTGATGTTGCCCTTGATGTGTGGATGTTGATGTTGATGTGGATTGGGCAAGTTCTGAGTAACTCTGAGAGTGCCGGTAAAGTATCTGATGTTAGTATTAGAGTAAGAATTATAGGTCGATTGGCAAGTATGATGTTATGGTCTGTAATACTGATAGAATAGGAGATAGAGGTAGCATATTAGGCTTGGAATTGACTGAGATAGCATTGTAGAACAATGTAGATTTTGGGGTATCGCAGCATTCGCTGGGTTTTGCCTGGCGAGTGTTGGCGAAGGTTAGCGAGGGTTTGCCTGGCGAGTGTTAGCGAGCAGTGGCGAGTAATTCCAAATAAACTCCCAGACCTAAAGGGTATAAAGTTCTCCTGGCGAATGTGGCCAGTGAAGCTTCGCCAGCAGGTTCGCCTAGCGAGCCATAGCGAGCATTCACTGCGGGGCTTCGCCTGGCGAATGGTTCAGCAAATGTGATGGCAGAATGTGGTTTTGTGTTGTTTTGCCTTGTGCATTAGCCTTGTAGGATCCCTTTGATCATGATAAGTGTAGGGATGGTGATTGAATGATGGAGATTACATATTTGGTGATAGGAAGTGAATTCCTCAATACTTTATGTAAGTATCTGATTGATTGATGTATGACATATCTATGTATATGTGATGTATGGTGGTGTGATCTGAGAATCGTATGCATAATGTATGCTTGTGTTAATTGTATGCATTTGGTGTCATGCATATTATGAAGTGTTGGCGGAATGAGTCATTGCTCGATGGGGTGTATGTGATCCATTCATATTCCTTTGAGTGGGGAATTGGTGGGGACGGATCATGACCAAGGGTGGGTGTATGTGATCTATTCGGGTTCACATGGAATGAACCAATGAGTCGGTACCGCATGTATGGTGTTACGTTGCATGGTGTTGCGTTGCATATTTGCATTATGACGTATTATGTTGATTGGTGGACTATACGTCGTGTTTGGTGAATGTTGGGTGATGATTGATATGACTGGTGTAGTTACTACCTTTATTTCATGTATGTAATTACCGATATATTTTGATCATGTTTTCTCACCCCTTTGCTGTTGTTGTGGTCTGTGCTTCTTCGGAAGTACAGATAATCTAGGTAATTAGCTAGCTTGGATTTGTGGTGTGCCAGTCGAGTCTTAGGATGCTCTAATACGTAGCACGAGACTTGGGTGTTTTTAGTGATTTTGTTGAACTTATTTCTTTTCCTGTGACGTATCACGAATCTGATGTATTTTGTTATATGAACAATTTCTGCTGTATTTTGGTGAAAACATTTTTAATGAAGTATGTGTTGGATTTTTATGATGTGATATCCCACTTTGGGTGGAAGAACTCTGATGTTTATTTATAATTTTTATATTTTAATGGATTTGGGAAGTGGGGTGTTACAGCAAGGGGGTAGCACAAGCTTCTCCACAGGTGCGCTTTCCTCGAGGTCGATGAGCACAGGTTCCTTAGTGTGATGCCTTTTGGATGAAGTCTCCTGCATGGGAGGAGACTGGCTGCATTGGGAGGGGGGGGGGAGGGGAGGAACCACCAGCTCCTTGGTCGGGCCTCACCATCTGCTGGACTTGAGAGACTCTACCTTTGGATGCATGATAATGTGTGATTTTTTTTTTTATGAATACAATATGCTATGTATGAATGCAATGAATTAAATTTGAATTTAATATGCTAAATTTGGAAAATATTTTTTTTTCTTTTATATTTATGAATGTGATATGCTAAGACTCTTTTAATGAAAATAAACGAATTGCAATATTATATATGTATTTTGGGTTTATGGGTGATGTGGTCTCAAACAACCCATGTATGATTTCCTTATGAAGGGGAAACTCTAAGTACTTTCATATTAGTGAACCTCACAAGGGATGACTCTAGGATTTTATAAGGTTCCTAGTGTCATGGACCCTATTTATAATTTTTCCATAATAATGGGCTGGCCATCATTTGACATATTCTCAAAAGGAATTACTCTAGGTGGAGTCTTCATGCTAACCAAGCGATAAGTACATCTCGAGGGCCAATACTACGCAACCTCTATACTTGACAAAGGCTCTAGACAAGGTTCCTAGAGTTATATATCCTATTCGAGAATACTTTCATCAATAACAGATTACCCATTAGACAATAACATCCTTAAGATGATCTACTCTAGGTGAGGTCTTTGTGCCAACCTAGAGAGATACACATCTCGAAGGCCAACATTACGCAACCACCAAACTAAAACTTAAGTTTTTAGACTAGGGTATAAAGCCCCGCTCAAAATTGTGCACACATGAAAACAAATGGAAATCCTAACCCCATACAACATTTAATCAATACACAAGCAAAATTTAGCCAACAAAGACAAATAAAAAACACGCAAAATAAAGAAGAAAAATACATGAAAGCATAAACTAGACTACAACATTCGTAAAATTAATTAAACTCGGCTTCACTCTCTGGCTTTCCCTAGTGGAGTCGGCAACAATCGCGACGCAAAAAATTCCCGAGCGAATAAACGCTCGAATGACAATGAAGTCGCCATCAAAATTTATTTTTAAAGTGAAAACATCGATAGAACTCTAAAACAATACAAATATGGTCATCACAACCAAATTCAAGTTTGAGATTCAACCATGTGCAAGGACGGTATTAGCACTTCGCAACATCAGTTGTAAACAACAATTATCTTTAATTAATTTTGCGAATAAAAATGTTAGCCTTAATGTAATTTATTTCTCCAATTATTACGACATATTTACAAAAATAAATATAGTGGGAAATATAAGTGTTTTATTAGGGTTCTTGACAAAACTTGTGCGTTGGTTGATTTTAAAGAAAAAAATTTGTGCGACGGGGAGTTCAAAGTTATGTAGTTCTGGGTAGCCAAAACTTGTGCGTTGGTTGATTTTAAAGAAAAAAATTTGACCGCATTCGAGCGAAAAATAAATGCTAATTGTTGGTCCTGTTAGAGCAGGATGAATCGTCGTTTGTAAATCTTGTTAGAATGGATAAAATATTGTTCGTTAATCGAAAATAAAAAGAGTTTCATCGCACTAAGACGGAAAGAAAGTTGTTTGATTGGTTATGATTGTTTTTAGGAGAAAAATGAGTATTCAAACTAGCTAGTAAGGTATACATCATGTGGCTGAATACTCGAAGTCCGAATGACATACATCCAACTAATTCTTTTTAATCCATTGTCGTTTAGAAAATATCTGAGATGAAGCGAGTCACGATTCCTTAAAGAAAGACAAACATTCAAACAAGCATGTTATACGACTTGTGTCCGAATGCTTTAGATCAAAGGGATATACATCCAATTAATCCTCTTTATTCTAATAAGACAACAAACTTAAAATGATATTTATTAGTTAAAACTTCTTGAAAATAAGACAAGCATTCGAACACACAAGTTATATGGTTTGTGTTCGAATACTTTGGAATCAAAGAGATATACCTTCAATTGATTATTTTTTATTCGATTTTATTTATTTAAAAAATTAAACAAAAATAAAATTAACAAAATTATTAAAAATAAATAAATTAAAAACACTAATAACAACTCAAATGTTAACAACTTTCACTTAATCATTTTTTAAATCAAAATATACTTTTATTAATTAAACTTTACTAACACTTTTTGGTTGAGTGTTAATTTGGTGCAAACTTTAATATTTAATGGAAAAAAAATTGGGAGAATGGAGAAAGGGAGGGAGGAGTTGTTGTCTTTGTAGAGAGTGTTTTTTTTATTTTTATTTTTAATTTTGTTATTTAATTAATTTTTAGAGAAAAAGAATAATGCATTGATAATATAAATTAATTTTACACTGTCAACCAATGATCTATCAAGTCAAATTAAAATTAAAATTATATTTTTATATCGTCAGTGTATCTCATAAATTCTAATTTTTGTGTATTTTTTAAAATATTTTTGATTGAATGTAAAATGGGCATTTTCGTTTTGTTTGTAGATAAATGTCATAACTTATATAAATATAAATTACCATTTTTTTTATTTTTGAATGTTGAAAATGCAATAAAACAATTTCTACGATTTATTTTTGAATTTTTTTGCAAAAGATTAATAATAAACCCAAAAATAAAAGGCTCAATTAATATATATTTTTTTTTGGATTTTATGATTAAACTAAAATAATGGTAAGCAAATGATAAATCAAATTAGACAATAAAAACTACCTATTTTTTGACATTTTGGATTTTTTTATTGATAAAAATAAAATAATACAAAATTACAAAATCAACACATTTTTAAAAATTTGTTAATTGCTCCGACAAAATTGGAGTACTTCAGGTATAAGTCTAATACTTACGAAAATGTCAATGCAAGAAGGAGCGTCACAATTCATGTTATAGATTTGTGAATGAGCTTCTTGATTAAAGGGGTATCAAGAAAAAATGATCCTTAAAACTTTTCACGCTATTAGAGTAAGGCTCCAAGTATTTAACGCTCGGTCGCAAAAAATTATGCCAGAACTATGCACAAATTTATAACCACTACATCATAAAGAGGTGAAAGAACAACATCACTATCGATTTGTCACCTTTGTACCCACACTAGTGTTTAAAGACCTTGGCAAACATCCAACTCACGGGATGGAATTGTGAAAGAGCAATAAGAAAATGGTTCAAGATGCTGGTCTAAAATACATTAAGAGGAAGAGGATAACCAACCAATAAGAATAGACATTCATAGAAGGGATAGCGCACCCACCATATTAGCCACCTACCCTTTGACCTTCATATGGAGGAAGGACACCCCATTTCTCAAGCGAACCTACATCACTCATAGGTTGGAAAAAGACATCACTACAAGAGAAAACACATGCAACACCTTATATCATTGAAGTTACTCAAACTCTAAATATGTTTATACTGGCCCTATTAGTTGACACATAGGAAACAATAATGTTTGCGAGAATAAAAGACGAAATGCATAAACTTATTGGTTGAGGGAATAAGTTCTAAATATGAAGAAACCCTAAAAGTGACAAAGAAAGAGAGAAAGAAAGAAAACACAGGAGTCAAGACTCAAAAGTATGAGTGAGAAATCGATCATGCAAAGGGTCGAATCAAGAAGTAGAATTTCTAAGATATATGATCAACTTACATGTTGAGAATATCTATGGCTAAAGAAGAAAGGAAGAAGAGCTTTTCGGAAAATGTAGTATGCAGGACAATAAAAATAAAGAAGTCATTTCTAAGATTCGGTAAAACTCCTCAAATGGCTTGAAGTCACATGATCATTTCCCATTACCAACGGTTGACACTACAACATCCTAGGATAATCATGTGGACGACTAACGAGAGTAGAGAGCATGTGTGAGTTGTTGTCCCTCTTCTCGACATGCAAGATAATTATTTCAAATATCTTTTATGAGAAAAGACAAGGGCTTCGGGGTAAGAAATCAGGGTCAGTCTCTAAGGCCCAATAGAACGCAAGACCCAAAACCAAAAGAGTGCAAAACATGACAAAGATACTAATAATAGTCATCCTAAGTCTTTTTGTATGACTCTGCTTGGAAATCCAATAAACACCATTAGATTCATCCTACGGTTATCCGCGTTCTACGCTCCTATTGTATTTCAATTACCGACAAATTCCTCTATAAAAGCAAAGTTAGTGCGATTTTCAAGTACCCTCACTTCCATTTAAAATTTCTCTGTTTACTTTCAGCACTAACTTAAACATTGAAATCGTAACCTTGTAGGTTAACTTCGTCCACCACATCAGAATCGAAGCTCAACTTCATTCCAACGATTAACTCAACAGATAAGATCATCATCTAATTCGAACGCAAAAACACAAACCAAAATACAAATTTGTATATTTATTTAAATTTGTAGATTCTACCGTACATGTGATTTGTGTATATTATTAATGCTGATTTCTATATTCAATAGGAGTGGGCGACTGATTTAAATAATTTGTCACAATAATCAACAAATTTGATGAATTGGATGGCGTGAGAGATTCACACCTATCTGAATGCATGTATAACTAGTGGAGTTGATACCACCTTTTTGGATGATGATCCCGTATGGTTAATGAAGTTAATCGAAAATGATGCTAAGGGAATTTCTTTACCTAGACTAGTTTGGTTGTAGTGTCTTTTCTCTCTTGAGCTTGTACCAAAAAGATAATAATAATAATAATAAAATTGGATCTGTGTCATAAGCATGTGACAAATTATTACGCACTGGCAAAATCTGATAGACGTACCAAGATCTAATCAAATATATAATAAGGTATCCAAAATGCATTATTTAAAAAGATAATTGTAATACCCCAAATTTTACCCTTTCTTTTTTATTTTTATTTTAAATTCTTATTAACTTAATAAATTAACCTTTTTTTTAAATCTTGTTTTTTTAACTAATAATAATTTAATTAACCTTTTTTATAACTTTACTAATGTTTTTTATTAACTTTTTTTTTTCTATTTAGTTTATTTATTTAAGTCATTTTAAGCTCTTCTTACTAACTTTTAGGATTTAGATTAAAATTTAACTTTTTTTTTCTTTTCTTTAAAGAGTAAATTTTTCATAACCTTTTTTAAATTAATTTCTAACACTTTTTTTTAATCAAATTCTAATACTTTTTTTTTAATAAAAATCTAATACTTTTTTTTAAAATTAAATCTTTTTTTTCTAACTTTTTAAAATTAAATCTTTTTTCTAACCTTTTAAAGCTAAATCTTTTTCCTAACTTTTTTTAAATCTTTTTCCTAACTTTTTTTTAAATCTTTTTTTCTAACTTTTTTTAAATCTTTTTTCTAACTTTTTTTAAATCTTTTTTCTAACTTTTTTTAAATCTTTTTTCTAACTCCTCTTTAAAGTTAAATATTTTTTCTAACTTTTTTTAAATCTTTTTTCTAACTCCTCTTTAAAGTTAAATCTTTTTCTAACTTTTTAAAATTAAAACTTTTTTTCTAACTTTTTTAAAAGCTAAATCTTTTTTTTTCTAACTTTTTAAAATTAAAACTTTTTTTTCTAACTTTTTTAAAGCTAAATCTTTTTTTTCTAACTTTTTTAAAGTTAAATCTTTTTTTCTATTTTTTTTTAAAAAAAATCAAATCTTTTTTCTAACTATTTTAAAAGTTAAATCCTTTTTTTTTCTACCTTTTAAAGTTAAATCTTTTTTCTAACTTTTTTAAAGTTAAATCTTTTTTTCTAACTCTTTTTAAAAATTAAATCTTTTTTTCTCTAACTTCTTTTTAAAATTAAATCTTTTTTTCCTCTAACTTCTTTTTAAAATTAAATTTTTTTTTTTCTAACTATTTTAAAAATTAAATCTAACCTTTTTTTTTATAAATTAAATCTATCCTTTTTTTTAAAATTAAATCTAAATCTTTTTTCGACACCATCCTTTTTCAAATTAGAATTCTAAATTCTTTTTAAAATTAAATTCTAACGCCCTTTTTCTTTTTCTTTTTTTTTTTTAAATTCTAAATTCCTTTTAAAATGAAATTCCAACAGTTTTTAAAATAATTCTAACACTTTTTAAAATCAACATTCAAATGTTTTTTATTTTAAAATTCTAACTCATTTTTTTTAAACTTAAAATTTTAATTTTTATTTAACTTGAAACTCTTATTTTCTTTGCTAACATTTTTAAATTTAAATCCCAATATTTTTTTTATCAAATCCAATCCCAATGAATTCCAGATCAAATCAATCAGATCATATCATCATCATAAGAAAATCAGATCTAAATATCAACATCACCATCATTGAATCAAATCTGAAATCATCATAAAAATTCATTCAAATCAAATCAGAGATTGAAAAAGATTGAGATATTCAAATTAAATCTGAGATTAAAAAAAAAGATTTAAAAATCAAGTATAAAAGGGACGAAAATCATAACAAGAAGGAGAGAACTTTTTTTCGTAAAATCCAAGCAAACTCCGTCAAAAATCCTCTAGCCTCAGGACAAAGCATCATCGGCCATCATCATTCCGTAAGGATCAAAAAATATAATTACAATTTTTGTGTTGCTTTTCATGTTTTTCAGGAAAAAGAGATGAAGAAGACAAATCGGCGGCCATGCAAAAGAAGAAGAAGATAACATCCGTGAGAGGCAAACAAGAAGGAGAGAAACACACCCAAACTCAGAGAGCAGAGAGAAGAAGAGTGATGACCGGCCCAACCCTCTTTTTTATTATTTATTGTTTTTCCATTTGTTATTTTATTTTGTTTATCCTTTTTTAAAAAAAATCAAGAAGCCCCTTTCTTTTTTATAACCAAAAACCTTTTTCAAATTAATTAAAACTCTTTTTAAATAAAATAATCAAATGTTTTTTTCAAATAATAAAACTTTTTTATAACTTTAAAGTAAAACGTGTTTTTAACTAACATTAAGATTTTTTAAATTAAACCAATTGTTTTTTTTAATGATTAAATCTTTTTTTCAAAATATTATCACTAAAACTCCTTTTTTAGAATAATTAACCAAACTTTCACTTTTATATTTAGCTATTATAATTGTAACTGCTTATGGGATGTAATTGTGCGAGACAATTGTCGCATTTATCTTTCCGCACTTTATTTTCTGCCGTTGTATGTATATTCAATTTCATCGCATCTTTATAATTAATTTCACTCCTCCGAAGGAATTAGGTCTAGCCGTTTGACCGCCGTGTCAGTAGTCCTCAACTTCAAACCCTTACAACCTCACAAACCCTAATTTTCACAAATGCCTCGCCGCAGGCAAAATTACAATTTTACCCCTAGCATTAGGTCAAAGAGCCGCCGCGCTCATTTTAGGGTTTCTCGCCGTGGAATCCCTAATTTAACCCTAATTACCACTCAACATTTCAACGTAGAGATTTGGAGTTTCTACACTCCACGTAAGCGTGTCCTTAAGATGCGTTTATTCCCCTTGAGACCTTGACCACAGTCAAGAAGTTTCTAACCTCCCTATTGAGGGGAACTACGATTACTCTGATTCCACTCCCGTAAGGATACGTAGGCACAAGATGCGATGTCTTGCCGAGTAAACTTAGAATTAACCCCTTAGGTCTCTTTTCTCACTTGTAATCCTTATGTACATATACCTTAAGCAAATAAATAAAGCAAATAGTAAACATCTGAACAAAAGGTTCCTGTAGAGTACTACAGAAGTTTAGGGTGCTAATACCTTCCCTAAATTTAACCAACCCCCGAACCCTAGATCTTTCCCCGCATTGTGTTTACGATGCAAAAATAGGTTTTCCCTCTTTTGACCTTTTCCTTCGGATAAATCAAAGAGCGGTTGTGAATTGAATTGCGATTCAAACTCATTAATAGTTTGTGATCCTATTTCCACCGCAACAGAAAATGGCGACTTCACTGGGGAGACCTAAACTTTTGAGGGTTATCCCTAACTTGTTCATATTTATTACTATCTGCGACATTATTCATTTGCATGTATATATTTGTGCTTTGATTGTGGGACTGTCCCTTGTGCTGTGAGATAGGTCCTACACCCGGATCTAGTGTACCTTAGGTAAATGGCAATAGACCAAGGAAACTGTACGATGTATATCGATACGGTTGATCTGGTGGCCATGGTTAGTGCGACTTCTTGGTTGGTGCTTATATTCCTTAAGTCAAGTTGAGGATAATATTGAGGCTGCCATATGTTGTCAACGCACTAACTGACTTTTAGAACCCTAGTTAACTCATCTTGGCCTTTAGAAAGTAGTGAGGTAACCGGCTTTGGTGCAGACTAAAGTTGGTTGACACTCGATACTACGCTCATTGAGATCTTAAACTTGGAGGGTTTTGGTTGGAAAGTAAGTTTCCTTCTGAACAACCATCCTTGTGAAAGATCAATGATATTGAGATCCCTTAGAACCTGGTTACTTTTGTAGGACAGGATGAACCGTCTAACTTCAGGGGAGGGTATTTGCCTTTGAACCTCATGCAAGCTTTTAACCTAGGACTTTGTGTGTTTTCATGCATTGCATCCATAAAGCATCTCATTGCATTGTATTTCATGGAGCTCAAACATCATTTATGGATATCGCGGGATACCATAAATAAAAAAAAAATATAAAATGAAAAGACAAGAAAAAGATTTCTTTGGTACCCCACGACATTCGTAAATGTTTTGAATTCCATGAAATCTTCATTTACATTCACATTTTAGCATCATACTCTTGCATTGCATGTGTCTCCCGATTTCTCACACTCGGTTCTCTCACCTTCCAGTTTTGTCACCCTGAGTTCTCGGCACCAATACAACACCAGAGCTCAAACTCGGAAAAGAATGGAGGATCAGGCAAAAGAGATTGATCGCCTTAGCAATGAACTTGAAGACCTTCGAGGGGGTATGGGGCGAATGATGGAATTGTTACATATCATGAATGCTAAGATGGATACCCAGCCCACTGTTGTTTCTGAGATTACCGGCGTTACTGTGGACCCTTCACCAAGTGTGACCGTAGCAAGGGACCCACCTTATGGTCTTGCTCCAGGTTTTGTGCCTCCTCAAGCCACTGTTCCGATTAATCAACCTGTTCAGCAAGCCGTGCCTTTGTTTTCTGAAGTTTCTAGGGGGGCTCCTATCTTTGCACCACCTGTTGTACACACTCGTGCGCAACCGTGCTTCAATGAGACAGTTTTTGATAATCTTGATGAGAATGTTGAGGGTTATGAGAAACATGATAAGCTTCGTGAGGAAGTAAACACTATCGTCCAGAGATTGAAAAAGGTAGAGGGTGATCAAATTTTTGGGACCGCTGCAAGGGATGTTTGTTTGGTCTCAGGTTTGGTTATTCCCCCGAAGTTCAAAACTCCGAACTTTGATCGTTATGAAGGTGCCACCTGTCCTAAGAGTCATTTGATCATGTATTATCGCAAAATGGCTGCCCATGTTGAGAATGATAAACTGATGATTCATTGCTTCCAAGACAGTTTGAAGGGTGCTTCTTCCAAGTGGTATTTAACTTTAGACCAATCCCGCGTTAAGAGCTTTCAAGATTTATCTGACGCTTTCATCAAACACTACAAGTACAATATGGATCTGGCTCCTGACAGAAGACAGTTGCTGAGTATGTCACAAAAGAATTCTGAGTCATTCAAAGAGTATGCTCAAAGGTGGAGAGAAACTGCTTCGCAGGTAGAACCTCCTTTGACCGAGAAAGAGTTAGCTGATTGGTTTGTCGACACAGTCCGTCCAGAATTTTACGAGAGAATGGTGGGTAGTGTGACTTCAAATTTCTCCGACATCGTTGCTGTGGGTGTCAAGATTGAATTGGGTATGAAGAGTGATAAAATGACAAATAATCATGGCGCTTCTAAGGATCAGCCGAAGAAACCTCCTTATAGCTCCCAGAAAAAGAAGGAGAGTGAGACTAATACTATATCCTCTGGTAGACCAAGGGAACGCTTTTATCGACATCCGCAAGGTTATGCTCAACCTCAAGGGTACCCAGTCCAATATGCTCAACAACCCTATGTGGCAGCTATTACACCTTCTTTCAATCAACAGGTTCCCATGTATCAACCTATGCAACAACCTCCTGTTTATCCGCCTCCTGTCAACTACCTACAGGCACCCAATACTCCTGCTCCTCAACAGCCAAAGAGTCCGGCTCCTCGCCAGAATATGCCAAACAGAAGAACGTATAAACCTTGTCCGCCAATTCCGATGACTTTCACTGAGTTATACCCCCATTTGGTACAGCAAGGTCTGATTACCACCCGTGCTTTGGGTCCTCCACCTAATCCATTTCCTGCAAGTTACAACGCTACCGCTCGTTGTTTATTTCATGAGGGTGCGCCCGACCATGATCTAGAGAATTGCTATGCTCTTAAGAAAGTTGTCAGAAATTTGCTAGAAACGAAGAAGTTGTCTTTTGGCGATGCTCAGCTGAAGATCGAGACTCCTTTCGGGGTTCCTCACTCGTTAAGTGCAAATTCTGCAAAGCATGCTACGCCTATCAGCCGAATCCAGTCATTATTCAAAGGCCTAGCCCGCTTCATTTCAGTAACCCTCAAGGTGATATGACCGGGATCAACAAAGGATCTGGGAAATTTATTTTGAAGCAACGACTGAAAACTGTTGAAGATGTGACCAGCATAACTGGGGTAAGCCATGACGACTCACAGTGATCATGAACTAGACGTCCTTTCCATTGAGGCTCCGCCAAAGGAAACTGTTACTCTTGAATGCAAGATTTCATAAACATTTAGAAGGATTTTTCCGACAGTTCATTTGTTTATTTATATGTATTTCTCTTCGATTAATCATATTTAGCATGCACGAACTTGTTTATCTTTGATTAATTAATGCAACACATATGTTTGTCTTGAATAAATCCATTCGTTTCACTCATTCAAAATATATTTTTTATAAATTATAATGCCAACTTTACCCGATCTCTTGTTCAGATGGAGAATTGGGAGGAGGATGACGAACCTAAAACGTTAGATTTCTTGTCGTATGCTTTCGATTGAAACCCGCTGATGATGTAAGGCATTGTTTCAAATCCCAAACACTGGAGATATAAGGATGTTAACCCCTAGTCAACCCTTTGAGCCTTGAAGTAGGAGTTTTTCTTTCTTTTAAAGAACCTTCATCCTAACCTGGTGCAGGGTAGGTTTCAGTTAAACCGATCGAGCGCTTAGACTCTTAAAAAGGAAGAGCAAACCTTCGAGAATTTATCCTTAGCATCTTAAGAAGTCCAATACAATGACTATCCTTCGGTTACCTAAGGAGTGGGGCAGTCACGAGCCTTTCAAAAGATTTACACGACTTGTGCATAAAAAAATATTCAAAAAAAAATAAGAGCCCGCTAAGTCAAAACCTATGAAGGAGACTTAGGCAAAACTGGGGCATCCCGCTGGACTTCAAAGTCAGATCAAAAGACGTTGTCCAGGCAAAAGTTAGGGAATAAGAACAACAAACCAGTAGTTTTTTATAATCCCTATTAAAGAACAAGGTCGTGTGATAGAAACGCCAAAAGAAATAGGTGAGTGACTGCCATGTCCAAAGCCTTGATAAGTTCTCGACCATAGCAAATCCGCTTGAGATATGAGCGTTCGTATCCGATTAACTGAATTAGGATTGGAGAACATCACGAAGAAGGGGTGGGTACAAATATAACTTTGAGCCTATATCCTTTGTTTCTTAAACCGTGAACCGAGCCACGATACAACCTTTAAAAGACCTAATTGAAGTAGGACTTCGGTTGAAAGCATACTCGACAAGATCACGTTTCCTGACTCCTACGAGCTATGCTCAAAAAAAAATTCATGTTGGCATTATAATTAAAACTTATATCCGGACTAGTGATTTCGGTCACAAGTTGTTGCGATATCTTTTTTTCAAAACAAAACTTCAAGACAAATATATGTGTACATTGACAAGCTCAGGATAGGCATTTCAGGCATGACAACTTTGCTTGATATCTTAGAGATTTACATATGAACATAACCCGTGGAACTTGAAGATCCTACTGAACAGGGGCAGGCAGTTTCCCAATTCGCTTACCAACGCGAGTCTGACGTTCTTAAGAGCTATTTACCAAAGATTTCGTCGTAACACGATTAATTTGTGCCAGTTACGTCGAGACCTGACAAATCTCTCAAAGAGTTTGAGAACAATGGGGCAACCGGACTCGGTGTTCTCTATAGAATCCTCTTGAGATGACCCTACCTCGCAACGCAAGTATCCTGGGGCACCATGTTTTTGAAGAAACAAATGGCGGCTACTATAAGGTCCTGCAAGATCAAAACCATGGGATTTCACAATTTTTTCATGCACCCGATGGATTTTACTCACAGCGGCCTTCATTCCCCAATGAATCTCAGTGTTGCAACAGGCTCCTAAACTATTGCCTCATCACAGTCCCCAGCGAGACTATAAGCCGACAACTATTTCTGGGGGTAACTCGAAAGTGTCCCTCAGGTTTTCTTCTCCCCATGTGAAGACATGATACTGTACACCCAAGCAGATTACCTTCTCCTCAGAGAATTCAGAACTTTAAAACCAGACTTGGTTCTACTATTGATCTTTCGCACCCATGATTGACGTATTGGTTGCAGAGAACGCAGGGTATCTCCGTCGAGATGTTTATTTCATCTCTCATCCCATCTCTAGTCTGTTTCGTCAGTATACGCAAGGGCATAAGCATCACATGCCTATTTCATTACATATTCACTACATATTCATTACATATTCATTACATATTCATTACATACTCATTACATACTCATTTCATAACATCTTGCATAGTTACATACATAGACATCAACATACATTCATATTAACATATCCATTAACATACGCGATAACATGCACAGGTTCATCGTGTCTCCATCATTGGTTGTTACCGCCGAGTAACTGGGTTGGTCCATTCTCTCCAAATAGATTGTCAGCCATAAGCATAAAATAATTACTTGTTCCCAGTTTCCCCACAGAGTTCGATCCTCGTGGATGACGGTTACTTCAGCTATCTTTCCTCACCAGGATAAGATATTTACCCTTCGAGATCATTCCCTCGATGGAGTCTTGATTACCAGTCTTCTTTCTAGCTCGATCCTAGATTGAATCTCAGTCTTGTCGGTCGTCAAGCCCAACCAGACGTGCATTTATTTTGCACCATCTAAAGATTTTCACCATACCATGACAGATGTTCGACTGTTCTCGCCCGAGAAGTTTATCACTGTACCCGGACGTGCATTTATTTTGCACTATCTTTCAACCGCAATCAACTACAGATACATGCCAGTTCAGGCCTGGAAAATCTATCAGTAAAACACTTTACAATCCAACATGTTACAACCCTTTACACTTTACATCTTACAGCATCAACACACGACATTTCTCACCTAAGAAGTCGATCATATCCTCGTTATGACTCGCAGCAGATGGCCATCTCCATGGAGCAGTTGGGCTTCCATTTACCTGCCGTCTTGAGTTTTGAACCAAATCGTATTCAGGAGAGCACGATCTTGAGTTACGGGAAGGTTTGAGCGAAATCATATTCAGGAGAGCACGATTCTGAGTTATGAAGAAGTTCATTTATCCTTTAGTAAAAGAAGGAACGGAATCATATTCAGGAGATCACGATTCTGAGTTATGAGGAAGTTCAGTTGGCCGTTTTTCAGGAGAGCACGATTCTGAAGAATGAAGAAATTTCAGGAACCGAATCATATTCAGGAGAGCACGATTCTGAGTTATGAGGAAGTTCGATTACCCAGTTTCATATTCAGGAGAGCACGATTCTGAAGTATGAGTATATTCAGTTTCATATTCAGGAGAGCACGATTCTGAAGTTATGAAGAAGTTTGTTTATCCTTTAGTAAAAGAAGGAGCGGAATCATATTCAGGAGAGCACGATTCTGAGTTATGAGGAAGTTCGATTACCCAGTTTCATATTCAGGAAAGCACGATTCTGAAGTATGGAAAAATTCATTTACAACCAAATCATATTCAGGAGAGCACGATTCTGAAATATGAAGAAATTCAGTCATCCAGTTTCATATTCAGGAGAGCACGATTCTGAAATATGAGTATATTCAGTCATCCAGTTTCATATTCAGGAGAGCACGATCCTGAAGTATGAGGAAGTTCAGTTTACCCTTTTCATGTTCAGGAGAACATAATCTTGAAGCATGAAGAAGTTTATTTATCCTTCAGTAAGAGAAGAATCAGAATCGTATTCCAGGCGCCGACCTTAAATGCGAGAAGATTTATTTATCAGATAAGCAGCAGCCTCTTTATTTGAGTGCTTATCCATTCTTTGCACATAAGTCCCTTCCAACGATAAGTGACAGTTCTCCCTCGAGAAGCTTATCAGGGCAATTCCCATCAAAGTCCATTTATTTTGGCATACAGTCGGTCTTTACCCTGTATATTTGCTACGGAGTTCCGAAAAGTCCGTTTGATCCTGTCACGAGGGGTAGTTTACAGAAGCTTGGATGTTATTCCTTGCTCAATGCTCCAGCATTCTGTAATCGATCTTACAATCGTACGTGATCCAGTTTTATTTTTAGGTTCCCCAGTGGAGGCCGTCTCATAGGTACCATCTCCATTCGAGGATCTCGTTCCTTTTCTGAAAATGACAATTGGTCATTCGCACCAGTTGACTATCATTTTTAGAATTCCCCAGTGATGTACTGTGTCTCAGCGCGTCATTTTCCCCAGTGTGTTTCTTCTCGTGGCGTCTGTCTCGGTGTCGTCATGTTTCGTCAGCATTTTCGCATTCATTATTCCAGCATACGCATCATATCATAGTCATGGCATCATCTGCATTAAGTCGTTCCAGTTTTGTCCATAGCATTGCATATCGTCGCATATAAGGGCAAAATTTTCGGTTATCTATATTTAAATCTCTCCACCACGATTCCACGAGTCTCTGTCACTCAAATCGTCCGGTGTAGCCATTTAAATAGGGGCAACTGTAATACCCCAAATTTTACCCTTTCTTTTTTATTTTTATTTTAAATTCTTATTAACTTAATAAATTAACCTTTTTTTTAAATCTTGTTTTTTTAACTAATAATAATTTAATTAACCTTTTTTATAACTTTACTAATGTTTTTTATTAACTTTTTTTTTTCTATTTAGTTTATTTATTTAAGTCATTTTAAGCTCTTCTTACTAACTTTTAGGATTTAGATTAAAATTTAACTTTTTTTTTCTTTTCTTTAAAGAGTAAATTTTTCATAACCTTTTTTAAATTAATTTCTAACACTTTTTTTTAATCAAATTCTAATACTTTTTTTTTAATAAAAATCTAATACTTTTTTTTAAAATTAAATCTTTTTTTTCTAACTTTTTAAAATTAAATCTTTTTTCTAACCTTTTAAAGCTAAATCTTTTTCCTAACTTTTTTTAAATCTTTTTCCTAACTTTTTTTTAAATCTTTTTTTCTAACTTTTTTTAAATCTTTTTTCTAACTTTTTTTAAATCTTTTTTCTAACTCCTCTTTAAAGTTAAATATTTTTTCTAACTTTTTTTAAATCTTTTTTCTAACTCCTCTTTAAAGTTAAATCTTTTTCTAACTTTTTAAAATTAAAACTTTTTTTCTAACTTTTTTAAAAGCTAAATCTTTTTTTTCTAACTTTTTAAAATTAAAACTTTTTTTTCTAACTTTTTTAAAGCTAAATCTTTTTTTTCTAACTTTTTTAAAGTTAAATCTTTTTTTCTATTTTTTTTTAAAAAAAATCAAATCTTTTTTCTAACTATTTTAAAAGTTAAATCCTTTTTTTTTCTACCTTTTAAAGTTAAATCTTTTTTCTAACTTTTTTAAAGTTAAATCTTTTTTTCTAACTCTTTTTAAAAATTAAATCTTTTTTTCTCTAACTTCTTTTTAAAATTAAATCTTTTTTTCCTCTAACTTCTTTTTAAAATTAAAATTTTTTTTTCTAACTATTTTAAAAATTAAATCTAACCTTTTTTTTTATAAATTAAATCTATCCTTTTTTTTAAAATTAAATCTAAATCTTTTTTCGACACCATCCTTTTTCAAATTAGAATTCTAAATTCGTTTTTAAAATTAAATTCTAACGCCCTTTTTCTTTTTCTTTTTTTTTTTTAAATTCTAAATTCCTTTTAAAATGAAATTCCAACAGTTTTTAAAATAATTCTAACACTTTTTAAAATCAACATTCAAATGTTTTTTATTTTAAAATTCTAACTCATTTTTTTTAAACTTAAAATTTTAATTTTTATTTAACTTGAAACTCTTATTTTCTTTGCTAACATTTTTAAATTTAAATCCCAATATTTTTTTTATCAAATCCAATCCCAATGAATTCCAGATCAAATCAATCAGATCATATCATCATCATAAGAAAATCAGATCTAAATATCAACATCACCATCATTGAATCAAATCTGAAATCATCATAAAAATTCATTCAAATCAAATCAGAGATTGAAAAAGATTGAGATATTCAAATTAAATCTGAGATTAAAAAAAAAGATTTAAAAATCAAGTATAAAAGGGACGAAAATCATAACAAGAAGGAGAGAACTTTTTTTCGTAAAATCCAAGCAAACTCCGTCAAAAATCCTCTAGCCTCAGGACAAAGCATCATCGGCCATCATCATTCCGTAAGGATCAAAAAATATAATTACAATTTTTGTGTTGCTTTTCATGTTTTTCAGGAAAAAGAGATGAAGAAGACAAATCGGCGGCCATGCAAAAGAAGAAGAAGATAACATCCGTGAGAGGCAAACAAGAAGGAGAGAAACACACCCAAACTCAGAGAGCAGAGAGAAGAAGAGTGATGACCGGCCCAACCCTCTTTTTTATTATTTATTGTTTTTCCATTTGTTATTTTATTTTGTTTATCCTTTTTTAAAAAAAATCAAGAAGCCCCTTTCTTTTTTATAACCAAAAACCTTTTTCAAATTAATTAAAACTCTTTTTAAATAAAATAATCAAATGTTTTTTTCAAATAATAAAACTTTTTTATAACTTTAAAGTAAAACGTGTTTTTAACTAACATTAAGATTTTTTAAATTAAACCAATTGTTTTTTTTAATGATTAAATCTTTTTTTCAAAATATTATCACTAAAACTCCTTTTTTAGAATAATTAACCAAACTTTCACTTTTATATTTAGCTATTATAATTGTAACTGCTTATGGGATGTAATTGTGCGAGACAATTGTCGCATTTATCTTTCCGCACTTTATTTTCTGCCGTTGTATGTATATTCAATTTCATCGCATCTTTATAATTAATTTCACTCCTCCGAAGGAATTAGGTCTAGCCGTTTGACCGCCGTGTCAGTAGTCCTCAACTTCAAACCCTTACAACCTCACAAACCCTAATTTTCACAAATGCCTCGCCGCAGGCAAAATTACAATTTTACCCCTAGCATTAGGTCAAAGAGCCGCCGCGCTCATTTTAGGGTTTCTCGCCGTGGAATCCCTAATTTAACCCTAATTACCACTCAACATTTCAACGTAGAGATTTGGAGTTTCTACACTCCACGTAAGCGTGTCCTTAAGATGCGTTTATTCCCCTTGAGACCTTGACCACAGTCAAGAAGTTTCTAACCTCCCTATTGAGGGGAACTACGATTACTCTGATTCCACTCCCGTAAGGATACGTAGGCACAAGATGCGATGTCTTGCCGAGTAAACTTAGAATTAACCCCTTAGGTCTCTTTTCTCACTTGTAATCCTTATGTACATATACCTTAAGCAAATAAATAAAGCAAATAGTAAACATCTGAACAAAAGGTTCCTGTAGAGTACTACAGAAGTTTAGGGTGCTAATACCTTCCCTAAATTTAACCAACCCCTGAACCCTAGATCTTTCCCCGCATTGTGTTTACGATGCAAAAATAGGTTTTCCCTCTTTTGACCTTTTCCTTCGGATAAATCAAAGAGCGGTTGTGAATTGAATTGCGATTCAAACTCATTAATAGTTTGTGATCCTATTTCCACCGCAACAATAATGTTTTTATAATATCAAAAATCCATGCATTAGGGGGAAAAATACTATAAAAGAGAACAAAATCAGTATATTGTAATGACCAAAACCAAAGGGAATTCAAAAAGTGTGAGGAAATGGGTTTGAATGGAAATCTAAATGGGTTTTTAAAAGTAGCGGATGAGATTGAAGAGAATGATGTTTCATTTGTTTGGATATTTTGGATTACTCATTCAGGACAACACAGATCTCGAGTGAATTTAATATTTATCTCATTTATTTTATTTTTATATTTATATATTATTATAATACGAAGCATGGATACTTAGATACACAGACACAACGTAGCAATAATAATTAAAAAAAATAAATTAATTAAATTTAATTACAACGACACGAACACTAACACGTTTTTTTTCTTAAGCAATATGTTAGTTTTTCTATTTACATTATTCTTCTGTTTTTAAAGTTATGTCAAATTTTATTTCAGGCTATTCCTAAAAAACATTTCTATGATACGGTAACGAAGAATGGTGTTGCTTTAGCACCTGTGACTATGGTAAGGATTTCTTTATTGGAAAAACCTGCGCCTGGTTCTGGTGTGAGTTTGGTTGGTGAAGTAAGAGTAACACCTGATTTGTCTACTATAAGGACAATTCCATGGTGTAAACAAGATGAAATGGTTTTGGCAGATCTGAATGTTAAACCTGGTCAAGCATGGGAACTTTGTCCAAGAGACACCTTTAGAAGAGTTTCCAAAATTCTCAAAGATGAATTTGACTTGGTAATGTCTATTAACTATCTACCAAAGATAATTACACAACATTTAATCTTAGACCTGAGAGTCTGCTGGTAGAATGAAGATTGTCCTCGTTAATAAGCATATATTGTCGGATACAAAAATCATAATAATTATAGTTATTAATTTTATTATTCAAAAACATAATTGTTAATGTAGAACCTATTTTCAGGAAATAAGTGCAGGATTTGAGATTGAGTTTTATCTTTTAAAGAGCATAACAACAAGGTATGACGTTGAATATTATATAGTAATTTGATTAATCCAATTTCCTATGCCAATTATGAGAAATTTATTCAGAGATGGAAAAGAAGAATGGATAGAATTTGATTCCAGTCCTTATTGCTGCTCATCAACACTTGATGTTGCTTGCCCAATACTCCATGAAATTGCATCTGCTTTGCACTCCATAGGCATTCAAGTAGAACAGGTAAATTACTATCAACTTTTTTACCTAAAAAGGAAAATTATTACTTTCACTTAATATGTTTTTTTTTTTGTTCATAAATTGAAAATGCAGTTACATGTAGAAACTGGAAAAAGCCAATATGAGGTGGTTTTGAAGCATACCATTTGTAGTAAAGCTGTAGACAACTTAGTTTACACACGTGAAATTATTAAGGCAATTGCTAGGAAACATGGCTTGCTTGCAACTTTTCTTCCAAAGTAAGCCACAATAATTTAGCCTAATTATTTATCATCAGCTTATTTTTTAGGTTTGAGTAAGAAATTTTTTGAAAACTTGGTATAGTCTTTTAACTTATTTAAAATCTATTTTAAATTAATATATTTAAATAATTAATTTAATCTATTTTATAGAGTATTTTTAAAAATTGTAGAAATTATTTCAAGCTCTTTATTAAAAAAAATAGAAGAGGGATTTTACATTCAGTAATTTAAATATTTTTTATTAAAAATTTTAATATAATTAAAGTTAGATAATATTTTTTTAAAATATTTCTCAAATATTTTAAAAAGTAATTAAAAAATTCTAATAATTTATTTTTAAATTTTAATAGGCTTAAATTTTAGCTAATATATGTAATTAGTTTTTATAATCCAAATTTAAAAACCTTTTGATCTCTATATTTCAAATTTAAAAAACTTTGATCTAATATTTATATATATTGAAAATTGATGACATATTAATTTTTATTGTTATTAATCTGTATACGTTTACTAATTTTTATGTGTCATAACTCTTATTTTATTAAATAAAGAATATATAGTTAATTTTAAATGTAAAATTGTGAAAAGATGTTAAAACGGTTTAAATTCAAAACATAAACATATATCATGTAATAAATAAATAAATAAATAAATAAAAAATGGACATATACATCATTTTAAAATTGATTTGTCATCTTTAAATAAAGGGTTAAAATATTCACTTTTAGTCCCTCTTGGAACTTAGTTACGGTTTTACAACTTAATAATTAAATTAACGACGGTTTTTACAATTTAACAACTGAATTAGCGACAGTTTATTACTTAATAATTTTATTAACTACAGTTTTCACGACAGTTTTAATATTAAGGACAATATAAATAAAATAATTTATGAGAACAATCCTTTAAAAAAAATATTTTAAGGAAATAAAAACAAAATTAAATATTTAAAAAAACACAATATTTCAAAAGTAATTTTAATATAAAAAATGTGTGTCCTTTATATAGCACAAACATAGAATTTAGAACTGAATAACAGAGTTTGTTATGGTATTGAAGGTACAATTTAGATGATGTGAGTTCTGGATGCCATGCACATCTAAGCTTATGGCAGAATGGAAGAAATGTGTTTATGGCATCTGATGAATCATCAAAATATGGAATATCAACTTTGGGAAACGAGTTTATGGCTGGAATTCTAAATCATCTTCCTTCTATTTTTTCATTCATAGCACCACTTCCTATCAGGTTTGAGATTCGGTCCTAAAAATAGTGTATAAACAATCACACTCTTCAATCAACAAAAATTCTTTGACCATATCGGAAAATAAATTATGCTACTATGTTTTCTTACATGAGATTCAATTTTATTGCAGTTATGAAAGGTTACAATCGACTACATGGGGTACATATTTGTTTTGGGGGAATGAAAACAAGGATGCTCCATTGCGAGCTTCATCTTCGCCCGGAACTCCTGATGGTTTGAAGAGTAATTTTGAGATTAAGTTAATGGATGGTTGTGCAAACCCATACTTGGGCTTATCGGCTATAATTGCTGCTGGCATTGATGGCCTTCGTCGACATCTTACCCTTCCTGAACCTGTCGGTAAGATAATATGAATATTGATATCGTTCTCGCGGATGTGTTAATGTTTTATAATATCAATAGATATTATAATTAAAGTGTTTGTGTCATGTTGTGTCACAGTATCTGGATCAGAGAGCTTTATAGATTCTAATAATAGATATACTGGGAATAAATAAAAAACTTTTTATTTCATGTATAAAACAGATACAAGTCCTGATCCGGAAACTCTTGAAAGATTTCCAAAATCACTTTCTGAATCTTTAGAAGCTCTCCATAAGGCCAAATTCCTTGAGGAATTTTTTGATAATAAGTTGCTGACCGCCATAAGAGCAATTCAAAAGGTAAATATTTTTACTTAAATGCTTTTAAAGTTTACAAATCTTTAAGTTATTAAAAACTTTTAAACCTTGGATAACTTATTAGTTATTTTATATGGTAGTTTTGTTACTCAATTGTTCATCGTACAGTTCAATGAAAAAATCGAGCAAAACTAAATAATTATAAAGTTCATTCGAATTGAACAGATTCATCATAACCAAATTTAATAAAAATTATTAGTTTGACATACCGTTTTGAAATTCTAAACTATATCAAATTGTTAAAAAATAATTTCTCAAACAGAACTATTTGTTAAAAAAAACAGAACCATTATACTATATTTTAATTAGCTGAGTATTGTTTCTAAAGTCTAAACTTTATAGCATCAGACAAATATTAAGAATGTAGATGCCTAATTATTGTGAGTGACTTATGATGGCAGGCTGAAATTGATCATTACTCGAAGAACAAAGATGCATACAAACAACTCATTCACCGATATTGATTTTGAAGAATTAATGTGATTTTGGAATTTCAATTTTAAAATTGATTTGAGTTAAATTTTGTATTTTGTGGTGTGGTTGGTATAGTTAATTTTAGATGGTTTAAATAGTCTTTTGATTCTCGTAAATTAGCGTCGTTATTATTTTTGTCTTTGAATTTTTTTTGTAAAGTCTTTAAATGTGAAATTTATTTGATTTTAGTTTTCAAAATTAAAATTCGCAGGAAAATTTGTAGATTTTCTGTAAATTTTTCTACAAATTTTAATTTTAAAGACTAAAACCAACAAAATTTTAACATTCATGAATTATTTAAAAAAAAAACAAGATTCAAGTACGAAAATATAAAATACCCAAATTTATAGGGACCAAAAAACTGTTTAAATCATTTTAAATTAGCTGTTTATAATTTTATTTGAGTTGAGTTTGATATTTTGTGGTGTGGTTGATATCAAAGTTAGTAATGATCTTATTTATTTTAATTAGGGTTGTGAATGTTGAAGAATTGATGGATTCTATTAAGTTATATTTTCCTAAGTTGTATTTAGTTTGAAAAAATTTCATGAAAATTGGTTTCGTACGGAGGATCATTACTAAATATTTCATGTTTAGTGGCCAAATTAAAGATTGAAAAAACTTAAAATTCAGTTATTATAACGTTTAGCGATCAATAAAACGACTTAATAAAGTGCTAGTCGTTATAAAAACTGAATTTAATGCTCAACTTTGTGACGAAAATAGAGATCGAGACCAAATTTGTGATTGTTTTTAGTTTGTTAAAAAATATAACACAAAACAAAATATGTGGCTAAGGCAAATCGAACTCGAGTATTTTCCTTTTCAATTCGAGTATCCACGTTAAGGGTGGGACACATGAAGATAGTTATGAATTCTATATGGACGTCCATATATACTATTAAAAAATTTGATATTTAAAATATTATTAATAATTATTGTCATTTAAATCACATTTTTTAGTAATATTAAAAGATTTATGCTATCATATTTTATATATTAATATACGTTTTACTTTTTAAAAATTAAAATGTCAAATTTGAATAAAAATTAAAAATTAGAAAGGTAAATATTCAAAAAAGAAAGTAAAAAATTTAAAGGGATTAACTTTATAAAGAAAAAAAATTAGTGATAGAAATTTCGGTCGCGAAATTAAATATATATATATATATATATATATATATATATATATATATATATATATATATATATATATATATATATATATATATATATATATATATATATATATATATATATATATATATATATATATATATATATATATATATATATATATATATATATATATATATATATATATATATATATATATATATATATATATATATATATATATATATATATATATATATATATATATATATATATATATATATATATATATATATATAATTGTTTTTTTGAGATTAAATATTTAGGTCACAAAATTTCAGTCGCTAATTCGGTGGCTAATTTGATTAACATGATGCAAAATTCAACGGCTAATTCGGTGGCTGGATTGAGCGAAAATTTTCAGTCACTAATTCGGTTACAAAAAGTGAATTTTCTAGTAGGGGATATGTGGTGTCTTTAAATTGTATCTTGGATTTGATACCTTTGTTCTATTTCTCTTTCTACGTAGCTTTAAAATTAGTGATCAACAAAATCATTCAAATTAAACAAGTCTTTATTTGGAAGAAGGGGGAGAATAAATGAAGAATTATTACGGTCTCGTGGATTTGGTTTGTAAGCCTAAGACTAAGGAGGCTTGGGCATTAAGCATTATGAGTTGTTTAATTCCTTGAGCAAATGGATGTGAAAAATCATCAATGATAAGAACTCAGTTTGGTTCTCAATTCTCTCCTTCAAATATATTGATTACTACTACAAAAAAACACATCTTACCTCAGACATGAAGTACTTGAGGAAGTGTTCTTCTACTATTATGATCTAGGTGCATGATGTCAACCAAAATGCGCATGACATCTTGCCTGTCATAAAAATTTAAGAGAACCCTAGCATCTCTTAAGTTGGTGTGAAGTTGATGTGATGCATGTGGGTGAGCATGAAGATGTTCATTTGATTGATCTGAGTTTTTTTTTGGGAGTTCTGGTTATGTGTTACAAGAGGAGAGGTATACATGTCTGATGTCTAGCTGCATTATTGAAGCCTGTACAAAGCGTGTATGATCTCATGCATCTTGTGTTCCTATACCTCTGGTGAGGTTGTGATGTCAAATAAGATGACTTGACATTATGTTGCTCTGCTATGCAAGTGTCTATGATATAGGAACTGTGATTGTTCATGATTCTTGGGAATGTCCTAGGAAACAGGGTTGACTGGTGTCTGGGAGAATTTACTTTTCTCTACATAAGGTTGTGGGCCTCTAAGGGGGTTCTGGTGCTGGATGTAAGATGTCAGATATAATGTCTTGACATTGTATTCATCTTTTTTGGTTTCAGTTGAGCTTTGTTGAATATGTTAGGCATGGAATTCAGTGGGAAGCATTTTTTTTTAGTATGATATTTCAGCTTCGCTTATTTTGTATGCTTTTGATTGGCTCATAGGATGGGTCTTCCTTTGAAACAATCTTATGTCCTAGGTCAGAAAGATTAAATGGTGGTTTCTGGAATGAGTATGATGTTGAGGAAGTTGGTTCTCCAACTTAAGTAGAGCGGTAGGAGTATACAATGTCAATCAAGATGTCAGAACTTTGTACGAAGCTACTTCAGTCAAGATTGTCATGAGATTCTCTCTGGTCATCATGATAAGGGTAGGTTAGTTAGGCATCACTGGTTTTAAGTAGGCCTGTAAAACGTGTTTTTGGTGCATGCGTGTTCAAGGATAGCTTGTTTCAATGACATGGGAATTGTTGTGGTTAAAACTTGGGAGTAGAGAAAGAGAAACATAGAATTACTCTCTAATATGTGCACGATTACTAAGGCTGGTTTTATTTTCTTCCAAGAACGCTCTCATTTACTAGAGTGTCGTTACTAGCAAGGACCATTACAAACAAGGTAACTCTCCGTGTATTTAAAGGCCTTACTTCCTCGCCATCCTTTCTAGCCTTGTCTCAATATGAGTGACTATTCCTATACATTGGTGCTAGAAAGGTTATTTAGGGAGTTTCTTTTCAATTTTGACTTATGTGTTTCTAAGTTGCATCTTAATTTTTGTCCCCTTGGGTAAGTTTTTTTTCCTTCAGTAGTGTCAGTTTTGGCTCGTGTGTCCATGAGTCAGTTGTGTGTCTTCTCTTGTTTTTTTCTCGGCATCTGTTTTCTTTATTTTTGTTAATTTTTGGCTAAAAAAAGGGGAGAAAAGGGTTTGTGTGTGTATCCTAGTGTTGTTGCCTCCTATATTCTAATTTTGAGGGAGCATGAATATCTGTCATGTGGGTTGTGTGCTCTCTGTTACTTCTGATGTAGTATGTGTGGGATGTCTTGTCTGATGTTCTAACATCGTGTCTGTTGTAACTTGTAGATGGGTTTATGTGAGTCTAGGACTCTTGTGTTCTGAGTTATGTGTGTTGCTTCTATTGTATGTGTTTCTAATGTGTGTGGCTTATGTCATATGTGTTGTTAATGTCATGAACTCTATTAGTTCAAGTTTATGGCCAGGTTGGTTTTCTTGTGCTTCGGAAAAGTTTCTTCTTCCATTTTAAGAGGAAGATTTATTCCTCCGTGACAAGGATCAATTATGTGGTTTAGGGGGAGTAACTTGGATATTCTTGAAGATGCAGGTTATCTTCTTCCTCATGTACATAGTTTACATGTTCTTACATGTAACTTGTGTTATGTCTTTTATGGTTTTATTCCTTTTTCCAAGTTTATTGTGCAAAAGGTGTTTTAACCAAAATTTGCCAAAGGGGGAGATTGAAGGTTCCATGGTTTTAGGATTGGCAACAATTTTGCTAAAACATGGTTCGCAACTGATGTCCTGACAGATGTGGTAACATGTTGTACCAGAACATTAGTTCTGGATGTTTTTATTCTTGACATATTTGATTTGATTTAGTGATATTTCTTTTGGATATATCTCAGTAATTTACGTAGGTCAAGAAGATTTTATCTGCAACAAGTTTTGTATCTTCAGTTGTATACAAGTTTCCAAATTTGGATAATGAGACAATTTAGGAAACGTGGTGTTTGTTCCAAGATTTAAGGAGATTTTTTTCTGCATAATTTATACAGCTCTCAGCGTATGGATCAAGCTAGAATTGGGTGAAGATTTCGAAGCCCATGGGCTGCTGAAGAGTATTTAAAGAAGACCTAAACTTAGTGTATTTTACGGCTTTCACTTTTGTAAAAACTAGGGGAAGTTTTAAAAACTTAGTTTTTGAGAGTCTTTCGTGTGTGACTTTGTAATTCAGCATTTGTATCGCTTGATGCATCGTGTTAGACATATTGTTTATTGTATTTTATTCTCACTCTAAAGCTTTTAAGCAATAAAGTTGAGTATTGTTCTTGTTGAAGCTTTGAAGCAAAATCGAGTATAGCTCTTGGTCAAGAGTCTTGACCTAGTATTGTAGTAGAAAGATGGTACATCTTTCTTTTTGGTTTCTCGTGGCATGGTCATTGGGATTATGACTGCTTGTTAGGAAGTGAGAGGGGGGGATCTCATATTAGATGGATATTTATAGGTAGAAGTAGCACAAGGTAGTGATTAGGCGAAAAGTTGTAAACGGACGAGTTTAACTTTGAACTAATGTTATCATAGTAGATTTCCTTCATAGCTTGGATGCCCCCGGATGTAGGTGATGTTGCACTGAACTGAGTTACCAATTGATTGTGTTATTTATAATTCTGTAATTTACAGTTTCTGCATAATTAAAGATTGATAATATTGTTTCTGTCAGACTTAAGATGTCACAACATCTATCTTGACATTGTACTCTGATGTTGGGACATCATAATCTCTACCATGTGTTTCATGTGTTAGTAAATTTCATATATTCTTGATTTTTTCGATAAACTATCATCATGACACTTTTGTCATTCATTTTTTCATATACACAAATTTTATGTCATTCTGCATTTGCTAATCTTTTTAGTTTTAAGTTTTACTTCCACATATATCCAAAATATACTTAATACATTAAACAATTATAGCAATCGACAACTATACGATCAAACAAATTTATCATGACTAACTTTTATTTCATGATGTGAATTCAAACATGTAATTTGTAAACTCCATATAAATACAACACCATTGAACTAATTTCCATTCTTTTAAAATAAACAATTTTCTTGCACAACTAACACATGCATAACAAATTGTATGTGATAAATTCATGTTTAACAATGTTCTATGGTATATTAAAATAAAAGTCACAATACTATAAACAATGAATTTATATCATTAATATTTTCTATAACTTTTCTCTATAAATATTTGGCAGCTTACAATGACTTAAAATATACCCAAATTACTTTTAATATCAAGATGAACAAAAAAAAAATACTTTCATATTATGATACACATATAGTATGAGATTCATCATTCTAAATTTAATAAATTCTTACATAAATAAAATATAAAATTTAAACATGTTCTTGATATTTTCAACATTTTATTTACACTATTTTATGTTACCAATACATGCATTATAAAATCAAAATCATGATTTTTTTTACCAAATCATTTCATCCATAAATAATGTATTATTAATTAAAATAAATTACTTACATCAAATAATTATTTTTTTTATAAATAACATGTATTTTACATTCAAGTATACAACATAATCAAATATTTTCTTAATTATCCAAATTCGCATACATGAATAATTTATAAAACATACATACATAAATTTATGACACATGTTAAATTTAACATAAATAAATATTATTTTTAATATATTTTATATGGCCTTAAAACATCATATAAATGACATATTTATTTAATATAATTATGTATCTATCACCATAGTAAAAATAAGAAAACATGAGTGTTCATTTCTTTCACCATCGTTGAAAATTATTATCATCTTGTGGTTCCTCGAAATATTGGGGGTGGTAGTTATAAGGGAAATATGGGTTATACATAATGATTTAGATAAGAGTGCCTTAGTCTATACTATGCAACAACGGAATCACAATATTGACTGTTGGTCCCCGACAACGGCGCCAAAAACTTGATGCGTCCGCAAGTGCACGAAAATATCGAAGTAATATAAAAGATTTGTCGAACCCACAAAGACCAATGTCAATCTACTATTATCTATTGTCGCGGCGTAAAGCTAAGGCTAATGGAATTAGGAAATTTAAATGCGGATGAAACTAAATTTAAAGGAACTAAAGATTTTTGGTTTAAAGAAATGCGGTAAAGGGATATCGGTATGCAAGGACTTAGTTATTAGGGATTCGACAGGTCACCGGTGCTTTTTAATCTTTGCAAACACTTTTCAGGAGAAAATACTCGTTTAAAGACCTTTGTCTCACGATGGTTGTTGACTCGGGTCATAATTCTAAGGCGGAGTGTATGTTTTCGCAGTCCCATTCGGGATTAAAACTACTCTTTGGAAACAAATAAATTCTAATTTCTTTTAAAGCGCTTTCGCTGTATTTAAAACAAATGCCTAGTTGTTACTATCTGGTCCTAGCCTCAGCTTTCGCGTGTCGGTTCATACCTTAATGAATCTCCCACTGTCGTGGCGAAACTACTGTAAATAATTTCTCGCTGTCGCGACGAAGGTTTATTTAGAAATTACGATTAAAAACTACGGTCAGAAAGGTAGTTTGTAAGAAGGTAAGGTGCACTGGGTATTATCGAATCCCGTCCTACTAATTCGGTTACATACCAATAAAACTAATTTAGCTAGACATGATAATTAATGCAAACATAAATAAACAATGGCAGCAGAATAATATAACATGCATACTGACAGAAATAAAATAATAATTCAATTAATAAAAACCTGTAAATCGTACTGATCTCGAATCCTTGAGTAGTCCTTAACAATGTCGGCAGGATTCTACTTTGGCGAGAATTAAAAGGTACAGTAGGAAAATACGATGTTCTGAACTAAAGGAAAATGGGAAGGAAATAAAAGAAAACAATAAAACTGGGAGAAATAGCTTCAGTAGAAATCTTGGCATCACTTCGATGCCTCGAAGCCTCCCCCCTAAACTCTGAATCTAAGGCCTATTTATAGGAGATAATTCATTCTTCAACTTCCAGAGATCATGGATGAGTTATGGAGGGAGTGGGGGTAACTTCCAGTAGTGGACAGTGAGTGGAGAAAGTGTAGGAAGAAATCTTAGAGAGAGTGATCGTGGCAAAAACTGATTTGAACGTTAAATGATATTTCGTCTGCGTGACGGTCGTCATACGCATGACGGTCGTAATGGACCTGTGACGACCGTCACATCAGAAAAATCCATTTTTTCTGTTTTTCTTCTCTCTTTTCCTTCCATTTCTTCTTCTTTTCTTTCTTTAATCCAAATTCTCCCCAATCTGCAAAACGAAGTAAATTAATCATATAATAGAACATAAATCAAGATAAATTAATAATAGTCACAAATAAATGCATGTAAATCAAGCCAAATAAACGATATGATTTCGCGTTCTCAAACACCCCCACATATAAACCACTGCTTGTCCTCAAGTAATCAACCAACACGGTGAAAAAGAAATAAGCATAATTTGAAACAAGGACACAGTGAGACTCTAATCATACGTGGCTGTTAGGCTAATATTATATCGATAGATACTAAATATCAATACCAAGGATACCATGATGACACAATTTCAAAAACTCCCTACTTATGCAAACTAACCTGAGTCATGCCATTATAACTCAACCTATACCTCATGCTCTCTTTCACCCCATTTCATTCTAATGCAATCACATTAAGCCCGTTATCCATACACATTCATGGTAAGTAAACTTGTTTGTGACTATGATCTCATTGATATTTCATTCTTCTTTGCAAATATACTTAAGCATCAATTGATCTTAAAAGGTTTGTACCGTTGGCCTAAGTGATCGGGTGAGGAGCACCTAACTTAGAAGGAACAAGTCTTTTTCTTCTTAATTTTTCTTCTTATTTTAAACTAGAGATCATACACTTATTTGCATCGGTTTCTTACTTAGTGTGGTTGGGATGGTGCTGACTTCTTAAATAAACTACTTAGGGATTACTAAAAGAACTCGAGCTTTAAGGTTTCGGCATAATGGGTACTCAATTGATTTTGCATATTTAGGGGGTTAAGGGTGTCAGGACGGTATCAATTTTATCAAAACTTTCCCACGTTTTTCTAACATAGCCTGGACAACCTATATACTTTCAGAGAACCATGTCATGAATCAAAAAGTTTTGGTTGGAGGTTAGAATTTTGAAATTTTGAAATTTTGGGGAAGTTTGAATAATAGGCGAAAACTACGCATAAAGACTCGACAACACATGTACAGACTTTGACATATTAGAAACAACAGTAAATCAAGCTAAAAAGCGATAAAATGAAAGCGGTAGAGTTCCTCCCCCACACTTAAACCAAACATTGTCCTCAATGTTTTAATAAAAGGTGGAAAAAGGAAAGATAGAACCTGTATGAATGCTACTGCGTGCTAAATCCTCTATGGTCTTGCTCTTGATGTCCATGTCTTTGTTGATCACTTCTACTTCGGCAACGAGCATTTTGAGATGCCTTTGTTTGAGTAATTATTGCACCAACTCATCATATTACTTACTTCCAGAGGAAGTACTCATCATCAGTGTCACCACCAGCAACGACACTCGTAGGAATGTCCGTGGGCATAGCTCATCATCATGTAGAGAGTTTTCGCCTAGATATAGCTAAAGCGTAACAAGCGATACATTTCTTTATTTTCTGCAAATGTAAACAAACAAATTAAAATAAAATCCTTGTGGGTTGCCTCCCACACAGCGCTTTGTTTAACGTCGATAGCTCGACGACTAAGGAGTGCAAGTACTCATGGTGGTTCTTTCGAGAATGGTTCCTCGATCGAACTTTGAATAGTCTTCGGTTTCCATGGCCACTTATCGAGCCATCGCTCATATCCCTCACCTTTTCGTTTCTTTCTTCTGTAGGGCAGTTCCTTGTTTTGAAAGCGTGGTGGTGGTTCTGGATCTATCCTGCGTATCAGGTTTTCAAATTTGGGCTTAATTATTTCATCCACCACCTCAAAAATTAATCTGACCCTTTTAACAGTAATGATGACCCTAGTTTCACGGTCCTCGAATTTTCTTTTCCTATGAGGGACCTTAGACAAAGGTGCATTAGTGTGGGTATTTTCCAGTACCTCTACATATATTTTGGATTGGGAGTTTACCTTAGCTTCCACAACTAATTGTGAGAAAGAATTAGGCGGGGTATAGGGAGGAGGAGCAACAATGGGTGCTTCTTTCTCTATCTCTTCGACAACCTCCCTTTCGGGTGGTGTCGGTGGATTTTTCTCAATAATTATGCTTGTCTCACCAAAACTCTCCTCTGAATCATCATCACTCTCCCTAGGATCTTCTATTTGTTCTTCATTACTAGTGGTTACAACATTCACATGGCTCTCAAGGAAGGGTCCTAGAGATGTTTGTGTAAGCAAAGAGGTTTGAGTCTCCAAAGCCTTACTGTGAGTCGCGAGGGAATCGACTATAATACTCATCTGCTTAAGGTCTTCATCAATTTGGAGATGTTATTTTCTAAAATCTTCATTTTGGAGAGTTTGTGTCTCCACAAAGCGCTCCATCATAGATTCTATCCTAGAGTGAGTAAACGTCTCTTCAAATTCTTCTATTAATAGTTCAAGGTTTGATGTATCGAAATCTTGCGTTTCTGTCATACCCCAAATTTGTCCTACCTTTTTTAAAATTTTCGTTTGCCCGACTTTGTTTTTAATTTACCCCGCTTATCCAGCGTAGCGTATTTTTCAGCAAAAACGAGCATTTTCACTTTTTAGCCCAATAACAACGTGCCCTGTCACATTTGTTTTTGCATATATTTATTTTATAATTTCTTTGTTTTATGATATGTAATATATTTTTTTGATATTAATTAATTAATTTAGATTTTAGAGATAAGATTATTTAGAATAGAATTTAGAATTATTTAGATTTTTTTATTAAAAATAGATTGTTTTCATTAAGGTTAAATAGTTTTTTTTATTATTATTAAAATTAAATTAGAATTTTGCTTTTGATTAGAATATAGAGTTATAGAATTTTATTAAAATAGATTAGCAATAGGTTTAGATTAATTAACTTAGAAAATAGAATTAATTAGTAAAAAATTTACAATAAAAAGAAAAATTAAAAAAAGGAGAGATAGAAAGAATTAGAAATGGAAATGAACGAGGCCCATTGGGCCTATGCTGAGAATGACTCAGCTTTCTTGTTATAAGGGAGGGGAATACACTGTTTACGAAAATCCTAAGGAGCAATTACTGTTCGCCCTAACCCTAAAATCGGCCGCCCCAAATTTAACCCCAAAACCCTAAAAATTCGTTCCCACTGTTCATCAGCCCCAAATTCAACACCAAAACCCTAACCTCTCATCTCTTAATTTTCACCGCCGCGGTTTCCATACCATCACCATCATCACCAAGAAATGAAAAAAACTCTAAGTTCAGCTGTTGTTCATCTCCTTTCTCCCTCCTCGAAAAACCCTATTTCGTCGCCGTCACTCCCATTTTTCCTCGTTTTCTTTCGCCCTTAATCATCATCATCGCTGAAAATGGCCAAAACCTTAATAAACTCGCGGTTAAAAACTCCCAACTCATCGTCTTCATCGTGAGCTTCACCTTTCCATTTCCTTCGTTCATCATCTGCTCTCATCTTCATCAACCATAAAAAATCTCCACCAATAAACCACCGTGCACCACCAACAGTTGAACACAACATGACCACATATGTATACATCTCCGACCTTGTTTTCTCTGTGTATGCCGTCCACCAAGTGTTCGAGAAAATGCGACGCAACGGTAATGTCACTATGTCGGGTTTCTACCTCAGTTTGATTCACAATAGTCTAAACTTTTCACGGGAGACACAATATCCTTGTTGGCTCTGGTCTTCATTGGTTCACAGCAGCAAGGACTTGCATCATCCTTCAACAAATAACTCTGATAACAACAATCACACCTTCAACAACTTTGCGCATATCAGCTTGACTTTATTCGTACTGCTCGCACCAGTATGCTTACAACATCGACAACAACTCAACAATGTATTCGATTATGTGGTAACGACTTTCAAGTTGCACTTATATATTATGTCAAATATTGATTCAGTGATTGACTTTGGTTTGATGTTGCATTGTAATGGTTTCATGCTTTGATTTATTTTTGCTTCAATACGATAGTGATTTCAATGTTTCATGGTTTTGGTTGATTTCGTGATTCAATGTTTCATGCTTTGCTCCAAAGTATTTGATATTTATTTGCTGGCTTTGCATATCCTCTGATTTGGTTGTCAATGTGAGCTGTTACATTCTTCTTCTTTTTGGCTCGAGTTTTGTTTGTTCTGTTTGAGTCCTTTGTGCATATTACACTGTCGCCTGCGAGTTGTATCACCCTTGTGACAGGCTTCTCCTGCAATTTAATGATATTAGAGTCATCCGCTAGTTCCTGTTTCACGCAGCCACAATATATTTGACATCGGTCGATGGCTGGATTCTGGTCGTAACAACATTCTTCATGACTCGACAACGACGACATTACAATGCAACAATTTATGATGACCCGGCTTGCATTCCATTCCAAGTTCGTAAAAAAAGGATTGTGTTGCTGTTGTTAATTTCTGTGCAGGTTGCGACTCCACCGAAAAAGAAGAGGGAGAGTTATCTGCTAAAGATACTGCTTTATGCTCTTCCTGTCAGATGCTTGTGATTTGGATCCAGAATCAACTAAAACGGAAGACAACCAAATATGGAATATTCAACTACGTATGCGTGAGCTACAACTAAGTTCAACCGCACCAACCTCGTACGCTCTCGTATTTGCTCCTAGCTAGGATGCGACATCCTCAGCTCGTGTGACTTCCGTTAGTGGCATAACAACAGCTTTCAGAAGTAGCAGCAATAACACCTCAGGATGCAACAAACAATCCGTGAACTGATGCGCAACTGTATCCTGTTTTGGTTGGTTTTCGATTATAGTTATGCTTCCAATTGATCGTAAATTTGATGATTATTGTTATAGAGTCTGAAACTATAATATTCAGTACTGTTTGCGTAATATTGGAAGTTTGTTTTTGTTAAGTTAATTTTCTTTAAGAGCTGAGCTGAGTTGCTATAACTTGTTTTGTGTCCCAACTATTGCATTGCCGTATCACGATTCGGTCTCGAACGAGTTTCTTCTGACATTTTTATTGTTAGGGTAGTGTGTGTTCACATTGCTACTTGCACATTTATTGTAATTTAGAGTAATAAATTATGTGAAGATGTTTCGCTGTCTGTGATTGATCTGTATGCAGGTGGTGGATTTTCTTGATTCAAGATTCAAACTCGAGTTGCTTCTCGCTGTGATATCGCCGGGTTCCACCTTACGGAGCAGTCTCTTCAACTCAATGCTCATGCGGCAACTCAGCCTTCCGATTAAAGCTGGTTTTAGCAGCAACTCCAGCTATTCAGCGACATCAAGATGTCTCAACATGGCAGCAGCATTTTGGCTCGAAAGTCCACCTGTAAAAAGTGGATAAACTCGTGTGCTGGTTTCGGTAACGTTTCAAATGAATCTAATTGCTGTCATTTTCTGTTGTGACTGTTTTTTATCACATTATGTATATGACATTATTTCGGTTCTGGTTTAGTCCCACTCATTTTATACCAAACAATTGAAAATTATCTTAGGTACCCGAATTTGACTGAGGTTTCAATTTGAGTTATTGTTCAAATTTTGTTTCCACTAGAGGGCTAGTCTTATATTGAGGTTGTGGTCATTTTCAAATTGACTCATTTGCTGCTATTGTTAAGTATGTGATTTTGGTTCTGAAAAAGCTCTCATATTGTTGTTTGATGTTGCTGCAATAAGTTTGAAAAAGACAATATATTTTGCTGTATAACGCGTGAATCTATAATTTTGGTGATGGATTGATGTTGCCGATTATTAGTTGATTACTGCAGGTTACCTTTGATTCTTGGGCGTGATTAGAACATTGTGAAGCATGCGGATTCAATGAGCTTGGTAACACTAGGCTGATGCTGCTGATATTGTAAAACAAAGTTTGAGTTTAACAAGTTTAAACAGGTCCAGCAGCGCGACGTCAATACCGTCAACAGGGAATCTCTCACCTACAACTAGACAACGACGATAACTTTCAAAGATGGCTGCGGTTGTAGGCATTCCGATTATGTTATAGCTTCCACCTCAATTTACATTAGCGGCTTAATATTGATACAACAACAACTTTGACACTGCAACCATATCAGTATTGATACATGTACAACAGCGGTTCATCAACAACAGGGCAGTTTGTAGCAGTGAAAACCTATGTCTCAATCGAGATCAACCTCTCTTCATTGCCAACGTTGCCGAGTTGTGACAACTCCAGTAACGACTCCATAAGACATTAGGAGGAAGGCACAATGAAGTTCAATAACAGCCATGGCCATTTCGCTATTGTGACGAGAGCTAAACAAGGGTGCACGAATGAAAGGGAAGATGAGGAATAACTTTCAGCAGCAACACAACCGCTCAGCAACAACAAACTACCATTCTTCCAGATTTGTATGGTGTTGCAGCTCCAATTAATTGTTGTGGAAGGAGCTCATTCATCAGATGTTTTCCATGCCACCATAGCTACTTGGCAACAATACAGGGAAGTAGCATCAATGAAACTGCATTACAGTAACATTCAAAAACAAATGTTTCTGTCATACTATGTGTTTTATTGTCATGATTTTTGTTCAAATTCAGTTCAAGTGTGTGATTCTTATGTTGGATTTTTATTGTGTTTGGATTATTGTAAATAGATTTGTGGTTGTATAGATATTATAATGGGATGTTACAGTTCTGATTGTGTTTGATGCATTGAGTACATCAAATTGAACCTGTGGGATTGACACAATTTATGTGTCGTTATGCCGTCAATTTTCCTTTTGATATGTCAATAAACACTTTCGTTGTGTTTCTAAGTTTTTATTTATTTTGGTCTCGTTGATTTGTGTTTCACTTTTAAAAAAACGATTTAGACTGCTGTAAACATTGGTGTGGATTCTGTTCTCATTGATATGTTTAATTTGGTCGTCGGTCGTGGTTCGATTACGCCATGCTTGGATGCTGCTTTTATATTGTGATGAATTTATCATTGTATTGAGTTATTACCATAATCATCATGTTGGACTTCTTGTTACCATTTGTGTCACTAAGATATTGAGGTTTCTGTGCTCGTTATTGTTAAGGATGAGGATGGTGACATGCTAATATGTGTGATACTTATGATAATGTTTGAAAATGACACTTATTTGCCTAATTTTTTTTTAAAAATTAAATCTTAATTAATTAATTAGGTTCTTAATATAAGAAATTAATTATTTTCTCAATTAACCAATGAAAGTAGTGGATTTTTTAGTCTAGTACTCTTTGGATCCTTGGACAACCGCTCTTGAGGCGCACGTCTTGAGCTGTAGTTGTCCTGTCTTTCGGTTTTCAAAACGTTTTTTACTCAAATTAATTGAAATTTATAAAAGATATTTTTAATTACTTTTAGATATTATTATAAGAAAATTCAAACTATTCTTTTAAAAAATACATTTCAAAATTATTATTAAATAATATTTTAAATATTAGAAAATATACTTTATTAATTAAGTTCAAATCTTTTTTTAAGACATTAAACTTTTCTCAAAAACAATTAATTATAACTAGCTTTTTTTAAAAACTTTTTTACAATTGATTAATAATTTTATATATGAAAATTAAAATTATTTTTCTTAATTAAATTAAACTATTTTCCTAAAAAAAAATTTCAAAACAATTGAATTCTTGGATCTCGCCTTCCTTGAATTTCCGAGGGACTACTCTCAAGGCGTACGCCTTGAGTTGCGGTTGTTTCATCGTTCGTTTTTAAAATGCTCAATTCTTTTCGAAACCTTTAAATCCTTTTCAAAAATAAATTCTCGATTAGTTAAATTATCTTCTACCTTCGATCACCATACACAACATTTTAAAGCTTAATGCTGGGCTTCCTTACAGTGACACCTATTTGATCAATTATTTCTAGTTGGTCACTTAGAAGACTAGCCCACTTTGCTAGTGCACACGTTTAAAACTTAAATTCAAACTCGACTCACCTCGAGTATTTTTCTTTAAAACAAACTATTCTCTTGAGGTCTAGCACTTCTTGAGTTCTCGAAGGATTGCTCTCAAGGTGCACACCTTGAGTTGTGATCCTTTTAATCTTACATTTTTTAGAATACCTAGCGCGTCTAGATTCGAGTACGCTAACCTATTCAAATTATTTTCTTAATTAAATTATGAAAGAATTGAGTTCTTGAAGTCTTGCACTCCTTGAATTCTTGAGTGACAACTATTGAGGCGTACGCCTTACATAGTGTGTCATTCGAACTTTCGTTCCTAAGACACTTTCTCTTAATTATTTGGACAAGTATTCATTGTCCAACAAACATATTTCATAAATAATGGAATGAAAAAGATGTCGTTAGGATCTAGCATTTCAACAATATCCCGATTACTTGGTTACGTGGCCGACGTCTTGATTATCGAATATTCGTCATTCCTCCTAACATACAACCCGTCTAACCTCGTCTCTCACCCTCGTGTGATCGCATCTAAACCACCCATCGAACATATATTTCGAAGTTAGTCGAATGAAAAAGGTGTTGTTGGGATCTAGCATTCCAACGATATCCCGACTAATTGGTTGCGAGACTGACGTCTCGTTTATCGAGTAGTCGTCATTCTCCTTCAAAATATCTAACCAACCTTATCTTCTTCGCCCCCGTGCGATCAAAACCTTAAACCTATCCAACACGACTCTCTTTTCTCGCCCCCGTGCGATTGAAACTTTATCCTAACACTAATTCCTCGCCCTCGCGCGATCCTTACAACTCAAACAACTCTTCACCAAGAACATTGTTTAGTCCCTTCTTCCGCGCATAACAAACTCGTGCTTCAGCCTCCCCTAGTGAGCAGACAGGCCAATGTTTAACAGTTAGAATGCGACCTAAACTCTCGTTCGACTCAAAAACACCTTCTACCAAGAACATTGTTTAATCCCTTCTTTCGCGCATAACAAACTCGTGCTTCAACCTCCCCTAGCGAGCAGACAAGCCAACGTTTAGCAGTTAGAATGCGACTTAAACACTCGTTTGTCAAACACAAACCTTTTACCGTAGTTAGCCGAACTACGGCTGCTCTGATTCTTCATTCCCTTCCGAATGTAAGATACGTAGGCACAAGATTGCGATGATCTTGGCGAGCACAATCCCCTCTTTTTCCCGTAGTCCCATGAACTACGAACGCTCTGATTTTCCACTTCTTACAAGTGAAGATACGTAGGCACAAGGGCCCCAATCCTTGGCGAGCACCCTAATAATAAACTACCCATTCCCCTATAGGATAATCTTTAGAAGAAAACAAATAAGCGTAGTTAACCTTACTCTCAAATCAAATCAAGAGGTTCCCGTTGAATACAACGGACATGAGGGGTGCTAATACCTTCCCCTCATGTAACTGACTCCCGAACCTAGAATATTGGTTGCGATGACCATGTTCTTATCCCTTAAAGGTTTTATCGATATTTTCCTATTCCATCCTTGGAATGAATAAAGTTCGGTGGCGACTCTGTTTCGAACAGTATTTTCCGCGGCCATCGCGAGGATCGTATTTTTCGAGGTACGACAGATGACGACTCTGCTGGGGAGCATGCATTGCCCTATGCAAGAGAGAGTCAAGCCTAACTTGACTCGATTCAAGAGTACTAACCTTTTGCTTAACTGTTTTCTTTATGTTTATTTTCTCCTATTGTTTATTTCTTGTTTTCTCTTTCTATTGTATGCTGTTTATTATATCTGCCTGCTGGATTCGGGGATAGCATTGCAAGTAAAGCTCTACACCCGAGCTTTGGAAAAAGAAGAGAGAAAACATAGTTTAGAATTGGTAGTGATTAGTGTTAGTCCCCAAGGACTCGCTCCTTGTGTGCCTAGCATGAAAGCTCCTCCAGAATAGACCTTTTCGTAGATCCTATCGTAACGCAGCTAGCCTGTTACACGATTTGATTCATGAAGGGTCCATGACTCTGGGAACCGCTCTTAGAACTAGTTTCTATATCGGTGGTCGTGTAGTGTTAGTCTCCGAGGACTCGCTCCTCGTGTGCCTAGCATGAGGACTCCGCTCAGGAGAGACCCTATCGTACTCTCGTTATAATACAGCTAGCCTGTTGCATAATGTTGATGCGATTGGTGTCCGTGATCCTGGGAACCTTATCTGTCAACATAGAAGCTATCCCGTGAGTGGGTCTATGGGTAAAAGATCTAGAACTTGCCTGGTATAGCCTACCGGTTAGGTTGCTTTGAGTTGCTTATGTTATCCTGGATCCTGTTTGCACCTGCATTGCATTCGCATATCGCTGCATCTACGTTTCATTTGCATCATATAACATATTCCAAAACCAAAAAAAGCCTATCCACCCTTTATCCATAATCCGCGGTTGATTTCCCGACACAAGTAATGAACTTGACTTAGTGCTGGAAGACCATGGAACACTTGAGACAGAATCAATTTGAGCTAAGACGAGAACAACGCAGAAGGCAAGATGAAACAGCTGCCAGAAGTTATGACAACAGTGAAGCAAGAAAGAAGAGCCCAGTTCCTCAATACTGGCAGTTTCCTTATCATTTTTATGCATTTGTAGTTTCCTTTATGTTAAGTGCTACTTGCTTTTAGACATTGGTTCTTATTATTGGTATTGTTAATGTGATGATTATGCATGTTTTTGATCAAATCCATTCGTATCCACTCACATTTTCTCACTTATTGCCAAAATCACAAAGAAATTTACTCTACTTCCTTCATCGCACTGTTGTTTAGCAAAGATTTGAGGGAGGATGACAAAAACAAAATACCCATAATTGCTGATAGTATGCTTTTGGATAAAATCTCGCTAATGATGTACAGGCATTGTTTTCGAACCCCTCATACACTGGAGAGATAAGGTGTTAGTCCCTAGTTAACCACTTCGAGCCTAGAAGTAGGAGTTTCCTTCGGATCTATAAACCCTTACATTTAACCCGGGGCATGGGTAGTGTTCAGTTAATCCAATCCCGCACTCGAGACAAAATCCAAGAGATGACGGTTGTTTGTCAATGACCAAATGACTTGGCAGTCACAAGCCTTTCAAAATACAAGAAAAAATTAAAAGCCTGCTAAGTCAAATACCTCAAGAGGAGACTTAGGCAAAAATCAAGGCAATCTCGATGGATCTGACAAACAAAATCAGTCCAGGCAAAAGTTAGGGATCAAAAATAGAAATCAAAAGAGGTCCTCAAATCCTCAACAAAAAAACAAATAAGATTCAGTGGCCACCATATCAAGAACCAAAAGGGTTACTGACATCCATCAAAATAAGGTGACTGCCATTTTGAGCAAACCTTGAATCATCAAGTTTTACACCATCAAGGTAAAACATGTGCAGAATTAACTGAACGTAGGTATGGAGATCATTACAAAGAAGGGATGGGTACAAATCATACTTTGATCCTAATATCCTTTGTTTTCATAACCGTGAACCAGACCACGATACAACCCTCAAAAGACCTAATTGAGGCGGAGGTTTATTCTGAAAGCATAATTACAGCAAGGTTGCGTAAACTGACTCCTACATATTTGCTAATCTTATGTATTGGTGTCACATTCTTGCTATATCTTTCACACCAATTAAATCAGCATTGCGTTTGGATTAATAGTCCACTCGTCACACATTTTCACATCATTCCCAATAAATGATATTTTCATAACTTGCATGAATGTCGCATTAAAATTACCATTTTCGAATGAACGATTTTAATTGCAAATTAGTAATTGGCATAATGGAAATTCCAACAAAGTGCAATCAAAGATGAACTTGATCACTCATTGGTGTTGACCTGAATTAAGAATTCCTCCTAACCCTACGAATCTGGGGCAAGTCCTTCTGAGGTTTAAACCGGGGCAGACCACTGCAAGGCCCAGACACTGGGGCAAATGGGTTCAAGCCATATCTTGGTATAATCACTGCCAAAGTTCTCATCCCAGAAGAAAGTCCATCAAACACCCGGCAGACTGGGGCAAACTGTTTGAACTTGGGGCAAACTAGCTTATGGTGGAGGTCAACAAGCGTCAAAGGCCTTGGGGCAGAGCAAAAGCACGACTAATACGCATTGGTTAAGTCGCTACGCTCGTGCAATCCAAACGCATTGGTTAAGTCGCTGCGCTCACACGATAAACACACATTGGTTAAGTCGCTACGCTCGTGCAGTCAAAATGCTTTGGATGAGTCGCTACGCTCAACATGTGTAAGCCGTCATGACATATCATCTAGGAGCAAGGTTCTTACAAGAACAAGTATACCATTTCTGCAAAGGATCCAACTTGGGACACCAAGAGTATCCGCATCGGTCGTCTGATTGTAGCACTGCCAGAAGTTGTGTGTCGGGAAGTCAAATATTTTTATCAATAAAAGTCCAATCTCGCTTGGCACACCCCACATAAAGTCCAATCATTTATTGGCAACCACAAAAAGCCACTCCGATTGGAACCTTCAATTCACCCTAAAAGTCCAGTTTTCATTGGCAACCAATAAAAGTCCACCCTCGATGGGATCCTCATAAAACCAAAGTCCAAATCCGTTTGGCAACTACCAAGTCCAGTCTCTGGTGACATCCCTGACAAGATTTTATCCCCAGCATACCTGATCATGTGCCTTGTCATAAGCATACAACATCATATCATAATCATATTAAGCATTTGCACATCACTTGCATACGCATTTTGCATTCCCTAGCAGTTGCATTTTTAGTCGCATGTTTGTGCATCATAACGCATAATATTGTTATCCCACTAGCATTATGTGGCATAACAGCATAGCAGGATCCAAGATCGGTTCACAAACATCTTGGCCAGTCCTCTAGTGAAGTTGGCAGTATGACTCTGAAAAGAGTTAATACCCCACGAGTTCAGAGAATTCTACTCCCTAGAAAGTCATTCTTCAACCATACAGTTGATGATGGTAATCCCCAGCAACTATTGCTCTGGTGGCCCCCAAGCAGAGGTACTCTTAAAAAGTTTCTTGAAGTCCTACCCTGCAGAGTTTGCACAACGGTGTTCCTACAATAGGAATTTTGGCTCAACTATCCCCAACAAATTTATATTCCGAGACACTACTTTGGTATTGCGAAGGACCTTAACGAATGAGGGACTGCTTCGACCACCCAAAGAGGTTCGTTTATACCACTTTGGTATCGCGAAGGACCTTAACAAATGAGGGACTGCTTCGACCACCCAAAGAGGTTCGTTTATACCACTTTGGTATCGCGAAGGACCTTAACGAATGAGGGACTGCTTCGACCACCCAAAGAGGTTCGTTTATACCACTTTGGTATCGCGAAGGACCTTAACGAATGAGGGACTGCTTCGACCACCCAAAGAGGTTCGTTTATACCACTTTGGTATCGCGAAGGACCTTAACGAATGAGGGACTGCTTCGACCATCCAAAGAGGTTCGTTTATACCACTTTGGTATCGCGAAGGACCTTAACGAATGAGGGACTGCTTCGACCACCCAAAAAGGTTCGTTTATACCACTTTGGTATCGCGAAGGACCTTAACGAATGAGGGACTGCTTCGACCACCCAAAGAGGTTCGTTTATACCACTTTGGTATCGCGAAGGACCTTAACGAATGAGGGACTGCTTCGACCACCCAAAGAGGTTCGTTTATACCACTTTGGTATCGCGAAGGACCTTAACGAATGAGGGACTGCTTCGACCACCCAAAGAGGTTCGTTTATACCACTTTGGTATCGCGAAGGACCTTAACGAATGAGGGACTGTTTCGACCACCCAAAGAGGATTTCTTATACTACTCTGGTATCGCGAAGGACCTTATTAGATAAGGGATCGCTTCGACTACCCAGAGAATGTCAGATTATCTTGTTTATCTTTTACATCCTACTACCCTGATTTAGTATATCTCACTGCAGTTTACTTGCTTATCGGACAAATTTTGGGGTCTTCTTATATCTAATTGACTTCCACCTTAAAATGAACGTCATACATCGACTCATTCTCTCAGGTTTAAGGCAATTAGATAAGGGCATCTGTCATACCCCAAATTTGTCCTACTTTGGTATTTAATAAATGTCCTACTGCCACATGATTTCTGGCCATGACTCTCTAAGGTTTCGTTATAAAGACTTTGCGTATACTCATTGTGGTGATAATCCATGGCAATTTATGCTGAATTATTGTGGGAGGAGCGCGCCTCCATCCCCTTGTATCCAAACTCGTGTGAGTCCTCGTTCTCACGATCAGACATACATGATATGATCAATGACATAAAGTACATGATTGGATTTATCTTACCACACAGTTTCAGGAAATTTTACACCCTATTTCAACTTGATTAAAAGCTTTTTCAAAGATTGTTTAAGCCTCACTACAAGTTGCTATGGTCTGTTCTTAATTCAAGTTAATTCAAAGATACTTCACATGATGCTCATGGACACGATCGATTTAGCCTCAGGCTTTGTTCGATTTGATTGCAAACATCGAGCTATTTGGATTCTAAATCAGTTTGTGACAAATCTAGATTTAGCTTGCCAATTTCAAAAACATAATTAGAAAGTCAGTTTGTGACAAACTTAGATTTAGCTAGCAAATTTCAAGTCATCGGTTTGTGACAAACTTAGATTTGACTTGCAGGTTTCAAGCCATAATTGAATTTAGATGCAATTAGTTTAGAAGATACTTCAATTCGTTTCATAATCAATTGGTTTCAAGAAGTTATTGAGCCATATTTCATGATTGGTACTAAAGTAGCACGGTAGAGATAGCCAAAGGGAGATCAATCTCATTTCAAGAAGTTCATAACGTACATAGCCAATAAGTGATCAAGTTGTTTTAGAATTATGATTACCTGGTTAAGTGGTTTTGAGTTGTGGATAATGCCTTTCAATTCACGGTTTAAGGCCATGATTGTGGTACACCTTTCAAACCATATTAAATTTTAGTGTAATTATGATAGAGACCAAGAGCAACTCGTGATTGGTTGTAGCGTATTTGGCTTCGATTTGTTCAAAGTATTTTAGTTTGCTGCAAGAAAGGCTAATGGTGATTATGGCCAAGGGAGGACCATTGTCAAAACCGTGTGAATTATAATTCATAGTTGTTTCTGTTTTTAAACAGAAGACTGATTAAGTAGGAAATAAGATTATTAGCATCAAATCACACATAGGGTTCTACCGGGAATTGAAGATTACAATACCAATGTTGTAATACATGTTCAGACTAAAAAATCCTAGCAGTGCAAAGTCTCAATTTCTCAAGTATACTTCAAGCATTATGCCAAGATATGTGTATACATCTGGTAAATCATCATCTGCTGCTGGTTTGAATGCAATTGTTGCCAAGGAACCAGAAACTGGAGAGTTTTATATTGAGGTTGGTGCTTTGATGCTTGCTGACAATGGTATTTGCTGCATTGATGAGTTTGACAAGATGGACATAAGGGATCAGGTTGCAATTCACGAGGCTATTCCCACACCAAAACTGTGAATTCTGCAGGTTCTTAAAAAGCTGTTTAAGGCTAATCCATGCCACCGAAACGCGAGATCGACATACACCAAAAACAACAATTTCTGGTTCTTTTGTCCATAACAAATTGAGTATCGCCTTCGGTCTTCCGCAACAATCATAATACCCCATCCTTTGATTACTCGATAACCTCACTTCATTAGTTCAAGGCCATTGTCGTTACTACCTAACAATACTGCAACACAGGCAAATGTCAACAGGCCAGAGATACATCAAATAAGAAGTTGATTAGTCAAGCTGCGAGATATTACCTAAACTTGTGTTTACGGCATTGATTGACGCCGGCATTGTCAGCATCCTAAGGCTATTGCATCAATGTTACAAAGATTAAATCACACTTATAATTCAGTTGCAAACTCTGTCCTGCGGCAGTTTTTTAAGCTAAACCAAGACAAAACCATGTCAACAGAAAAATACAGCCGGATAGAATTCAATGAAAAGAACCTAAACTATAAGCTACATTCAGTTGCAGAGTGGGGGACCACCTTCGTCTTTTCTCGCAAACCACCGAGCATCTTCAATACTACTCAATATGCATTTTTCACCTTCAACCTGTTTCCATAGAGGCTCTTCATCAGTTTTTAACTACCGGTTGCCATCGTGACAAAACCTTCATAAAGCTGCATCAGCATATTCAAACATCTCATCTGCAGTATCTGTTGGATGCATCTTTTCGACTGGCAACAGTCCCGTCCTTCGACTAACAGCATCTGCCTTAAAAAAAAGGGCATTACAAAATTAGTTTGCAAGCATTGGCAGAACAAGTTCAGCAGAGTTACAAGTATATGATGCTTGCCAAAACAATGACAGAAACAATACAATTCAAGAGGGTATTTTTATAGATATGCCATGAAGTGAAGAGGAAAGATACAAGCCTAAAGAGAACAATTACTCACATGAAAAATTCCTCTTGAAGATCATGACAGGGGTAGGAAGATAAGCATACAAGTGATAAAACATTAATAAGACAATGGAAAGTAAGTCACATACCTACAGGTGTGTCAAAATATACTTCACTCTGTTTAATACCAAGACCCCGTGACAGCGTTTGTTGCACTTTGATTGAACAAAATCGTGAAGGTGTTACATTTGTCCCACCCTGCATCAGATAAAATAAGTACCTGCAAAACCGGATACAGAGGCACACGATTCAAGGCCATAACAGGATCTTGTTTGCACAAGCCATGAGTTAAATGGTCACATTAAGTCATGAATTGTTTGGAATTAAAACAGCAGGTGAGACCATTTTGTGACCAAGTTTTGGAAGACATTCACGATTGGTAAGTCAAAAACAAGTCATGTTCAAATAACACATAATTGCATTCAGTGGCTATTTTACAAGTTCAAAAAACATTCATTTCGACCTGCACATTAGTGCTAACTCGGACGGTATTAGTACAAACTAAAGCAATTACCGCCATTTTCCTAAAACGCACTCTAATCATGAATGATACAAAATTCAGAAGGATACAACATAATGACTGATTCCCTGCTAAGGCTTTGAGTTTCTTCAGAGTTTCTCCAAAGATTTACTTTGAGCTTATAATCAGGTATGCCCCTACTAGTGTATGTTGAAAGTCTTTCTAATAACGAAAATCTTGCATCAGACAAAGGAAAGCCGTGCATATGGACTACCAAGTGAAGGGTGCGGGTTCTGCTGTACGGCAAGATACGTCTAGCTTGCATTTCACTTCTCCTTATAACCTTGCTTCAGTTAGCAGTTTTAACGTCAGCGGGGATGATAATGATGTTAACGATATGGATGTCGAAGCTTTTATGCAGGCCTATGTCAATATTGTGGCTGGAGCTTGTATATCTCTTGGACTGGTTTTTTCCTGGCACAAGAAATGCAAATACACAGGAATTACTTTATGAATTTGCTATGTACTTTCTTAATGAGATCAAACCTGTTTCCTCTACAAGTGAAAAGTTTTATCCTAAGGGACTGTCTCGTTACATTCACCGAGGCACATTGGAGACATACCTTCACCTTATCGTGCTTTCCCTTATGTGATATTAGCAACTGGTGTCTTATTTCTTGGTGGTGGAATGAGAGCATTTTCAATAAACAGCAGTTCCAATGTTGTTTTGCTCATTACTTTATATCCCCGTTTGCCCATGGGACCAAATGATAACAGATGCCACCTGCAGGCATTTCGCCGTTTTTATGTCCTTGCAACAGAGGCGCGATAAATTCAAAATGTTGATGGTCCATCAAGCAAAGAATTAAGAGGTGGAAGAGCTGCTTCCTTCAACATCATTCCCAGCAGCACTGGAGCTGTCAAGGCCGTAGGAAAGGTGCTTCCCGAACTAAATGGTAAATTGACTGCAATGTCATTCTGTGTGCCTGCCGTTGTTGTTTCGGTTGTTGACCTCACTGTAAGGCTTGCAAGGAACGTAATTTATGAACTGATCAAATCTGCAATCAAGAAGAGGGGTACAAGTCTTTAGTCTATTTTCAAACTTAAATCATAGCTTCATCTAATTGCCTTCATCTCCCTAGTGTCTTTAACTGTCATCACGTGATCTACAAGAATGAACCAAGAATAATGGATGAGTGTACTCAAAATGGAAAGCAATTCACAAGACTTAAAAGTGTTCTTCGCCTTCAATCATTTTCTGTAGAGTTTCTTCATCAACCTGCAACCATTGTTTTTGCACCATACCAAATTCGTCTCAAAATTACGCCAATTCTTCAATGTCTTCTTCAATCCACCAGCGATAATTTCATCCTCCAACTGACAGCAATCATACGTACCTCGTATTCAACAAAGAAAATCACATGCCCAGATACCAAGAGGATTGAGAGGGATAGAATTTTAAAAGTCTATGAGATGTGAAACATTGTGAACAAAGGAGAATTCTTTACCTTGAGCATAAGTTAAATGGAGAATTCCAAAGCATACGCCAACTGCCGAAGATTATGTTTAAGTCATTATCAACTGAGTCCGACTGTCATCATTGAAACTTGGTCATAGGGAATCAGCATGTGAAAGTCAGATAATCGATATCCTCAAAACAACAACCTGAAATCGCAAGACAAAGCATTCAAGCCATTAATTCATTTGCTTCCACAAACTCTCCATTTAGGATCCATCATTAGAGTACCTCAAGGCCTCGGCATAGCTCCAAGCAACACCATGTCTAGACACAAACAAAAAGATGCAACAATTAGCACACCAAATTTTGCAAACTCAAATACATAAAGGACTTGAAAAAACACCAAACCACACTCTAACCTCATTCACTATTTTTCCACAACTTTTCAACTCAATCATGGCATCTGACAAGAAGATTAGGATCGGTATCAACAGATTTGGAAGAATTGGTCGTTTGGTCGCCAGAGTTGCTCTTCAAAGAAACAATGGTGAACTCGTTGCCATCAACAATCCTTTCATCACTACTGATTACATGACATATATGTTCAAGTGGACTTTGTTCATGGCCAATGGAAGCATTTTGAATTTAAGGTTAAAGCCTCTAAAACCATTCTTTTCGGTGAGAAGGAAGTTGCTATTTTCGGAGCTAGGAACCATGAGAAGATCCCATGCGGTGAAGTTGGAGCTGACTTTGTTGATTGAGTCTACTGGTGTTTTCATTAACAAGTATAAAGGCTGCTCATTTGAAGGGTGGTGCCAAGAAAGTTGTCATTTCTTCCCCTGCAAAAATCACTCAAACTATAAGATGTCTCGCAGCACAATAATTATGATAAAAAAGGTCTGCATAATAAGTCATGGGGGAAGAAATAAGAGCAAAAAGTCAAGAGTCATGTTGAGTCAACCAAAGCCCACACATTAGCAAAAGCAATAGCAGTAAAAAGCAGCATTTTTACACAGTAAAAAACTCAGTAAAAAGCAGATATTTTTAGCTCACTACAGACAAAGAACAAGTCACCATCACCTTGGTCCCCCCACAAAATCCTTGTGCAAAACCTCTCTACGGTATTGCAGGTCCGCAGCTCACCACCTCACACACTTGAGAGCATATTCCTCAAATTTCCTCCTAAGTTCACACGCACCAAAAACCCTAAAAATCTCCTATAAATACAACCCTAACCAATTGGCAAAAAGAGAAGAAAAACCCTAAGGTTACTCTGCTGAAATAAATTCCTAACCTCTCCTAAAGCTTTTTTTCCAAACCTTCTCAGAGCTGACATTAGGGCTCTGTGTAAGGTAAGCTCAGCCACACGCATACACGGCGCAATCAGCATACGAAAAGACAAGAAACAGACAAAAGAGAAGGGATAGAATCAACAATGAGAAAGACCAGAAGCTGTTTACCTTGCCGGAATCGACGAACCATTTCCGTTTGGTAAGACTATGACTCTTCTTCATTGTTCTCGTTATTGTTTTGTGCGCCATGTATAACTGAACATAAATCTCCTATGTATTGTTTGAACTGGTTAAATAGAGGGTTTAATGTGGGTTTAAGATTATAGTTTTCTTTACTGAGTCATGATTTGGATGATTTAGGTTTTTATCTGCTAGAATTGAGGTTGGATTTGGGATTCGCAATCGAGATTAAGAGGGGGGTTAGGGCTTAAAGTCTTCTATTTTGGGTGGCGTCACCGCCGACCGTTACATTTCTCTGGCCATTTTGTTTGAGCTAAGAAGGAATAGTCAGAGAGGGGATGAGGAAACACGGTGAGAGAAAGTGAGGCGTATGAGCTTCGGAGGGAGGGAGTTTAGTGTATTCGTTTTTTTTTTAAATTCACTTTTCCCTTTAAGTTTTTAAAGAAAATCTTGGAAATCCCATAGCCTACCACGTTTACCCATTAAATCATTAAATGGCACCTAGAGAGGTAGCAGATATTTAATGCTGCATGTTATTTTTCTTGTGTGAGAAACAAGAACATTGTTTATTCCAAGTAAGGCATGTGAAGGATCTCTTTGCTAACCCTTGATTCTGCCACAGGTTAGTAAAGTGTCGGGCCATTTAGCATATGTGTTTATGGCAGATTAGTTTAATTAAGGTTTTTTTTAGTGAAACTTAATAAAGTCTTAAATATCGTTTAAAATATTATTAGTAATACTATTAGTTTTATTTGTCTATTTTATTTATAAGTTGTGATGAATTGATATTTGCTTTACAATTTGATTTTATTTAAATTCTATTTAGAACTTTGTCAAATTTATTTATTTTTCTATTAAATATAAAAAAATTTATTTTTAAATTAGAATAGTAAAAATTCCTTTTTTTGAATTTATAAGGAAAGTAGTGAGTTCTTGGGGTCTAGCACCCCTTGAACCCTTAAGCGACCGCTCTTGGGGCGTACGCCTTGAGTTGTGGTCGCTTCGTCTTTCATCCTTAAAAATACCCAACTCCGTCTAAACCCTCCAAAGTTCGCAAACCCTATTCGAGTAATATGCTCACCTTAGCTTAACTCATCTACGTTATTATATTCAAATTATTTTCCTAAAGTTAAAATTATGAAGGAATCGAATTCTTGGAGTCATGCATTCTTTGAATTCGAGAATGTTTACTATTGAGGCGTACGCCTTGTATGGTGTGCCATTCAAACTTTCGTTCTTAAAATATTTCCATAATTATTTGGACAAGTATTCACTGTCCAACAAACACTATTTCATAATTAATGGAATGAAAAAGAGGTCGTTGGGATCTAGCATTCCAACGATATCCCGACTAATTGGTTGCGAGACTGACGTCTTGTTTATCGAGTAGTCGTCATTCCTCCCAAATTTTCAACCTTTTCTAACCTCGTTCCTCACCTCCATATGGTCGAGTTCAAACCTTAGTATGTCTCTAAACCATACGTCAAATCCAAATTATTTTCTTGATTAAATTACGAAAGAATGGAGTTCTTGGAGTCCCGCATTCCTTGAATTCTTGAGTAACCACTCTTGGGGCGTACGCTTTAGGTTGTGGATTACTCGACCTTTTCGTATATAAAACACATGCCCTAACTACCTTGACAAATACCACCATTGTCCATTCAAATATACTTCCCTAATTAATTGAATGAAAAAGGTATCATTGGGATCTAGCATCCCGATTAATCGATTGCGAGACTGGCGTCTCGTTTATCGAGTAGTCGTCATTCTTCCTTAAAGTATTCAATCCAACTCTCCTGTCTCGCCCTCGTGTGATTGAAACTTTCTCAAACATATTTCGAATTTAGTCGAATGAAAAAGGTATCGTTGGAATCTAGCATTCCAATGATACCCCGATTAATTGATTGCGAGGCCGACGTCTCGTTTATCGAATAGTCGTCATTTTCCATCAAATTACCTAACCAAACTCCTCTTTCTCGCCCCCATGCGATCGAAACCTTAAACCTATTCAAATATATCCTCTAAACAAAACATCCAACATGATAAAACACAAATTCCTCGCCCTCGTGCGATTTCCAACCAAAACACCTTTCGTCAAGAACATTGTTTATTCCCTTCTTCCGCGCATAACAAACTCGTGCTTCAGCCTCCCCTAGCGAGCAGACAAGCCAACGTTTAGCAGTTAGAATGCGACCTAAACTCTCGTTCATTCCAAACACAAACCTTTTACCGTAGTTAGCCGAACTACGGCTGCTATGATTCTTCATTCACTTCTGAATGTAAGATACGTAGGCACAAGATTGCGACGATGTTGGCGAGCACAATCCCCTCTTTTACCCGTAGTCCCATGAACTACGAATGCTCTGATTTTCCACTTCTTACAAGTGAAGATACGTAGGCACAAGGGCCCCAATCCTTGACGAGCACCCTATATATAAACCACCCATTCCCCCCTATAGGAGAAACCTTAGAAGAAAACAAACAAGCGTAGTTAACTTTACTCTCGAATCGATCAAGAGGTTCCCGTTGAGTACAACGGACGTAGAGGGTGCTAATACCTTCCCTCTGCGTAACCGACTCCCGAACCTAGAATATTGGTTGCGATGACCATGTTCTTATCTCCTTTAAGTTTTTATCGATATTTTCCTATTCCATCCTTGGAATGAATAAAGTTCGGTGGCGACTCTGTTTCAAACAGCATTTTCCGCGGCCATCGCGAGGATCGTATTTTTCGAGGTACGACAGTTTCCTCAAAACATTGGGAGTCGTCATCGTAGAGGGAATTTGGGTGAGAATGTGTCGTATTGAAATCTTCTAATAATATTTCGAGGTCCGATTTAAACGGATCTTGTGGTTCCTCAAAATATTGGGGGTGGTAGTTATAAGGGAAATATGGGTTATACATAATGATTTAGATAAGAGTGCCTTAGTCTATACTATGCAACAACAGAATCACAATATTGACTGTTGGTCCCCGGCAACGGCGCCAAAAACTTGATGCGTCCGCAAGTGCACGGAAATATCGAAGTAATATAAAAGATCTGTCGAACCCATAGAGACCAATGTCAATCTACTATTATCTATTGTTGCGGTGTAAAGCTAAGGCTAATGGAATTAGGAAAGTTAAATGCGGATGAAACTAAATTTAAAGGAACTAAAGATTTTTGGTTTAAAGAAATGCGGTAAAGGGATATCGGTATGCAAAGACTTAGTTATTAGGGATTCGACAGGTCACCGGTGCTTTTTAATCTTTGCAAACACTTTTCAGGAGAAAATACTCGTTTGAAGACCTTTGCCTCACGATGGTTGTTGACTCGGGTCATAATTCTAAGGCGGAATGTATGCTTTCGCAGTCCCATTCGGGGTTAAAACTACTCTTTGGAAACAAATAAATTCTAATTTCTTTTAAAGCGCTTTCGCTGTATTTAAAACAAATGCCTAGTTGTTACTATCTGGTCCTAGCCTCAGCTTTCGCGTGTCGGTTCATACCTTAATGAATCTCCCACTGTCGTGGCGAAACTACTGTAAATAATTTCACGCTGTCGCGACGAAGGTTTATTTAGAAATTACAATTAAAAACTACGACCAGAAAGGTAGTTTGTAAGAAGGTAAGGTGCATTGGGTATTATCGAATCCCGTCCTACTAATTCGGTTACATACCGATAAAACTAATTTAGCTAGACATGATAATTAATGCAAACATAAATAAACAATGACAGCAGAATAATATAACATGCATACTGACATAAATAAAATAATAATTCAATTAATAAAAACCTGTAAATCGTACTGATCTCGAATCCTTGAGTAGTCCTCTACAATGTCGGCAGGATTCTACTTTGGCGAGAATTAAAAGGTACAGTAGGAAAATACGATGTTCTGAACTAAAGGAAAATGGAAAGGAAATAAAAGAAAACAATAAAACTGGGAGAAGTAGCTTCAGTAGAAATCTTGGTAGCACTTCGATGCCTTGAAGCCTCCCCCCTAAACTCTGAATCTAAGGCCTATTTATAGGAGATAATTCATTCTTCAACTTCCAGAGATCATGGGTGAGTTATGGAGGGAGTGGGGGTAACTTCCAGTAGTGGGCAGTGAGTGGAGAAAGTGTAGGAAGAAATCTTAGAGAGAGTGATCGTGGCAAAAACTGATTTGAACGTTAAATGATATTTTGTCTGCGTGACGCTCGTAATGGAACGTGATGGTCGTCATACGCATGACGATCGTAATGGACCTGTGACGACCGTCACATCAACAAAATCCATTTTTTCTGTTTTTCTTCTCTCTTTTCCTTCCATTTCTTCTTCTTTTCTTTCTTTAATCCAAATTCTCCCCAATCTGCAAAACGAAGTAAATTAATCATATAATAGAACATAAATCAATATAAATTAATAATAGTCACAAATAAATGCATGTAAATCAAGCTAAATAAACGATATGATTTCGCGTTATCAAACACCCCCACACTTAAACCATTGCTTGTCCTCAAGCAATCAACCAACACGATAAAAAAGAAATAAGCATAATTTGAAACAAGGACACAGTGAGACTCTAATCATACGTGGCTGTTAGGCCAATGTTATATCGACAGGTACTAAATATCAATACCAAGGATACCATAATGACACAATTTCAAAAACTCCCTACTTATGCAAACTAACCTGAGTCATGCCATTATAACTCAACCTATACCTCATGCTCTCTTTCACCCCATTTCATTCTAATGCAATCACATTAAGCCCGTTATCCATACACATTCATGGTAAGTAAACTTGTTAGTGACTATGATCTCATTGATATTTCATTCTTCTTTGCAAATATGCTTAAGCATCAATTGATCTTAAAAGGTTTGTACCGTTGGGCTAAGTGATCGGGTGAGGAGCACCTAACTTAGAAGGAACAAGTCTTTTTCTTCATAATTTTTCTTCTTATTTTAAACTAGAGATCATACACTTATTTGCATCGGTTTCTTACTTAGTGTGGTTGGGATGGTGCTGACTGCTTAAATAAACTACTTAGGGATTACTAAAAGAACTGGAGCTTTAAGGTTTCGGCATAATGGGTACTCAATTGATTTTGCATATTTAGGGGGTTAAGGGTGTCAAGACGGTATCAATTTTATCAAAACTTTCCCACGTTTTTCTAACTTAGCCTGGACAGCCTATATACTTTCAGAGAACCATGTCATGAATCAAAAAGTTTTTGTTGGAGGTTAGAATTTTGAAAATTTGAAAATTTGGGGAAGTTTGAATAATAGGAGAAAACCGCGCATAAAGACTCGACAACACATGCACAGACTTTGACATATTAGAAACAACAGTAAATCAAGCTAAAAAGCGATAAAATGAAAGCGGTAGAGTTCCTCCCCCACACTTAAACCAAACATTATCCTCAATGTTTTAATAAAAGGTGGAAAAAGGAAAGATAGAACCTGTATGAATGCTACTGCGTGCAAAATCCTCTATGGTCTTGCTCTTGATGTCCATGTCTTTGTTGATCACTTCTACTTCGGCGACGAGCATTTTGAGATGCCTTCGTTTGTGTAATTCTTGCACCAACTCATCATATTACTTACTTCCAGAGGATGTACTCATCATCAGTGTCACCACCAGCAGCGACACTCGTAGGAATGTCCGTGGGCACAACTCATCATCATGTAGAGAGTTTTCGCTTAGATATAGCTAAAGCGTAACAAGCGATACATTTGTTTATTTTCTGCAAATGTAGACAAACAAATTAAAATAAAATCCTTGTGGGTTGCCTCCCACACAACGCTTTGTTTAACGTCGATAGCTCGACGGCTAAGGAGTGCAAGTACTCATGGTGGTTCTTTCGAGAATGGTTCCTCGATCGAACTTTGAATAGTCTTCGATTTTCATGGCCACTTATCAAGCCATCGCTCATATCCCTCACCTTTTCGTTTCTTTCTTCTGTAGGGTGGTTCCTTGTTTTGAAAGCATGGTGGTGTTTCTGGATCTATCCTGCGTATCAGCTTTTCAAATATGGGCTTAATTATTTCATCCACCACCTCAAAAATTAATCTGACCCTTTTAACAGTAATGATGACCCTAGTTTCACGGTCCTCGAATTTTCTTTTCCTATGAGGACCTTAGACAAAGGTGCATTGGTGTGGGTATTTTCCAGTACCTCTACATATGTTTTGGATTGGGAGTTTACCTTAGCTTCCACAACTAATTGTGAGAAAGAATTAGGTGGGGTATAGGGAGGAGGAGCAACAATGGGTGCTTCTTTCTCTATCTCTTCGACAGCCTCCCTTTCGGGTGGTGTCGGTGGATTTTTCTCAATAATTATGCTTGTCTCACCAAAACTCTCCTCTGACTCATCATCACTCTCCCTAGGATCTTCTATTTGTTCTTCATTACTAGTGGTTACAACATTCACATGGCTCTCAAGGAAGGGTCCTAGAGATGTTTGTGTAAGCAAAGAGGTTTGAGTCTCCAAAGCCTTGCTGTGAGTCGCGAGGGAATCGACTATAATACTCATCTACTTAAGGTCTTCATCAATTTGGAGATGTTGTTTTCTAAAATCTTCATTTTGGAGAGTTTGTGTCTCTACAAAGTGCTCCATCATAGATTCTATCCTAGAGTGAGTAAACGTCTCTTCAAATTCTTCTAGTAATAGTTCAAGGTTGGATGTATCGAAATCTTGCGTTTCCTCAAAACGTTGGTGTCGCTACCGCGAAAATAAGGTGCCGGAAAAACAGAAGAGTCGCCACCTTTCGTTATTTATCCCTCAGAACGGGAAAGGAAACAATCGGAAAAACCTGACGAAAAGGTATAAGACAAGGTCGTCGCAACCATTGTCTGGGTTCGGGAGTCGGTTACGCAAAGGGAAGGTATTAGCATCCCTCACGCCCATCGTACTCGATGGGATCCATGCTTGTTGTGTTTACTGGACGGGTTGGTTTTATCTATCTACCTATCAAGGCTGGTTCAAGAGAGAAAAGAAAATGAATCGGCAAAGCGTCGCACTTTATGCCTACGTATTCTCATCAGAGAATAAGAAATCAGAGTCAACGTAGTTCGGCTAACTACGGGTTACGGGGAAGGTGGCTCGCCAATACATCTGTATTGTGCATACGTACTCTCAACAGGTATGAGAGATCAGAGCTTATGTAGTTCGGGATAATATGGATTACGGGGGTTCAGATTCATCTGTTTTTCCGAGTAGGGTTAACAAACAGTTCCAGCAGTTTGGCGTATGCAGCTCGACCCTTGGAGACTTAAGCGTTACCGTTGGCGGTAGAACTGGGAGTTAACAACACTCTTTTATTTAGAAAAGCTTCCTTTGAATTATGGGCCCACGGGGCAAAAAGGTTAGAAGTTTGTTTTCTGTCTTTTATGAAAGAACTGTTTTTTATGGTTGTTTGCAACCAATATCGCACTAAAGACTATGACCTGAGAGTGAATGCATCGCATGTCACCCAAAGGGTGCCATACTAAACATCCAGATTGTTGAAAAGAAACTCTCCAACAATCCTTTCTCTGATAGCTTAAGGCTCGTAACGTACGACGTCAGTTAACCTTTATTACTGTATTTTAATTTGTTTTGAGATGAGAAGAGAGAGCAAGCTCAACTAAGGGGAGACTATCAAGTCCTAATGTTGTCATGCCAAGGATTCATCCTATGGTTGAGGTTTGAAACAGGGAACTCCTAGAAGTTATCATGCATAGGTTTCAACCTAAAGTTCTAATCATAACTTCCTTATCAAAGGGAGTGAGATTCCTAGGGGGTCATGTCAATGATAAACAGAAACAGATAAAGCATCAGATTAAACAGTAAACAGTAAACAATTGTAAAATGCATGCAATGCAAGTGAGGGAGGAAATGTGTGTGGGGCATCAGCCTCCACAAGCTCATCTCAACCTCAAGCCTGATATGAATAACTGCAATCATACAGAAGAAATAACATGGTATCAAGCAAAACACAAACCACATAGGCAAGGGAGCAGGGCTCTACCGAATACCTGCAAGTAAAGCCACACAGTAACAATACAAGCAGAGGGAGCAACTCAACCTCTAGTGCAATCATGCTCCTAGCTTACATCAGTATAGACATGAACTTATTCTAATGCATCAAGCAAATCAAACAAGTCACATCAATACAGTTGCGCAGCAAGCAAACAGACAGGAAAGAAAACAGATCAGCAGCTTCCACAGCTTCACAGCAAAGCAGTCCTCTGACAGTAGTTTAGTCCTCAGTCTTCAACTGCTCTTCAAAGATGTAATCTTCAATAGAAAGTATCAACTTGCTTCTTCAGTCTTTTAGCAAATCAAACACAAGTATCAACTTATTTTCCAACTTCAAGCTTCAGCTCTTCCTTCAATCTCAACTGGATACTCTTCACAAGTGTCAACTTGTGCTTCTTGGTCTTCAAGCCTCAGCTTTAATGGCAGTCCTCAAACAAAGGGGAAATGCAACTACTACTAGTATCTCCAATCTTCTAGCAAGGAACTCCATCCTCTAGCAAGGGAGAAAAGTTCATCTGACAAGAGCAAGGTTTGGACAATAGGCAGCAGAGTGAAGACCAAAGGTCACCACTAAGCACTCCATCATCAGAGAAAGGAACCCTCAAAGGTTCTACCAACTTGTGAAGAGCCACACATCCTACCAAAGGAGGGATGAGGCCTTTACAAGGGGACCTTATATCATAGGGAAGAATGGAAGTGATCAACACCTTCCATGTTTATGAAAGAAGAGAATCTATCTAGAAGCTCTGCCTGCAAACCCTAATCTCAACACCTAATCAACACTACACCCAAAAGAAAGGAAGTCTTCACATCCAAGCTTCTTCATGCATTCGATGGAAACCCAAGCTTGTCTTCAACATCTTCCAAGAGCAAGATAAGCAAAACCCTAATCTAAGGGAACTAAAGAAATCAATCTAATTGAATTAGCAAGTTAGGATCACCTAAAACCTAGTATTAAAGTTAATCCTAACTAAAATACTAAAACCAATTGTAAAATCCTACAAAAATAACTATGGGACCCTAATTCAATCATGAATCTACCATACAAAATCCAGAGGTTGAATCATCAACCAAGTTCTAGAAATAAAACCTAGATCACAAGGCACTAAGCATAAACCCTAAAAATAGAGTACCTAAAGTTTCAACTTAAAACTACCACCTAACTTCACCACAAAAATGTGAGAAAAATCTAAGGGGATCATACATATCTATGCTAGCTACACACAAAAAATCAAGGCAGTAATCAACACCAAATGCTTAAACCAAATTCAACAAAACAAGGTATCAACCATGGCCATTTTAATATCAATTAATATTCAAAAATGCAAATAAAAATAAAAAAATGCATGAATTATTAATATCTTTTATCTACAAAATTCTAGATTCAATCATGAATTAGGGGAAAAAAGTTTGGAATTAATTGATCAATTTTCCTATTTTTCATGAATTAATTTCTAAGTTACATGAAATGCACAAAATAAAAGAAAATAAAAGGAATTAATAAGCAAGGCGTGTCAAATAGCAAATGTAATCAGTTTATTTCAAGGGTTGGGCCAGAAAGGGGGTGTGAATATTAATTGGTCACTAGGCCCAGGCGCCTTGAATTTTTGTCTTCCCTTCAGTTCACACAAAAATCAGCCAGGGGAGGGTGCATTCAGCAACCCAATGCCTTGTAAATCCATATTGGGCCTGGATGGGGGGTGGTGATAGTAGCTGCAACCCAAGCCCAACGCTCCAATTTCTCAATTCAAAAAATCAGAAAACACTACACGCCAGGGTTCCAACTCAATACTCCTTGGTCCACACATCGAAGTTCACCAGATTACTAAGCAAAACGGTGCATTTAAGGGGATGGACGCGTGGCTCAACGTGAGCCCTGGGATCCACAGACCAAGTCAATCTTTCCACATGAACGAATGGTGAGGATTATGTCTTCCTCGTTTCAAACCTGCAAATCACGCGCGCAAGCCAAATCGCCGGTGGCTTTTCTGGCCACCCCTGCGCAACCCTAGGTCCCTCTACACTCAACCATTTGCCACGAAGTCTAAATGAATCTTGACCAGAATTTCCTCAGGAATTCAACCATACCATTTACTCTCTCTAAAAACGCACGAATCATGAAACCACAATCTCAACCGAAAATGGCATTCAACCTAAATCGTCCCCAAAGTTGCAATTAACTATCCAAGATCCATATATATCAATAGGGGAACCTAACCACATGCTTCTAGTTTATTAAAAGTGCATAATCAATGAGAAATTTCAAGAAGTTAGAACCTGTCTTGGAGCTTGGGTTGCAGTGGATACACGCCTCAATTCTCTTCCAAACCTTGCAGAATTCTTCAAGGATTAATGGAGAATATTTCTTGATGCTTAATTCTGGCTGAAACCTCTTGATTCTCCAAAATGAATTTTCACTTTCAAGCTTCTTGCTCCACCTCTCTCCAATGGCTCCTTCACGAAAAATGATCACCACGACCCTCTAATTCAGTTCTAAATCCCTTTTATGTTCTGTTTCAATGGATTAGAAGCCCAAACCAGGCCCATTCATGAGTTTTGGATCTTCACTTTTTCCTCCAAATTTCAATATGGATATGTTCCTTCAAGCGTTGTTCATACTCCAAAATCATTCCAAACCATTCACTTAAGCCTTATGGAGTGTAATGAAGTGGTTTCCTCCCTTTGGTTTCAACATATGGAGTGTGTAGGGTATGTTTCTTACTTGTGAAGCAATCATCCAAATGGCTATGTTAAGCAAATCAAATCAAAATTGTGACAATGCCAATCTCTTTAGAATACCAATTCCATTCAAATTGACTACAAATTTGACTTGAAAACATGTTAATCTCAATTATTTTGAATTTTCTCATTTTAATTCATTAAAATGGCTTTTATATGGCCTTTCTTCCACCAATGCTTGATATAATCCATATCAATGAACCCTTGATGTTTAGAAAAGCTAAAAACATCATTTTGAACAACTTTCATGTTGAACAAAAATGCATTTGAGGCTTGCAAGATGGTGTAATGGACTCATGACTCAAAATGACCTGTAATGCCCCAAATACCCAAAATACCCTTGACTTATCAAAGCCATAACTTGAGTTCTACAAATCCTATCAAGGACTTCTAGTACTCTCTAGAAAGCTAAGAGAATAAGGAACAACATTCATGTTGACCAAAAGTTCATAGGAATCAGCCTTCTAAGGAAGAAGTTTCATGCAAGTTGGGTAACCTTCAAGCTCCAAATTCACATTCCTCAGATGACTTGTAACTTATCAAAGCCATAACTTGAGTTCTACAAATCCTATCAAGGACTTCTAGCACTCAAATTAAAGCTAAGATCATGCTCTACAACAATCATGTTGGGGGTAAGATGATATGAAAATCACATCTTGAGTTAAATAGTCTTGAAGTCAGGGGTCAAGTTAGGGGATTTTACACTGTCAAGTCTTAGAAACCCTAGCCTGAAACTTCTCAAACTCTTCAATCATGATGAGTTGACCCTGGAATCATCCTTACAACATCTCAATGAATCAATCCATGATCACATGGCTCTTGGATTAGGTCTCAACCTTCTTTCAAGTCCTCAACTGACTTAGGATTGACCCAGTCAAACCCTAGCTGCACCAATCATGGCTGAGGCTTCTCAATCTTGCACAATGACCTGTCTAGGCCTCAAAGTGATCCTCAAACCTTATCATGAGCTCTCTCAAGACCTCAAGGCCAACTTCATGGCTTCAGAATCATCTAATGACTTCCCACAACTCTCAAGTTAGGAGACACACCCTCTTAGCTTCAATTACTCTCTCTGAGGATCTTTTAACTTTTCTGACAAGGATATCAACCCTTGAATACTTGAATAACCTTTTTAGCTAGCTTCAAAGTCTTGTGTATCCCTTAATTGGTAATCATACCTCTTGATCTCCTGCACACATGTCAATGAAATGCAAATGATGATGCTAATGTGAATGAAATGAAACACAAGCTAGGTGAAGAAATGTTGGGCAAATTTTGGGGTGCAACAGCTGCCCCTATTCAAGCGGCTTGGACCTGACTGGGTGAGAAGCAAACGAATCTCAACCAATCAAGGTAAAAGATGGTTGAATACCAACAAACCCGAAAATTTTCCAACTACACAAGTAGACGGTACTTTGATGGGGACAAATCTTCGGAAACTGAAATAAAAGTTGCACGACAACTAGCTGGGGAATTGGTCACACGGTAACCAGTGAAATGTCTACTTTCAAATCTCAGTCAGGATGATCATCTGATTTCACCGTAGATCTTCGTCCTCAAGTCATCAAGGGATCACTGGTCACTCGTTAACCGACGATACATAGCTGGTATTGCCGTCAGGCATTCTACGACACTGCGGCAAAAGGATTCCTCGGGACTCATCAGGTCTTTAGGAACTTTTTAACAATCAAGTTAACTATGTTGTCGGGCATTCAAAGAAATGTTCGAGCGTCAAGGAGAAAGAACCAAATAAGGATATACAATCATGAACCAAATACAGTTGGGAATAGAATTCTTGGTCAATCATGAACCAAATAAGGATATACAATTCTTTTGCCGTCGGGCACTCCGCATCAGCTGGAAGAACTGCTTCGTCAATACAGTTGGACTTCAATCATCAAGTCTTCAAGGAAATTTCAACTCCTCTGTTTAGAACCTGCTGGGGATGACACATCTCTGCTGGGGATTCTGGAGAACTATCAAGTAACTCTGCTTCGGGGATCCAGAAATCATTCCGGGTGAATCATCTCTGCTGAGGACTTCAAGAATCATCTTGGACAAATAACTCCGCCGGGGACTTCAAGAATCATCCTGAACCAATAAATCTGTTGGAGATTTCAGGAATCATCCTGAGAAAACACTCTGCCGGGGACTCTAAGCATCAACCTGAGCAACCAACTCTTGCGACTTTACTGGGGATTTTGAGAATCATCTTAAGCAATCAACTTCGCTGGGGAATACCTGCAAAACAAGAACGGTAACGACCTAGCTCATGTTTCATATGCATGTGCTTTGACAATGGCGCAATGCTCCACACGGTGGAAATGATACACATTTAGGGTAACTGCCATGCAATCATGCAAAATGTCACGGCCCCATCAGCAAAGTAAATGCTGAAGGGAGAATCCTCCTGTTAAGGAGAAAGAACCACTCTGGTGAAAGAAGGAATCATCCTGCCGAGGAGAAACATTCACACCAATCTCAATTGGACTCCGCTTGGGGAAATGATCTTCAGTTGACTGCTGCAGGGGAATAAAGCTCCCCGAGAACTTAGACCTGCTCAGCTAGGCATTCAAACCGCCAACTGTCGAGGAAACGATGTCAATCGCAGAAATAAACTGCACGGCATTCGCATCAAAACTTTCCTGGAGATAACGACTCTGGTGGGGAAATACAGCATCAGCTATTCAACACTCTATTGGGGAAAACCAATCATGGCCTGAAAGACTTCCAAGGACTCGGCTCTCTTGGGGAACTGCAAACTCAGCTGAGGGAAGAAGGAATCATCCTGCTTACTGGGGAGAGTACGACTCTGTGGGGAATTTCGATTCTCCTGGAGACTTCAGTCTGTACTATCGAGTGCTGCACACTTCAGTATATGACTCAGCTGGGGAGACGACGATCCTTCAGGATACATCCGCTTGGGGGGAGAGACCCTTCTCTGTTTGGGGGAGACATATCAATGCTTACGATCTCATGTTCAGACTCTATGGGGAGAGGATGCTGAACTTTGCTGGAGAAGAAGGAATCATCCTGCTCGGGAAACATACGGCGTACTTCCCGGAATAGGCTATACCTACAACAACACAAACACACAGACAAGATACCCTTCTCAAAGGGACCTATCAAGGTTATCATCTTGTGACAATGTTCAAGTAATTCATTGTTTCAACAATCAGTGGCCTAGGCCAGTAAGTTTATGTATGCGTATTTTATCAAAAACATCGGCGTTCTTTTTCGCAAACAAAACATATAAATGCTAAACAAGCAAACAAAATTGCTGAATAGTATACATTTTATTGATAATGAACCCCTGAATGGGAAAAAATGTTTTACAACAGATGCAAGCTCCTGGAATGAGGACGCTGCGCAAATATAAAAACATAAATATACATCAGTATATACAAATGTCGGCAATGAGGCGTAGACGAACACCATGAGTTGATCCCTCTATGACCCACTCGACTTTGATACTTCTCCGACGCTTCAGCTTCAGAAGAGATTGATTCAGATAAACGGCCCTAAGGTCTTCCAACCCACTAAACAATGAAAGTCCACACGCGGAACGCAGTCATTTGCTTTTTCAAATCCCTAACTTTTGTCTGAATCGCCCTTTCGGGTTTTCGATTCACCGGGATACCCTTTTTTAGCCAAAGTCGCCCTTCCAGGTTTTCGACTTTGCGAGTGTACATTCTTTTCTTTTATATCCCTAATTTTTGCCCGAACCCTTTTTCCTTTTTTATGGTTCGCCGGGATGCCCCATTTTTGCCTGGATATTCTTTTTCTTTCCAGCGGGTCATTCTTTAAGCAAAGTACTTTTTGACTGCGTCCGCGTTCACCGGGGATGCAAAATCTTCGCCATCCATCATGGATAACAACAAGGCTCCTCCCGAAAAGACCTTGCTGACGACGTACAGACCTTCGTAATTAGGAGTCCACTTGCCCCGATGATCCGAGTGTGGAGGAAGAATCTTCTTCAGAACGAGATCACCCGTCTGAAAGCTTCTAGGACGCACCTTCTTATCACAGGCTTTCTTCATTCGGCTTTGGTACAGACGACCATATGCAATCGATGCCAATCTCTTCTCGTCCATCAGGCTGAGTTGGTTTAGTCGGTTCTTAATCCATTTTGCCTCATCGAGTTTCACGTCAACCAAAACTCGTAAAGAAGGGATCTCCACTTCCAACGGTAGGACAACTTCCATACCGTACACTAGTGAGAAAGGAGTTGCCCCAGTTGATGTACGTACCGTTGAACGATAACCGTGCAGTGCAAATGGCAGCATCTCATGCCAATCCTTATAGGTCACAACCATCTTTTGTACAATCTTCTTGATGTTTTTATTGGCCGCTTCAACGGCGCCATTCATCTTCGGCCGGTAAGGAGATGAGTTGTGGTATTCAATCTTGAAACTCTGGCACAGCTCCTTCATCATCTTGTTATTCAGATTCGAACCATTATCAGTAATGATCCGCTCGGGAATTCCGTAATGACAGATGATGTCCCTCTTTATGAATTTAGCCACCACCTGCTTGGTCACATTAGCGTATGAGGCTGCCTCCACCCACTTGGTGAAGTAGTTGATAGCTACTAGAATGAAGCGATGACCGTTAGATGCAGTGGGTTCGATCTTGCCTTTCATGTCAATGCCCCACATGGAGAACGGCCACAGGGAGGACATGACATTTAACGGGCACGGCGGCACATGAATCTTATCAGCATAAATCTAGCATTTATGACATCTCTTCGCGAATTTGAAGCAATCCGACTCCATCGTCAGCCAGTAATATCCTGCTCTCAGGATCTTTCTTGTCATAGCATGCCCGCCGGCGTGCGTACCGAATGTGCCTTCATGGACTTCTTCCATGAGCATACTCGCTTCTTTGTCATCTACACATCTGAGTAGCACGAGATCATGGTTTCTTTTATACAAAACTCCATTAGGATTGAGATAAAAATTTCCAGACAGCCTCCTCAGAGTCTTCTTATCCTGGGTTGACGCTCCCGCCGGATACTCCTTAGTCATAAGGAAGGTCTGGATATCATGGAACCATGGCTTGCCGTTGGAGGCTTCGTCGATCGCAAAGACGAATGCAGGTCTATCAAGAGGAGAAAGGACAATTCTTGGAGCTTCATTCCAAAAATTGACTTTATACATCGAAGCCAACGTGGCTAAGGCATCAGCCATTTGATTCTCGGCCTTGGGCACATGATGGAGTTCCACTCGATCAAAGAACGGAAGCAGCCTTCTGGCATAATTCATGTACGACACCAAATTCGATTGACGAGTCTCCCACTCCCCTTTAATCTGGTTAATCACAAGCGCCGAGTCACCATACACATCTAGGTTCTTGATTCTCAAATCAATTGCCTCTTCTAGACCCATGATGCATGCTTCGTACTCCGCTTCGTTATTGGTGACTGGAAACATCAGTCTAGCCGTAAACGGGATGTGGGATCCATGGGGAGTCGTGACGATTGCCCCAATGCCACTTTCGTAAGAATTAACCGCCCCGTCAAATATCAATTTCCATTGGGATTTCCTGTCTGGCCCCTCATCAGGCAACAGTTCATCGCAATTTTTCGCTTTAAGAAACATGATATCCTCATCAGGGAATTCAAATTTCATCGGCTGATAATCTTCGATCGGCTATTCGGTAAGGTACTCAGACAATACGCTTCCCTTGATGGCCTTTTGGGAAACGTACTGAATGTCATATTCCGTCAACACCATTTGCCATCTGGCAATCCTGCCCGAAAGCGCTTGTTTCTCGAAGACGTACTTGATCGGATCCATCTTCGAAATTAGCATGGTTGTGTGATTGAGCATGTACTGTCGTAAACGTTTGGCCGCCCAGGCTAGTGCACAACACATTTTCTCCAGCATCGAGTAGCGAGATTCACAGTCTGTGAACTTTTTACTCAAATAATAAATGTCATGCTCCTTTCTGCCCGTCTCGTCATGCTGACCGAGAACACACCCCATACTATTCTCCAGAACTGTCAAGTACATGATTAGAGGTCTTCCGGCCACTGGGGGTATCAAAAATCGGAGGTTCCTGTAGATACTGCTTTATCTTATCAAATGCCTTCTGGCAATCCTCGTTCCAGATAATCGCCTGATCTTTCTTTAGCAGTTTGAACATTGGTTCACACGTGGCCGTGAGCTGAGAAATAAACCTTGCAATGTAGTTTATTCTGCCTAGGAAACCACGAACTTCTTTTTCTGTTTTTGGCGCTGGCATTTCTTGTATTGCTTTTATCTTCGCAGGATCAACCTCAATGCCTCTTTCACCCACAATAAACCCCAGTAGCTTTCCAGACCGTACTCCAAAAGTACACTTGTTAGGATTCAGCCTCAACCTGAACTTCCTAAGCCTCTCAAAAAGCTTCAGCAAATTGACCAAATGTCCCTCCTCCGTTTGGGACTTCGCAATCATGTCATCAACATAGACTTCAATCTCATGATGAATCATATCATGAAACAAAGTGACCATCGCTCATTGGTAAGTGGCCCCTGCGTTCTTCAAAACGAAAGGCATTACCTTGTAGCAAAATGTTCCCCAAGGTGTAATAAACATAGTTTTCTCCATGTCCTCCGGCGCCATCTTGATCTGATTGTAGCCGGAGAAGCCACCCATGAACGAAAATACGGAGAACTGAGCTGTATTGTCGATCAACACATCAATATGAGGGAGCGGGAAATCATCTTTAGGGCTCGCCCTATTCAAGTCCCGATAATCGACGCACATTCGCACCTTACTGTCCTTCTTCGGTACAGGCACTATGTTGGCGACCCACGGAGGGTAAGTACTGACCGCTAAGAAGCCAGCATCAAGCTGCTTTTGCACTTCTTCTTTGATCTTAACGACCATATCTAGTCGTGTCCTTCTAAGCTTCTGCTTAACGGGAGGACAATCTTCTCGCAGCGGCAAGTGATGGACCACGATGTCAGTATCAAGTCCGGGCATATCTTCGTATGACCAAGCAAAGATGTCATTATACTCTCTCAGCATCTCGACCAATCTCTGCTTGACATCACTTTGCAATGCAGCCTCTATTCTGACGTTCCTGACCAGTTCTTCAGAACCCAGATTCACAATCTCGATCTCTTCCTCGTGAGGCAGAATAACTTTCTCTTCTTGTTTCAACAAGCGGGCCAACTCTTCGGGAAGGTCTTCGTCTTCATCAATCTCTTCTTCGGCTTGATAGATTGGGCAATCGAAGTCGAAGTGAGTCGTAGAAGGTCCAGAGTCGATGTCATCTGCTATGTGGATCCTCCAATAACAATGGTTAAACTTAAAACAAGGATATGCAGGTTAGCACAAACCCCGTTTCCATTTTATTGTTTTTCAAAACAAATATAAAAAAGGAATAACAGAGATCACAACATTTGAATGCGAAAGAACGCCTTTTGATTTATTGGTAAAATGCATGTACATAATCAAACAAGGCCCTGACAATAGAACCACTATGCCCCGGGTAGGACATAGGGTTGTACAATAATTGGAGAAAGTAAATCATTACTCTTTGCCTGTCACTTGGATGGTATCCCTGATGGACCAGTTGTTGAGGCTCTCGCCTGGTTTGCTTGGCTGGATCCAAGAGTCTAGGTCGCAGTCGCTATCTTCGCCGTCTTCAGACACTGCGTTGACACTTTCAAATATCACCTCGCCGCTTGTAAACTGGACCGGCCCTTTACCTCGCGACGCACTGTGAGAAGAGGAGGCTTCAGCAGCAGGAGAGTATCCTAACCCAAACTTGTTCTGCTTGTTAGGTATTTCTAGAATTCGCCCTCACCCTGGGGTAGATCCGGCCTGAACAACGGCCCGGGCTTCCTTGAAGGAAGAGAGAGTCATCTCTGGTTTCTCGGTCATTACTGGAGCCATGCTCTTGACTTTAACAACTTCGAACGCCTGATATAAGGTTTCGTGGATTTCTCCATCCATCTCAACATATTTGAAGGACGAAAAATGGCTCACCATTATGTCTTCCTCGCCACAAACAGTCACAATGCTACCTCCGACAGCATACTTGAGCTTCTGGTGCAACGTGGAGGTCACGGTGCCAGCAGAATGGATCCATGGCCGGCCTAAGAGACAGCTGTAGGCAGGCATGATGTCCATAATGTAAAAGACTGTGTCGAAAGTTTTCGGCCCAACTTGGATTGGTAGCGTTACCTCTCCAAAGACATGACGCTTGGTTCCATCGAAAGCCTTCACAACCAGGTCACTGGGTGTGCAAATCAATCCTCGAGTATCTAACTTCATCAATGCTTTCTTCGGAAGAACATTGAGTGACGACCCCGTGTCCACCAACACATGAGACATAATCGTTCCCCTACACTCTATCGAGATGTGCAGGGCGATGTTGTGGTTTCTTCCCTTTGGCGTCAGCTCCAGGTCAGCGAACCCTAACCCGTTTCCAGCATTCACGTGGGTTACGACCCCTTCCAACTGGTTGACCGAGATTTCCTGCGGTACATATGTGGCATTCAAAACCTTTAACAGCGTGTTGCGATGTGACTCCGAACACAGCAACAAATTCAAGATGGAGATTTTCGAGGGTGTTTGATGGAGGTGATCCACGATCTTGTAGACACTCTTCTTGATCAACCTCATGAACTCTTCAGCGTCCTTAACAAGTAAGTCCTTCTCTACCCCACGAGGGGTTTCCTCAACGACTTTACTCTTTCCCTTATCGGTTACCTCAGCTTTGTCTGCTTTGTCCGCCATAATCTCAGGGGGAGCAAATACTCTTCCGCTGCGCGTGATTCCGCCAACTCCCACTAGGTTATCCACAGACTGCCCAGATGGTTCTAGCTCTAACTTTTGTCCGTTGCAGTAGACGTCTGCCCCATAATGCCATGGGACAGCATTGGTGCTTTCAAAAGGTATCGGCCCAGCCTTGGTGATGGTAATCGTGGGCGGTCTGGGTGCAGAAATAGTGATCGTCCGGCGAGGGATGGTGATGGTGGCAACCTCATCATCTTGCTTCAGCATTACTTCTCCCGATCCATCTTCGGCCCTTCGGCTAAACTGCAAGATTCCTTCGGTCATCAGACTCTGGATCCCCTCTATCAACTGTTCACATCCATCAGGACGAGTCGCACAGCCCATACACAGTTCTCCACAGCCCGGAAAGAAGCCTCTCTTCATCAGCTTGGCTTTAACGAAGCTAAGCGGTGTCTTCAGATCCTTGACATCAGTTAACACATCCAAATTCTCATTTTCAATAATGGCATTCACCCCGCCTCCCCTATGATTCGACATAGGGTTTTTCGTGACATTTGGCACATTATCTGAGAAATTGATGATCTTAGCATCCACCATATCCTGCACCTTGTGCTTGAAGGCTTTGCAGTTTTCTATCGTGTGGCCTGGTGCCCCCGAGTGAAACTCACAAGTTGCATTCGCATCGTAACCCGGCGGAGGTGCCCCTGTCAAGGGAGCCAAGGTTCTCTTCTGGATTAGTTGTAACTGAAGCAGAGTTTGCAGCAGCTGAGCATAAGACATGGGTGGTGTCTCGAGGTGACGGCTTGACAGAGGTGCCCTGTTCTGATACCTTTTGTACCCTTGCTGATTCGGCTGCTGCTGTTGCTGCTGCTGCGGTTGGGGTTGTTGGACCGCAGGGATGGTTATGCTGGCCACCTGCTGGCGAGGGCCTCTACCTTTCCTTCGAGCGTTGGACACGGCGCTCGTCTCTCCTTCTCGCCTTTTGCCACCATACGGTTTCTTTCCTCCTCCACCTGTGGATAGATCACCTTGAATTTTCCCCAGTTTGATCCCATTTTCAACGTGCTCGCCGGTGACGATGAGATCTGAGAAACTTCCAGACATGCCGCTGACCAATTTCTCGTAATAAACCCCTGGGAGGGTAGCCACAAACATTTCAACAAGCTCCCGTTCAACCATCGGCAGCTGAACTCTGGCTGCCAATTCACGCCACCGCTGGGCATACTCTTTGAACCCTTCGTTGTTCCTCTGTGACAAATTCTGCAGTTGGACTCGGTTCGGAGCCAAGTCACTGTTATATTGGTAATGGTGCACAAATGCCTCAGCGAGTTCCTTCCACGTGCGCACACTGGTAGGCTATAAACTCATGTACCATTCCAAGGATGGCCCGGACAAGCTATCCTGAAAGAAGTGCATCATCAACTTCTCGTCTTCGGAGTGAGCGAACATTTTCCGGTAGTATGACCTTAAGTGGACCCGAGGGCAGGTGGTGCCCTTGTATTTCTCAAAGTCGGGTACCTTGAATTTGGGAGGCACCTTGAAGTCAGCAATCAATCCCAATTTAGACATGTCGACACCCATAGTGTTCAGGTTCTCGAAATTCCTCATCTTGTCCTCAAGCGCCTTAAACCTCAGACGTGCTTCAGCAGTCAGCTCTCCTAGAGCACCCTTTTGGGAGAACAAATCTTCTTGACGGTCTTCTAACCATGGCTGAGGCCTATACAGATTTCCAGCACCTGCATTGCCGTTGCCCAGTCCAGCATTGCCATTAGCTTCAAAATTTCCATTACCGACGCCAGTCGTATTGCCATTGAGCCCCATGTTAGTGATCACATTGCTGTTACCACTACCGTTCCCCCTGGTCACGGGGATGCCGTTCTGAGGAGTTTCAACAGGAGGAGGGGTTGGAATACTCCCTCCATGGAGCACACCATTGTTGTCAACCCTCGAGATCAGAGGTTGGACCAATGTTTTGAGCTGGTCCTGGTCGTTGGCAACCACTTGCATGAGCTCCATGAAGCGGTCCATCCTCTCTCGGAGCTCCTGAACGTTAGTCTGCACTTGCTCCATCGCTCTAGCTTGATTTGCTCTGGTCGGGTAACGGTGGATTGGTCTTTGATCAATCTTGGAACAACCTGAAACAACCTGTATACACAAAAGGGTTAGAAAAAACGACAAAGTGCTCGTTATGCAGATGCTTCATGCAAATGCAAATGTGTGTCTGTGCGTTGGGGAAATCTCCCCCCGATCCTAGTGCCTGAGTGCCAGTGTTGATAATAAGAAGTCCGAGCCCAGTCATAGAAATAACATCTCACATATAAGGAAAGCCCATCAAGGAGGTACACAACGTCACTGGATACAAGCAGAATCAATAGCATGACCTCGACCAACAAGCCTGGTGATGGTCAGCATACAACAATGATCAAAACAAAAGGATTACAAATATAGTCAAGTATGGCCATAGGCTCGAAACTCTTCTAACAGATCCCTCGTTTCTGGGTGATCAGGCCGAGTGAGCAACCCTTCGACAAGTAACTCCCTCCGCATAATGGTGTATTGAAGACCTTCAACTGAATCTTCCCATGCTCCTTCGTCGAAACAATCTTCTAACTTCTGCTTCTTGGATTCAAACGTCAGTTTGTGCTCCTTCAGGTTAGCAAGAGCCTTGTTGAGCAGGCCTTAAGCGGTGTATCGGCGAGCGGTTTCTTCATCAAACCTCTTCTCATTAGCCTTCACCTGGGCTTTCAACTTGGAGATCTGCTGCTTCAGTTTATCCTCCCGCTCTTTGCCGTTGGCTAGGGTGGCCTTCCAATGCTGATTAAACTTGGATATTCTCCGGTACGCTTCATCCAAGTGTTGTTTCTTAGTGGCCAGTACGTCCTTGACAGCTTTGAAGTCCCGACCCAAGCGCTCACGCTCAGCTATCTGCTTAGTCAAATCCGTCCCTAACTGGTTCACCAGCTCTGTTTGCCTCTTGAAAGAAGGGACGGCTTCGCTTCTCTCGCTTCTGAGTTGAGCCAATTCTTTCTCCAGTTCTTCATTCGCATTCTTCAGCTCATCTCTTTCAGCTAACACCTGATTATGCTGCTGAATAGGCACGGTGGTAAGCTCTTCAATGACTGGAGGGCTTTCTGGCTGGGCAGGTGGAAACGGCATCCCTATAATATCTGCTCTGGCTCTGATCCAGGTCACATATGGAGCGTAGGCTTGGCTATTAATCTTCCCCAACAACGGTTTTCCCCGCTTACTGATACCATTCCAAGCGTGTTGAAGCTTAGATAACATATCCCCCTCTAAAAGACCAGTGAGGTACAGAGATTCCTGCACCTCTTCATCCTTCGGTGGAGCTCTCAAAGCATAAGTAAACTATCGGACCAACAAGGATGGATTATAGTTGATACAGCCCTTCCTGCCTATCAAAGGCACATTCGGGAACCCGCTGCAGTTGAAGATGATCTCAGTACCCAACTTGTCTCTATCAAACCAAGCAATATCCTCCACTGATAGACTCAGCAAGCGCTCAGACCACTCAGCTGTGGCTGCAGACGAAGCAAAGGGACCCTTCTTGGGTAGGTGACTATCAAGCCATCTATAGAGCAGGGGCACACAGCACGAGACATTCTTGCCCCTTTTGTTCTCGTTTTTGTAGTGGACGGAATGATAGACATCTCCTATCAAGGTAGGGACTTGATTCCCTGATGCAAAGATGTGAAAGGCGTCGAAATCTACAAAGTCAGGCATATGGGGGAACAGAATGATGCCATATATGCACAGAGCAAGAATGGCGTTGAACACGATCCAACATCCGTCTTTGGCGCACTGCTGAGCCTTTCCCACTAAGAACTGCAGGGAGAAACCGGGAACCCTGTTCCAACTAGACAAGACCAATTTAGAGGCATCTAGATGAAGTGAAGGAGCTAGACTAGCCAAATTAGGCTCAACATCCATATGAACAAAGGGCATCTGACTCTTGATAGGCACACCTAACAAATCGGCATACTCCTCTAGTGTAGGTGCGAGAATAAAGTCCGGGAAAGTAAATCATCTTAAAGGAGGATCGTAGAACTGCAGCAAGGCGTGCAACTCATTCAACTCAAACACCGAGGGTTTACGAACCAAGCTGAGTAGTTTCCCATAAGACTTTCTGAATTCACCTCTCACAGAATCATCTGCCAAAGCAATCAAACTAGTCAGCCGAACAACATCAGGAGCGGGGAGCTTGTAGGCCACAATCTTCCTCAGAGAGCCCATGATAACACAAGAGAAGGCAAGAAAACTTGGGCCGGGGGAGACGGTACCTGCATCACAGACACACGTTAATGATATGCAAATGAATATGCAAAGCAATGCAAAATGCAATCATGCAGCAGGAGATCAAGACGGCTGTGCTATTGAAGTGATGAGGGTGAAGATTCTGTGTCAACAAAACCATAATACTGCTCTGTCAAGAACAACCACTATCTCAGATAAGGAGAAAACCCTGGTATCGGACCATAAATCTGGTCTGTCAAGAACACATACACATCTGATAATAAGGACCTCTGATACAGGACCATAAATCTGCTCTATCAAGAACAAATACACATCTGATGATGAGAAGCCCTGATGTCGGGCTATAACTCTACTCTGTCAAGAACAATCATATATCTGATGATGAGGAGAAACCCCTGATGTCAGACTATAACTCTGCTCTGTCAAGAACAAACACATATCTGATGATGAGAACCTCTGATACCAACAAAACTGATTCACTATCAAGAAAACCAGGTAGTCTGAAGGTTAAGGTTTCCTGCAACAAACTCGACCCTGCTCACAGGTATGGACCTAAACTGACACAAGTTCGGCATCCTATGCGGTCATCAGCGTCACATACATTCAAGAGGGGTGATACGATACCCAGAAGGTGTGGCATCACCGTCTCCTGAAGCGGCCTCACTCAGCTGAATTCCAAATGATCGGTCCCCAGAGTCGACAATCCTCCAAAGCAACAATCCCTCAGGCCCAAAAGGCCGGAAAAGAAGTCAACCGGGAGAACCTCGTCTGAGTGTGGATTTCATGACACACTAGTTCCTGCAAAGCAAGCACGTGCCCACTAATTTCCACAACTAATGCTAAGTACACTCAAGCCTGGGTCTGGCTTTTCACTCATCAGAATTCCCCTCCCATAACAGCACAGATAATCATATCAGACTGAAAATATAATGCGGGAAATAAAATGCAATAAACAAACACAACCCCACAAGTAATCATACAAGCGCTAGGATTGACTCTCGCAGGGGACGTTGGATCCCCAAACTAACTCGCATAAGGGACGTTGGATCCCAGGAAACTATCAAGTCCCCAGCAGAGTCTTCAGTTGTCGCTACCGCGAAAATAAGGTGCCGGCAAAATAGAAGAGTCGCCACCTTTCGTTATTTATCCCTCAGAATGGGAAAGGAAACGATCAGAAAAACCTGACGAAAAGGTATAAGACTAGGTCGTCGCAACCATTGTCTGGGTTTGGGAGTCGGTTACGCAAGGGGAAGGTATTAGCACCCCTCACGTCCATCGTACTCGATGGGATCCATGCTTGTTGTGTTTACTGGATGGGTTGGTTTTATCTATCTACCTATCAAGGCTGGTTCAAGAGAGAAAAGAAAATGAATCGGCAAAGCGTCGCACTTTATGCCTACGTATTCTCATCAGAGAATAAGAAATCAGAGTCAACGTAGTTCGGCTAACTACGGGTTACGGGGAAGGTGGCTCGCCAATACATCAGTATTGTGCCTACGTACTCTCAACAGGTATGAGAGATTAGGCTTACGTAGTTCGGGATAATACGGATTACGGGGGTTCAGATTCATCTGTTTTTCCGAGTAGGGTTAACAAACAGTTCCAGCAGTTTGGCGTATGCAGCTCGACCCTTGGAGACTTAAGCGTTACCATTTGCGGTAGAACTGGGAGTTAACAACACTCTTTTCTTCAAAAAAGCTTCCTTTGAATTATGGGCCCACGGGGCAAAAAGGTTAGAAGTTTGTTTTCTGTCTTTTACGAAAGAATTGTTTTTTATGGTTGTTTGCAACCAATATCGCACTAAAGACTATGACCTGAGAGTGAATGCATCGCATGTCACCCAAAGGGTTCCATACTAAACATCCAGATTGTTGAAAAGAAACTCTCCAACAATCCTTTCTCAGATAGCTTAAGGCTCGTAACGTATGACGTCAGTTAACCTTTATTACTGTATTTTAATTTGTTTTGAGATGAGAAGAGAGAGCAGGCTCAACTAAGGGGAGACTATCAAGTCCTAATGTTGTCATGCCAAGGATTCATCCTATGGTTGAGGTTTGAAACAGGGAACTCCTAGAAGTTATCATGCATAGGTTTCAACCTAAAGTTCTAATCATCACTTCCTTATCAAAGGGAGTTAGATTCCTAGGGGATCATGTCAATGATAAACAGAAACAGATAAAGCATCAGATTAAACAGTAAACAGTAAACAATTATAAAATGCATGCAATGCAAGTGAGGGAGGAAATGTGTGTGGGGCATCAGCCTCCACAAGCTCATCTCAACCTCAAGCCTGATATGAATAACTGCAATCATACAGAAGAAATAACATGCTATCAAGCAAAACACAAACCACATAGGCAAGGGAGCAGGGCTCTACCGAATACCTGCAAGCAAAGCCACACAGTAACAATACAAGCAGAGGGAGCAAATCAACCTCTAGTGCAATCATGCTCCTAGCTTACATAAGTCTAGACATGAACTTATTCTAATGCATCAAGCAAATCAAACAAGTCACATCAATACAGTTGCGCAGCAAGCAAACAGACAGGAAAGAAAACAGATCAGCAGCTTCCACAGCTTCACAGCAAAGCAGTCCTCTGACAACAATTTAGTCCTCAGTCTTCAACTGCTCTTCAAAGCTATAATCTTCAATAGTAAGTATCAACTTTCTTCTTCAATCTTTTAGCAAATCAAACACAAGTATCAACTTATTTTCCAACTTCAAGCTTCAGCTCTTCCTTCAATCTCAACTGGATACTCTTCACAAGTGTCAACTTGTGCTTCTTGGTCTTCAAGCCTCAACTTCAATGGCAGTCCTCAGACAAAGGGAAATGCAACTACTACTATCATCTTCAATCTTCTAGCAAGGAACTCCATCATCTAGCAAGGGAGAAAAATTCATCTGACAAGAGCAAGGTTTGGACAATAGGCAGCAGAGTGAAGACCAAAGGTCACCACTAAGCACTCCATCATCAGAGAAAGGAACCCTCAAAGGTTCTACCAACTTGTGAAGAGACACACATCCTACCAAAGGAGGGATGAGGCCTTTACAAGGGGACCTTATATCATAGGGAAGAATGGAAGTGATCAACACCTTCCATGTTTATGAAAGAAGAGAATCTACTAGAAGCTCTGCCTGCAAACCCTAATCTTAACACCTAATCAACACTACACCTAAAAGAAGGGAAGTCTTCACATCCAAGCTTCTTCATGCATTCCATGGCAACCTAAGCTTGTCTTCAACATCTTCCAAGAGCAAGATAAGCAAAACCCTAATCTAAGGGAACTAAAGAAATCAATCTAATTGAATTAGCAAGTTAGGATCACCTAAAACCTAGTATTAAAGTTAATCCTAACTAAAATACTAAAACCAATTGTAAAATCCTACAAAAATAACTATGGGACCCTAATTCAATCATGAATCTACCATACAAAATCCAGAGGTTGAATCATTCACCAAGTTCTAGAAATAAAACCTAGATCACAAGGCACTAAGCATAAACCCTAAAAATAGAGCACCTAAAGTTTCAACTTAAAACTATCACCTAACTTCACCAAAAAAATGTGAGAAAAATCTAAGGGGATCATGCATATCTATGCTATCTACACACAAAAAATCAAGGCAGGAATCAACACCAAATGCTCAAACCAAATTCAACAAAACAAGGTATCAACCATGGCCATTTTAATATCAATTAATATTCAAAAATGCAAATAAAAATAAAATATGCATGAATTATTAATATTTTTTATCTACAAAATTCTAGATTCAATCATGAATTAGGGGGAAAAATTTTGGAATTAATTGATCAACTTTCCTATTTTTCATGAATTAATTTCTAAATCACATGAAATGCACAAAATAAAAGAAAATAAAAGGAATTAATAAGCAAGGCGAGTCAAATAGCAAATGTAATCAGTTTATTTCAAGGGTTGGGCCAGAAAGGGGGTGTGAATATTAATTGGTCACTAGGCCCAGGCGCCTTGAATTTTTGTCTTCCCTTCAGTTCACACAAAAATCAGCCAGGGGAGGGTGCATTCAGCAACCCAATGCCTTGTAAATCCATATTGGGCCTGGATGGGGGGGTGGTGATAGTAGCTGCAACCCAAGCCCAACGCTCCAATTTCTCAATTCACAAAATCAGAAAACACTACACGCCAGGGTTCGAACTCAATACTCCTTGGTCCACACATCAAAGTCCACCAGATTACTAAGCAAAACGGTGCGTTTAAGGGGATGGACGTGTGGCTCAACGTGAGCCCTGGGATCCACAGACCAAGTCAATCTTTCCACATGAACGAATGGTGAGGATTATGTCTTCCTCGTTTCAAACCTGCAAATCACGCGCGCAAGCCAAATCGCCGGTGGCTTTTCCGGCGACCCCTGCGCAACCCTAGGTCCCTCTACACTCAACCATTTGACACGATGTCTAAATGAATCTTGACCAGAATTTCCTCAGGAATTCAACCATACCATTTACTCACTCTAAAAACGCACGAATCGTGAAACCACAATCTCAACCGAAAATGGCATTCAACCTAAATCGTCCTCAAAGTTGCAATTAACTATCCAAGATCCATCTATATCAATAGGGGAACCTAACCACATTAATGGAGAAATTTCAAGAAGTTCTAGTGCATAATCAATGAGAAATTTCAAGAAGTTAGAACATGTCTTGGAGCTTGGATTGCAGTGGATACACGCCTCAATTCTCTTCCAAACCTTGCAGAATTCTTCAAGGATTAATGGAGAATGTTTCTTGATGCTTAATTCTGGCTGAAACCTCTTGATTCTCCAAAATGAATTTTCACTTTCAAGCTTCTTGCTCCACCTCTCTCCAATGGCTCCTTCACGAAAAATGATAACCAAGACCCTCTAATTCAGTTCTAAATCCCTTTTATGTTCTGTTTCAATGGATTAGAAGCCCAAACCAGGCCCATTCATGAGTTTTGGATCTTCACTTTTTCCTCCAAATTTCAATATGGATATGTGCCTTCAAGCCTTGTTCATACTCCAAAATCATTCCAAACCATTCACTTAAGCCTTATGGAGTGTAATGAAGTGGTTTCCTCCCTTTGGTTTCAACATATGGAGTGTGTAGGGTATGTTTCTTACTTGTGAAGCAATCATCCAAATGTCTATGTTAAGCAACTCAAATCAAAATTGTGACAATGCCAATCTCTTTAGAATACCAATTCCATTCAAATTGACTACAAATTTGACTTGAAAACATGTTAATGTCAATTATTTTGAATTTTCTCATTTTAATTCATTAAAATGGCTTTTATATGGCCTTTCTTCCACCAATGCTTGATATAATCCATATCAATGAACCCTTGATGTTTAGAAAAGCTAAAAACATCATTTTGAACAACTTTCATGTTGAACAAAAATGCATTTGAGGCTTGCAAGATGGTGTAATGGACTCATGACTCAAAATGACCTGTAATGCCCCAAATACCCAAAATACCCTTGACTTGTCAAAGCCATAACTTGAGTTATACAAATCCTATCAAGGACTTCTAGTACTCTATAGAAAGCTAAGAGAATAAGGAACAACATTCATGTTAACCAAAAGTTCATAGGAATCATCCTTATAGGGCAAAAGTTTCATGCAAGTTGGGTAACCTTTAAGCTCCAAATTCACATTCCTCATATGACTTGTAACTTGTCAAAGCCATAACTTGAGTTCTACAAATCCTATCAAGGACTTATAGAACTCAAATTAAAGCTAATATAGAACAATCATGTTGGGGGTAAGATGAGATGATAATCACATCTTGAGTTAAATAGTCTTGAAGTCAGGGGTCAAGTTAGGGGATTTTACACTGTCAAGTCTTAGAAACCCTAGCCTGAAACTTCTCAAACTCTTCAATCATGATGAGTTGACCTTGGAATCATCCTTACAACATCTCAATGCATCAATCCATGATCACATGGCTCTTGTATTAGGTCTCAACCTTCTTTCAAGTCCTCAATTGACTTAGGGTTGACCTAGTCAAACCCTAGCTGCACCAATCATGGCTGAGGCTTCTCAATCTTGCACAATGACCTGTCTAGGCCTCAAAGTGATCCTCAAACCTTATCATGAGCTCTCTCAATACCTCAAGGCCAACTTCTTGTCTTCAAAATCATCTAATGACTTCCCACAACTCTCAAGTTAGGAGACACACCCTCTTGGCTTCAATTACTCTCTCTGAGGATCTTTTGACTTTTCTGACAAGGATATCAACCCTTGAACACTTGAATAACCTTTTTAGCTAGATTAAAAGTCTTGTGTAGCCCTTAATTGGTAATCATACCTCTTGATCTCCTGCACACATGTCAATGAAATGCAAATGATGATGCTAATGTGAATGAAATGAAACACAAGCTAGGTGAAGAAATGTTGGGCAAATTTTGGGGTGCAACAATTGGGAGTCGTCATCATAGAGGGAATTTGGGTGAGAATGCGTCGTATTGAAATCTTCTAATAATATTTCAAGGTCCGATTTAAATGGATCTTGTGGTTCCTCGAAATATTGGGGGAGGTAGTTATAAGGGAAATTGGGAGTCTATACTATGCAACAACAGAATCACAATATTGACTGTTGGTCCCCGGCAACGGCGCCAAAAACTTGATGCGTCCGCAAGTGCACGGAAATATCGAAGTAATATAAAAGATTTGTCGAACCCACAGAGACCAATGTCAATCTACTATTATCTATTGTCGCGGCGTAAAGCTAAGGCTAATGGAATTAGGAAAGTTAAATGCGGATGAAACTAAATTTAAAGGAATTAAAGATTTTTGGTTTAAAGAAATGCGGTAAAGGGATATCGGTATGCAAGGACTTAGTTATTAGGGATTCGACAGGTGACCGGTGCTTTTTAATCTTTGCAAACACTTTTCAGGAGAAAATACTCGTTTAAAGACCTTTGCCTCACGATGGTTGTTGACTCAGGTCATAATTCTAAGGCGGAATGTATGCTTTCGCAGTCCCATTCGGGGTTAAAACTACTCTTTGGAAACAAATAAATTCTAATTTCTTTTAAAGCGCTTTCGCTGTATTTAAAACAAATGCCTATTTGTTACTATCTGGTTCTAGCCTCAACTTTCGCGTGTCGGTTCATACCTTAATGAATCTCCCACTGTCGTGGCGAAACTACTGCAAATAATTTCACGCTGTCGCGACGAAGGTTTATTTAGAAATTACAATTAAAAACTACGGCCAGAAAGGTAGTTTGTAAGAAGGTAAGGTGCATTGGGTATTATCGAATCCCGTCCTACTAATTCGGTTACCTACCAATAAAACTAATTTAGCTAGACATGATAATTAATGCAAACATAAATAAACAATGACAGCAGAATAATATAACATGCATACTGACAGAAATAAAATAATAATTCAATTAATAAAAACCTGTAAATCGTACTGATCTCGAATCCTTGAGTAGTCCTCTACAATGCCGGCATGATTCTACTTTGGCAAGAATTAAAAGGTACAGTAGGAAAATACGATGTTCTGAACTAAAGGAAAATGGAAAGGAAATAAAAGAAAACAATAAAATTGGGAGAAATAGCTTCAGTAGAAATCTTGGCAGCACTTCGATGCCTCGAAGCCTCCCCCCTAAACTCTGAATCTAAGGCCTATTTATAGGAGATAATTCATTCTTCAACTTCCAGAGATCATGGGTGAGTTATGGAGGGAGTGGGGGTAACTTCCAGTAGTGGGCAGTGAGTGGAGAAAGTGTAGGAAGAAAACTTAGAGAGAGTAATCGTGGCAAAAACTGATTTGAACGTTAAATGATATTTCGTCTGCGTGACGCTCGTAATGGAACGTGACGGTCGTCATACGCATGATGGTCGTAATGGACCTGTGACGACCGTCACATCAACAAAATCCATTTTTTCTGTTTTTCTTCTCTCTTTTCCTTCCATTTCTTCTTCTTTTCTTTCTTTAATCCAAATTCTCCCCAATCTGCAAAACGAAGTAAATTAATCATATAATAGAACATAAATAAAGATAAATTAATAATAGTCACAAATAAATGCATGTAAATCAAGCCAAATAAACGATATGATTTTGCATTATCAAACACCCCCACACTTAAACCATTGCTTGTCCTCAAGCAATCAACCAACACGGTAAAAAAGAAATAAGCATAATTTGAAACAAGGACACGGTGAGACTCTAATCATACGTGGTTGTTAGGCTAATGTTATATCGACAGGTACTAAATATCAATACCAAGGATACCATAATGACACAATTTCAAAAACTCCCTACTTATGCAAACTAACCTGAGTCATGCCATTATAACTCAACCTATACCTCATCCTCTCTTTCACCCCATTTCATTCTAATGCAATCATATTAAGCCCGTTATCCATACACATTCAGGGTAAGTAAACTTGTTAGTGACTATGATCTCATTGATATTTCATTCTTCTTTGCAAATATGCTTAAGCATCAATTGATCTTAAAAGGTTTGTACCGTTGGGCTTAGTGATCGAATGAGGAGCACCTAACTTAGAAGGAACAAGTCCTTTTCTTCATAATTTTTCTTCTTATTTTAAACTAGATATCATACACTTATTTGCATCGGTTTCTTACTTAGTGTGGTTGGGATGGTGCTGACTGCTTAAATAAACTACTTAGGGATTACTAAAAGAACTGGAGCTTTAAGGTTTCGGCATAATGGGTACTCAATTGGTTTTGCATATTTAGGGGGTTAAGGGTGTCAGGACGGTATCAATTTTATCAAAACTTTCCCACAATTTTCTAACATAGCCTGGACAGCCTATATACTTTTAGAGAACCATGTCATGAATCAAAAAGTTTTTGTTGGAGGTTAGAATTTTGAAATTCTGAAATTTAGGGGAAGTTTGAATAATAGGCGAAAACCACGCATAAAGACTCGACAACACATGCACAGACTTTGACATATTAGAAACAACAGTAAATCAAGCTAAAAAGCGATAAAATGAAAGCGGTAGAGTTCCTCCCCCACACTTAAACCAAAAATTGTCCTCAATGTTTTAATAAAAGGTGGAAAAAGGAAAGATAGAACCTGTATGAATGCTACTGCGTGCTAAATCCTCTATGGTCTTGCTCTTGATGTCCATGTCTTTGTTGATCACTTCTACTTCGGCGACGAGCATTTTGAGATGCCTTCGTTTGTGTAATTCTTGCACCAACTCATCATATTACTTACTTCCAGAGGATGTACTCATCATCAGTGTCACCACCAGCAGCGACACTCGTAGGAATGTCCGTGGGCACAGCTCATCATCATGTAAAGAGTTTTCGCCTAGATATAGCTAAAGCGTAACAAGCGATACATTTTTTTATTTTCTGCAAATGTAAACAAACAAATTAAAATAAAATCCTTGTGGGTTGCCTCCCACACAACGCTTTGTTTAACGTTGATAGCTCGACGGCTAAGGAGTGCAAGTACTCATGGTGGTTCTTTCGAGAATGGTTCCTCGATCGAACTTTGAATAGTCTTCCGTTTTCATGGCCACTTATCAAGCCATCGCTCATATCCCTCACCTTTTCGTTTCTTTCTTCTGTAGGGTGGTTCCTTGTTTTGAAAGCATGGTGGTGTTTCTGGATCTATCCTGCGTATCAGCTTTTCAAATTTGGGCTTAATTATTTCATCCACCACCTCAAAAATTAATCTGACCCTTTTAACAGTAATGATGACCCTAGTTTCACGGTCCTCGAATTTTCTTTTCCTATGAGGGACCTTAGACAAAGGTGCATTGGTGTGGGTATTTTCCAGTACCTCTACATATGTTTTGGATTGGGAGTTTACCTTAGCTTCCACAACTAATTGTGAGAAAGAATTAGGTGGGGTATAGGGAGGAGGAGCAACAATGGGTGCTTCTTTCTCTATCTCTTCGACAACCTCCCTTTCGGGTGGTGTCAGTGGATTTTTCTCAATAATTATGCTTGTCTCACCAAAACTCTCCTCTGACTCATCATCACTCTCCCTAGGATCTTCTATTTGTTCTTCATTACTAATGGTTACAACATTCACATGGCTCTCAAGGAAGGGTCCTAGAGATGTTTATGTAAGCAAAGAGGTTTGAGTCTCCAAAGCTTTGCTGTGAGTCGCGACGGAATCGACTATAATCCTCATCTGCTTAAGGTCTTCATCAATTTGGAGATGCTGTTTTCTAAAATCTTAATTTTGGAGAGTTTGTGTCTCCACAAAGCGCTCCATCATAGATTCTATCCTAGAGTGAGTAAACGTCTCTTCAAATTCTTCTAGTAATAGTTCAAGGTTGGATGTATCGAAATCTTGTGTTTCCTCAAAACATTGGGAGTCGTCATCGTAGAGGGAATTTGGGTGAGAATGCGTCGTATTGAAATCTTCTAATAATATTTCGAGGTCCGATTTAAACGGATCTTGTGGTTCCTCGAAATATTGGGGTTGGTAATTATAAGGGAAATATGGGTTATACATAATGATTTAGATAAGAGTGCCTTAGTCTATACTATGCAACAACGAATCACAATATTGACTGTTGGTCCCCGGCAACGGCGCCAAAAACTTGATGCATCCGCAAGTGCACGGAAATATCGAAGTAATATAAAAGATTTGTCGAACCCACAGAGACCAATGTCAATCTACTATTATCTATTGTCGCGGCGTAAAGCTAAGGCTAATGGAATTAGGAAAGTTAAATGCGGATGAAGCTAAATTTAAAGGACTAAAGATTTTTGGTATAAAGAAATGCGGTAAAGGGATATCGGTATGCAAGGACTTAGTCATTAGGGATTCGACAGGTCACCGGTGCTTTTTAATCTTTGCAAACATTTTTCAGGAGAAAATACTCATTTAAAGACCTTTGCCTCATGATGGTTGTTGACTCGGGTCATAATTATAAGGCGGAATGTATGCTTTCGCAGTCCCATTCGGGGTTAAAACTACTCTTTGGAAACAAATAAATTCTAATTTCTTTTAAAGCGCTTTTGCTGTATTTAAAACAAACGCCTAGTTGTTACTATCTGGTCCTAGCCTCAACTTTCGCGTGTCGTTTCATACCTTAATGAATCTCCCACTGTCGTGGCGAAACTACTGTAAATAATTTCTCGCTGTCGCGACGAAGGTTTAGTTAGAAATTACGATTAAAAACTATGGCCAGAAAGGTAGTTTGTAAGAAGTTAAGGTGCACTGGGATTATAGAATCCCGTCCTACTAATTCAGTTACATACCGATAAAACTAATTTAGCTAGACATGATAATTAATGCAAACATAAATAAACAATGGCAGCAGAATAATATAACATGCATACTGACATAAATAAAATAATAATTCAATTAATAAAAACCTGTAAATCGTACTGATCTCGAATCCTTGAGTAGTCCCCCACAATGTCGGTAGGATTCTACTTTGGCGAGAATTAAAAGGTACAGTAGGAAAATACGATGTTCTGAACTAAAGGAAAATGGAAAGGAAATAAAAGAAAACAATAAAACTGGGAGAAATAGCTTCAGTAGAAATCTTGGCAGCACTTCGATGCCTCGAAGCCTCCCCCCTAAACTCTGAATCTAAGGCCTATTTATAGGAGATAATTCATTTTTCAACTTCCAGAGATCATGGGTGAGTTATGGAGGGAGTGGGGGTAACTTCCAGTAGTGGGCAGTGAGTGGAGAAAGTGTAGGAAGAAATCTTAGAGAGAGTGATCGTGGCAAAAACTGATTTGAACGTTAAATGATATTTCGTCTGTGTGACGCTCGTAATGGAACGTGACGGTCGTCATACGCATGATGGTCGTAATGGACCTGTGACGACCGTCACATCAGCAAAATCCATTTTTTCTGTTTTTCTTCTGTCTTTTCCTTCCATTTCTTCTTCTTTTCTTTCTTTAATCCAAATTCTCCCCAATCTGCAAAACGAAGTAAATTAATCATATAATAGAACATAAATCAAGATAAATTAATAATAGTCACAAATAAATGCATGTAAATCAAGCCAAATAAACGATATGATTTCGCGTTATCAAACACCCCCACACTTAAACCATTGCTTGTCCTCAAGCAACCAACCAACACGGTGAAAAAGAAATAAGCATAATTTGAAACAAGGACACAATGAGACTCTAATCATATGTGGCTGTTAGGCTAATGTTATATCGACAGGTACTAAATATCAATACCAAGGATACCATGATGACACAATTTTAAAAAATCCCTACTTATGCAAACTAACCTGAGTCATGCCATTATAACTCAACCTATACCTCATGCTCTCTTTCACCCCATTTCATTCTAATGCAATCACATTAAGCCCGTTATCCATACACATTCATGGTAAGTAAACTTGTTAGTGACTATGATCTCATTGATATTTCATTCTTCTTTGCAAATATGCTTAAGCATCAATTGATCTGAAAAGGTTTGTACCGTTGGGCTAAGTGATCGAGTGAGGAGCACCTAACTTGGAAGGAACAAGTCTTCTTCTTCATAATTTTTCTTCTTATTTTAAACTAGAGATCATACACTTATTTGCTTCAGTTTCTTACTTAGTGTGGTTGTGATGGTGCTGACTGCTTAAATAAACTACTTAGGGATTACTAAAAGAAATGGAGCTTTAAGGTTTCGGCATAATGGGTATTCAATTTATTTTGCATATTTAGGGGGTTAAGGGTGTCAGGACGGTATCAATTTTATCAAAACTTTCCCACGTTTTTCTAACATAGCCTGGACAACCTATATACTTTCAGAGAACCATGTCATGAATCAAAAAGTTTTTGTTGGAGGTTAGAATTTTGAAATTTTGAAATTTTGGGGAAGTTTGAATAATAGGCGAAAACCACGCATAAAGACTCGACAACACATGCACAAACTTTGACATATTAGAAACAACAGTAAATCAAGCTAAAAAGCGATAAAATGAAAGCGGTAGTGTTCCTCCCCCACACTTAAACCAAACATTGTCCTCAATGTTTTAATAAAAGGTGGAAAAAGGAAAGATAGAACCTGTATGAATGCTACTGCGTGCTAAATCCTCTATGGTCTTGCTCTTGATGTCCATGTCTTTGTTGATCACTTCTACTTCGGCGACGAGCATTTTGAGATGCCTTCGTTTGTGTAATTCTTGCACCAACTCATCATATTACTTACTTCCAGAGGATGTACTCATCATCAGTGTCACCACCAGCAGCGACACTCGTAGGAATGTCCGTGGGCACAGCTCATCATCATGTAGAGAGTTTTCGTCTAGATATAACTAAAGCGTAACAAGCGATACATTTCTTTATTTTCTGCAAATGTAAACAAACAAATTAAAATAAAATCCTTGTGGGTGCCTCCCACACAGCGCTTTGTTTAACGTCGATAGCTCGACGGCTAAGGAGTGCAAGTACTCATGGTGGTTCTTTCGAGAATGGTTCCTCGATCGAACTTTGAATAGTCTTCGGTTTCCATGGCCACTTATCAATCCATCGCTCATATCCCTCACCTTTTCGTTTCTTTCTTCTGTAGGGCGGTTTCTTGTTTTGAAAGCGTGGTGGTGGTTCTGGATCTATCCTACGAATTCGGTTACATACCGATAAAACTAATTTAGCTAGACATGATAATTAATGCAAACATAAATAAACAAGGCAGCAGAATAATATAACATGCATACTGACAGAAATAAAATAATAATTCAATTAATAAAAACCTGTAAATCGTACTGATCTCGAATCCTTGAGTAGTCCTCCACAATGTCGGCAGGATTCTACTTTGGCGAGAATTAAAAGGTACAATAGGAAAATACGATGTTCTGAACTAAAGGAAAAAGGAAAGGAAATAAAAGAAAACAATAAAATTGGGAGAAATAGCTTCAGTAGAAATCTTGGCAGCATTTCGATGCCTCGAAGCCTCCCTCCTAAACTCTGAATCTAAGGCCTATTTATAGGAGATAATTCATTCTTCAACTTCTAGAGATCATGGGTGAGTTATGGAGGGAGTGGGGGTAACTTCCAATAGTGGGCAGTGAGTGGAGAATGTGTAGGAAGAAATCTTAGAGAGAGTGATCGTGGTAAAAACTGATTTGAACGTTAAATGATATTTCGTCTGCGTGACGCTCGTAATGGAACGTGACGGTCGTCATACGCATGACGGTTGTAATGGACCTGTGACGACCGTCACATCAGCAAAATCCATTTTTTCTGTTTTTCTTCTCTCTTTTCCTTCCATTTCTTCTTCTTTTCTTTCTTTAATCCAAATTCTCCCCAATCTGCAAAACAAAGTAAATTAATCATATAATAGAACATAAATCAAGATAAATTAATAATATTCACAAATAAATGCATGTAAATCAAGTCAAATAAACGATATGATTTCGCGTTATCAAAATCACACATTCACATTAAGCATATCAATCAATGATATTTTACAGAATAAAGTTCTCTCACTTATTTTCGCGCGCTAGAAAAATAAAAGAATGACTTAAATATATATTTTGACTCTTGAAAAATAAAGTATTTTGTTAGTCACAAATAATTTTCAAAAAATTGTCTAAACCAAGATTTGAACTCGTGACCTTTGAATACATACAAAAATAAAAAAACATTGCACCACCATAACAATCTACAGTTAATTAAATAAATTTAATTTTTATCATTTAATAAATATTTTGAAAATTCACCAACAGGTTATACCTTCCTAATATGGTATTAGGGTTTTGTGTAAGATCTGATAGACCACTTACTATTAGATTTTCGTTATCAAATTACATATCATTTATTTATACGTTCTCGATGTCTCCTCCTAAGCTTGAAGGTTTAAACTTAATCCATCCATACGAAAACAATTTATAGGATGAAAAAGTACATTATCAGGAGATATTTTATATTAACCGATGTCAACATGTTTATAATATTTTAATTCAAAAACATAATTGTTAATATATAGTTTACTTCTAGATAATAAGAGCATATTTTAAAATTGAATTTTATCTTTTAAAGAGTATGAAGAATACTTTTTCATTAAAGAACAATTGCAACAATATTTATCTATGACTTAAGAGCTCTGGCAAAGGCCATCGGTGATTTAGGTTTAAACTCCTAGTCCTTGGACTAGGAACCTTGTCACCTTCTTCTTTGCTGCTAGCTCTTTGTTGTTATACCTAAAATGGATTAGATAGAGGTGAGAAGAAGGAAACAGAAGAACATGGTTAACAAAGCTTCATTCTGGATAGAGAGAAACAAAAAACATTTAGGGGTGGACGAGGTTATATCCTCATTCTTCTTTACCGAGTTTCCGGAGACGTTTGGAGCTAAGGATATGTCAACAATCTTCAAGGAATACTGGATTGTGATGGATGTTTTTATCCTAGGAAGGAGGGACAAGAGAGGAAAATAGTATGGTTTTTTTCGTTACAGGAATGTCAAGGATGAGCGTCTCATGGCGGTAAAACTTGATAGTATTCATATAGACGGAATAAAAATATATGCAAATGTCCCTAAGTTTAAATAAGAAAGGGATGTTAAATCAATGCATAACAAATTGGAAGATAAAAAGGCACAAAAAGGAGCTAAAAGATCTAGTTCATATCATAAGAATACGTATCACCAGGACAAGTCGTATGCTCAGGCTACCAGAAATGATATGCATAAAGAGTTCGGGGTTGCTGAGTTAAGAAATGCAAGGAGATGGGAGAGGAAAATGAAGGAAAAACCTACTTTCGCACATCTGCAATTTAACACAAGTAAGAAATATTTTGAAATGTTTGAGAAAGCCTTTGTTGGTTTGGTAAAAACACTCAGGTTCAACATACAATGTTCAAGAGGCCATCAATATAGAAGGATTTTTCCAAATTAAGGCTACTCCATTGGGTTCTAAGCTTTGTCTTCTGGAGAAAAGTGAATGTAAGTTTTGAGTTTTTTGAATTGGTTGCATTTTCGTAAAACAACATGTTGTTGGTAAGATGTTAAACCAAATGTTCTGCCATGAGAGTCATACATCATGATCTGCATGATGTTGTGACATGTTCCAGGACATGTTATACCAGATAGCTAAGGCATGTCTATTTTGATATTTTTAGTGTGATTTTTGAGTGTGTTCTAATTCACACATGTGCGTTTTTTCATAGGAGTATATTATGGGATTTTATGTTATGGCAGATTCTATTACTTTTCAAAAAAAGAATCCTTGAGCCTTTTTAGGAAAGTTTGTATTTTGCTCCTATTATTGTGTTGGATGATTTGCAGCCAGTTTATATTGATTGCTGCTATTTGTGCGCCTCAAGAATCTCTAGTACAATAGGTCTGAAGGCTATTTAAAGTGAAGACCAAACCTTATTGAGATAGAGGGCACAACATGAATAATTTTAAGAATAAGGATTAGTCGTTTTTTGTTGGTCTTTAGGGTTTAATGCTAGTTAATTGTATGTCACTCATGTATCTTCTGATGAATTGCAGTTGAGTGATTGTTCATTGTTTATTGTCCACTCTAAAGCTTTTAATAAAGAGTGTATTGTTAATGATTTATGCTTTTAAGTAAGATCAAGTAGTCTCTTGGAAGTGTGCTACTTCTATTTTTTGTTGTAGTTGAATTATCGTTGGGATTGTGACTGATTAGAAAGTGAGAGGAGGATCACATATCTAGAGGGTGTCTAGGTAGAAGTTGCACAAGGTGGGGATTAGGAGAGAAGATGTAAATGAGGGAGTTTAGCTTTGAATTAATACTATCATAGTGGATTTCCTTCTTGGCTTGGTAGCCCCCAGATGTAGGTGAGTTGCACCGGACTAGGTTAACAATTCCGGTGTTTATTTTTCTTTTCTGTCATTTAAATTTCTGCATCTTTTTCTTGTGTAATCAAGTTGTTGTTGATCCTGGTGTTGTGACATCTGTCTCGACATCTTGTATCTGCGTGCCAGAATTTCAATTGGCATCAGAGAAGGTCACTGTGTTCTATTTTTGGTTGAGCTCTAGGGAGTTTGTATTCGGGTACCATGGACAAGGAATAAGGATACAACAACATACCACCTCTTTTTGATGGATCCAATTATGACTGGTGGAGCAATTGTATGATAGCCTTCCTAAAATCTATGGATAGCAGATCATGGAAAGTTGTCTTGGAAGTTTGGGATCACCCCCATTGTGAAGGACTAGGATGGAAATGAGTCCTTGAAGCCAAAAGAAGACTGGTCAGAAGAGGAAGATGAATTAGCTCTTAAAAACTTCAAAACCTTGAATGCCTTATTCAATGGAGTAGACAAGAATACTTTCAGGTTGATCAGTGCATGTATTGTGGCTAAAGAGGCTTGGGAAATCCTAAGGATAACTCATGAATGCACAACTAAAGAAAGGATGTCTGAAGAAAAGCTGGTTAGAAAAATTCTCATAGCTCTACATAAGAGATTTGATATGAAGGTGACAACTATTGAAGAAGCTAAAGATATCAGCGGTATGAGGGTTGATGAACTCATTGGATCTCTTCAAACCTTTGAACACGCTATTTGTGACAAGTCAGAGGAGAAAAACAATAACATAGATTTTCTATCCAATATTGAAGATAAAGAGACTAAGTATGATCTTGACACTAAGGAAGGACTTTCAAATACTATTGGCAATAAAGTACTGGAAAAGATGGAAAGAAGAATAAGACTAGATGTCAAGAACATCTCTCTTGACACTAGCAAGAACTGTGATTCTCAAGAAAAAGACAAAAGTGTTCAATGTTATGAGTGTCAAGGAATGGGACAGTTTAATGTATATTGCTCAACATATCTCGAGAAACAACATAAAGGAATGACTTTTTCTTTGACTGAGGATGACTCTGAAGGTGGAAAAGATAATGAAGATATCAAGCTTGTTAAAGCCTTCTCTGGGAAATGTGACTCTGTAGGAGGAAAGAAGATGTCGTATGAAGACCTAGCTGCCGTGTACAAAGACTTATGTGTCAAAATTGAAGAAGTGTGCGAGGAGGATGAAAACAAAAGCTTGTCATAAGACAGCTGCAGGTTTAGAAGAAGGAATTACTTACTAAAGTGTCTGATTTCCATAGTGAAGTATCCCTAGTGACCTCTAACCTAGAACACATGACCAAGCCTGTTAGAATGGTAAATAATGAAACATATGTGCTAGATGATATACTCAAAGCTGAAAGAGATGTTATAAGTCCAACAGGAATTAGATATAACAAAAAAGAAAAATCTTTTATGTCTAGACATATCTATCCTGAAAAGAGAAATGACACCTTGGTTACAAAGAGGAAGTTACAAAATCATTCACAACATCAGGAAGCTTTCACCGTACCTAAGTTCAAATCCAAGAGATATCTCCATTGTGGAAAGCAATGTCATATAGGATCCTTCTTTTACAGGTTGTATGGTTATCCTAAACCTTATAGAAATCAAGTAAACATGGTAAAGGGCAAGTGGAAAGTCAATGATATAAAGCTATATCTCATGGCTCATGGTTCTCTCAATACTTCTACCAAAGAAGATTGGTATCCTGATAGAAAATGTGATAAGTATAATATAATGAAGGAAATCATATTTGAACAAGTTGTAGGAGGATTGCCAAGGCTCAAGATTAAAGAGAGCAGACTTTGTGATAAGTTCCAAATTGGGAGGGAAATCAAAATGTCACATATTGAGTCACAACATCAAAATGCTTCCAAAGTTCTATAACTTTTGCATATGGAGTTAATGGGACAATGCAGGCAGAAAGCCTGGGTGTAAAGAGGTATGCCTTTGTGGGTGTTGTTAATACTTCTGGTTTGAATGTTGTTGTTTCAAATGTTGTTACCTCTGAAATTGTGAGTATAGATAGCCCTAAAGCGAAAGATATTCTAAGTCATTCTATTTTGAATATTGTTAATAGAAGTGTTCATATGTCTCTCTCTCTAAGATCTTGGTTATTGATTCTGAGTCTGTTGTCGCAACATCTGTGACCCGACCAGATCATCCTATTGAAACCACACAAGAAAACTTTCAGAGTACGTCTCCTAAAAAATCTCATGAGAATGTGGCTGAAGATGATTTAGTTGGTGGTAAAAGAGGTGATCTTGATGATACTAGTATGTCTGCTGAAGATAAAGAAGAGAGTGCTGGTGTGAAGAAGGATCAGTCTACTGACATTGTCCATGTAGATGGTCTATATTCTGATGATGAGCCTATAGGAAATAAATTGGCTCTTGGTATTGTTAAAATATTTAGGAACAAAAAAGGGAAGGTAATTGTGTCTACAAGCAAGCCTTCTAAGGCATCCAAGAAAAGTACTAAGGTTGGACCTGACAAAGGATGGAGTAAATGTATGACGCCTACTATCAAGAAAAAGTCATTGACAAGAAGGTAAGTTCCCTCAAGTGTATTTAAGTATGATATCCAACAAGATGATTCAGACATCATGTCTTCTGCTAAGAAAAAAGGTGTTGATGTGGACCAAAGTGTATACATGAGTATGATTGGTAGTCTGCTGTATCTTATAGCTAGCAGACCTGACATCACACGGGCTATAAAAGTTTGTGCTAGATATTAGGTTGAACCTAAAATGAGCCACATTTATCAAGTGAAGAGGATCTTGAAATACATCAACGGTACTATTGATTATGGAATGTTGTATTATCATAGTCAAAATTCCATGCTTGTAAGGCATTGTGATGTAGTATATTGCTGCACGAAGCAGTTGCTCTCTATTCATTTGGATGAAACAAATTTTGAAGAAAAATAATGATAAATCGGATGTTATGACATTACATTGTGAGGATCTGAATGTTATTAGATATTTCATTCAACATGGCTAGAATAAGAATCTTGAACAGTATAATCAACTAATCAGGAATCTTGATGAAAGAAAGGTTGTTATTTTAGAGCATGTGGACACTAAGAATCAGCTAACTGTTATGGTTACTAAAGCCTTATATGCAAATATACTTGAGAATATAAGCTGTGAGGTAAGAACTTGCACTATTAAGGAATTATGGCAATTACAGATATGGAGGAATGCAACAGATACTTCATCCTTCCTCTGTTCTCTAAGGCATGATAGGCCTAAGCAAGTTATTGTGCAAGGTGAAAAGACTAACTTGAAGAAGACATGTTATGAGGATGTGGCAAGGAAATTTAGTGTCAATTCTTATAAAACATGTGACAACTTCATAGAGTGTATAAGGATCTTTGATAGGGGCAAGATATGGAAGATTACCTAAAGATGATTTAAATTTGTGCTTCCATCTGTTACTTTTGTGTTTTTATTACATATATGTGTGCTTTTGTTTCTTTTTTGTGTACATTTACATTATTTTCTTTTGTCAATTTTTGGCTACAAAGGGGGAGTAAAGTGTTGATTTGTTTTCTATTTCTAATGTCAGATCAGATATCACGACTTTATGTCATGTTTATACTACTACTTAGGAAGAGTAGTTTTTCATTGTTGTTTCCTAGCTGTAAGAAACATTTAGGGGGAGCATGATGATTTGTTGTGTGCCTGTTGTAACACCCTTCTAAACCCCGCGTAATATATATAAATAATTAGAGTGAATTATCATGCCTCTCACAAAAGGGTGTCACGTAAAATTTCAAAACATCATACAAACCTTCGTTAAGGGTCTTGATGGAAGCCAAGCTCGAAGAAGCTGAATGGGTGAAGGAAAGGTTCGATACTCTGAACCTCATTGACGAAAAGAGGATGACAGCGATGTGCCATAGTCAGCTTTACCAAAAAAGAATGAAAAGGGCCTTAGACAAAAGAGTCCAAATCAAAGATTATAAAGAAGGTGAGTTAGTACTCATAAAGATTTGGTTAGTACACCGAGACATGTGCGAAAAGTGGATGCCGAACTATGACGGTCCATTCATTGTGAAGACGATCTTTTCTGGAGGCTCTCTGATCCTTACAACGATGGATGGTGAACAGCTCCCTCATCCCGTGAACTCGGATGCAGCAAGAAAATATTATGCCTAAAACCCCGCTAAGTTGAGACCTAGAAAGGCAACTTAGGCAAAAAAAAAAAAGGGCATCCCGGTGGATCATAACCTATGAAGGAGGTCTAGGGAAAAATTAGGGATAAAACAAAAAAAGAAAGAAAGCCCGCTAAGTCGAAAACCTAGAAAGGCGGCTTAGGAAAAAATGAGTAGCAAAGGCATTTCACTGCATCAGGAGTTGTTACTACATGTAGAAGATCGTCCGAAAGAGGCTCACCTTCCACCACTCTCATCAGAGGCAGCATTTCAGACCGACTCTTAACAAGTTAGGACTGGATGGTTGTTGGATTTTTAAACCTTTACATGTATTGACATTTTTCCAAATTGTAATTGTTCCTTGGGACTTTGCCTTTTGAAAAACTCCATCTTTAAATAAAATCATATTTGTACCAATCTTTGTTTCTGCTCTATTGCTCTACCTTTTGTTGTTTTGCAAAACATCACTTATTCGTTAATAATGATTTTTAATTGCAAAGGTTTTTGAAACAACAAAACTTGTTTTGAAGAATATTAATTAACAGGCAAAACAAACTTTGACTGCAACTTGACGGTGTAAATTCCTGACTCCACTCATGAGGACAGATTGGTTGAAACCTTGGCACCACCATCTCAGCAATATAAGGTTCTATAGAGGTTTCTTTCCCCATGTTTCCGCGCTAAAGGGACGATTAGTGATTTGATCAGCTGATTGATGCCACGAGCTCTCCAACAGAATCGCCAGAGAAGTAATACCATACTCCAACAATGGGATTTAGTATGATTCTTTTTTGTTCCCCTGTGATAGATTGTTATCTATCTCTTATGGCTTTCCCCTGTGGGTCATCCGGAATTGCATCTGCATCATACCTTTAACATATGCATTTTTTCAACAAACCTCTTGTGGTTGTAGCCTTTATGATCTGGTTAGGCAATTTTTATTTGTCAAGAATCTGTCAGGTGTTCTCTCCCCAGTAGTTACTGGCTGTCATCTTAAGATCCTTTGGTCGTCACCAAACTTCTCTGCTTCAGACCTGTTGTCACGGGCTTACCCTTCGGTTGTTACCTTAACTTTGTCAAGTTATCTGGAGTAAGCATTATTGTGATAAATGCTTATATCCCCAGGAAGTCTAGTTGTAACTGCTTTTTGGTTTTTTTCAAGACGTTAGTTGTTACTAATACCACAAATTATCTTGAGATCTGGTGTTTACCTGAGTCTAACCCCAGCCGATGTTCTGTTAGTTAAGCGACTCTGCTGAGACATAGTAGTTACCATGCTTTCAAAATCCAATTGTTATTGGTATGTGGCTCGGTTATTACCGACTTCCCCAGTTAAGTTTAGTAGTTACTGGCATTGTTCAAATCCAATAGTTATTGGTGTCGCTGTTTGGTTGTCACCATATTTTCTTGGATGTCTAGTCGTTATTAACAATCCCCATCTGAGCTCCAGTAATGTCTTGACTGGAGTTTTGTGTAAAACCCAATTATCACTGTTGTTATGAATTAGGGTTGTCATCTTATCCCCAGTAAATTCAGTAATGTTTTGACTAGCCTCATTTAAAGCTCAATCGTTATTGGCATGTTGGTTTTGGTCGTTACCATATCCTGTTTAAAGTCCAATGGTTATTGGCATCACTCATCTCAGGATGGTTGGTAGTTACTAGTATCCCTAGTGAATCTCAGGATGTTTGGTTGTTACCAACACCCCTAGTGCATCTTTGGATGTTTTGTTTGTCACCTACACCTCCAGTTGTTTCCTGAAGATCCCGTTCGAACTCTTCACTATAAGGAAATCCTCTATTTTTTGATTCAATCCCTAGGGAAGATTTTGTTTCTCTTTGGATTCCCCAGGAAGTCTAGTTGTTACAAGCTCCCTGATTGATTCCGCTTGACTGGTCGTCACCAAATTCCCCTGTGAAGTCTAGTTGTGACTAGCAATAGTTCGGTCGCTGACCCTCATCTGATATTGCTAATTGGTAGTTACCAAACTTTAGTCATTACTAATGTTGCACCTTATCCTTGAGATCTGCTGTTTACCTGAATTTATCTCCCAGTCGATGTTCTGTTTGTTAACCAACTCGGCCGAAGACCATTTGTTATGGGCGTTTTCCTAAAATCCAATTGTTATTGGCATCGTTGATTTGGTTGTCACCATATCCTCCTGAGGTCTAGTCATTACTAGAGTTCCCCAGAAAGTCAAGTAGTGTTTTGACTGGCATTTGTTTAAACTTCTTTGTCTTTGGTTATTATGGATTTGGTTGTCACCAATCCCCAAAGAAGTCCAGTGGTTACTGGAATTGTTTAGAAACCAATTGTAATTGACAGATTTCATCCAACTCTACTATATTCTCTGAATGTTGTTTGTTATCAACATTTCCCCTAGGAAGTCCAATAATTACTAACTTCGGCTAAAAACCAATTTGGTATCTCGGAATGTTATTTGTTAACAACATCTCCCCTTGAAGTCTAGTTGTTATTGACTTGTGTTATTTAAAGGCCAATGGTCATTGGCAATGATCTTCATAACTTGGTGGTTGCTTGTTACCATCATTCCTCAGTGAATCCCTGGGTATCCCCAGTAGGTCTCGGAGGTCTAGTAGTCACTAGTATCCCCGATGAGTTTGGTCTTATTTCTAGTCCTTTCTAGAAGATCTCGTTCGAACTCTTCGTCACGAGGAAAGTCCCCATTGGTTTGTACCCCAATAAGGACTGTGTATTTGGTCTTTTGCTTCCCAGTCGGAGTCCGAGTCTGTTGACTTTGGTTCCCCTGCATTGGTTTCTTATCCATATCTCCCTTGATGCATTTCCCTAGTTGAGATTTGCATTTCCCCAGCGGAGTTTGGCCTTTTCCCCAGTGAAGATTTATCTTCCCTGAGGGAGTTTGTGTCCCCTGTGTGGAGGATCCCCGTAAAGTACCACCTTTGGTCACGTCTGAACTATTGGTTAGTTTGCTTTGGATCCTTCCCCTGTGTGTTTGCTCCCTAGTGAGTGGTTACTCGTTGTTTTGGTCCTTCCTCTTCTTTTGCTTGTGTGTCAACATCTTCTTGCATCCCAGCATCATAGAGCATCATTCTTAGAATTCATGGCATTTCAGAATTTGTCCTTTTGCATACCATCGTATCTAAGGGACACAATTTTTGGTTTGCTATATTTAAATACCTTTCACCATGATTCTATGGAGATTGTCATCTCTCATTGTCATCTGGTGAAGATATTTAAATAGGGGAAACTGTCATACCCCAAATTTTTTCCCCTAGATTCCATCATCATTCTAGGAGCATCAAGCATTTGTTATTTAACCTTAACCTGTTTCAAGTTTGTCTTTGTCAAGATGCAGATGAATTAGGGTTCCATACAGTCAAGAAATTAGGATTTATAGGGATTGATCAGTCAAGGTTTTGGATTGATCCTCCACATAACAAGTCTCTATATCATCAAAGGTATAACATGTGATCAAAAATGAGTCCAATTTGAGGTTGTCACCAAAGAGGATGGAAGCAGTGTAGTGCAAGAACCCTAACTTAAGAATTGATAGATAACTTGCAAATCAAGAAACAAGGGTAAGTGAAAAAACCCTAATTTTGATCAAACTTCAAATGGCCATAACTTCCTAACTACACATCCAAATGGAGTGGTTCAAAGATTGTTGAAAAGGTCTTAAGGTGCCTTACTAAAGCGTCCTAATGAGAAAAAAATAAATATATTTGGAGTTATGAGCTCATCAAGTTGTGAAGGATTTTAAACACTTGGAAATTTCAAGGTATCTTGACTTGTAAGTCAAGAATTCACCATTTTCACAAGGGGTTTTGACCTAGTTTCAAGTGGAATGGGTTCCTAACTAAAACATCAATGTTGTAGTACCTAACTAGGGATTTCTAAAAAGTACAAGTGGGTTCCATAAATTCTCATGGTTAGGGAGAACCAAAGCTCACAAGTTGGCAAAAACTCACTGCTGCAAAACCAATTCAGCATGGATGTCTTGATTCCAAAGCTTTCCAAATCAATTCTAATCAAGGTTTAAGCCTCATTTCTGATATTCACATTGCTAATGGAAGTGTTTAGCACCAGCTCCCACGAATTTGCACAAGAATTGAAGAAAACCATTGTTTAATGTAAGTTGCAAAAGTGAATAGTGAAGAAAGAGAAAAATGGTGGCTGCCCTCATCAAACCACCAACTATGTTGTAACCAGTCACTTTCTATCCTCTCAATCATGATGAAAATTATCTCTAGGGTATGGAAAAGCTCTTGTTAGGGTGGCTTGAAGTCAGAAATGAAGATTTTGCATTGGTTACTCCAAAGATTTCCAAGTTTGAAGGCCAAAATCGACATTTTGAAGGAATCTGCCCATGCCTCTTTCTCAAGACTCTTGGCTATAAATAGAGCCTCGTTCTCATATCCAAACTACACCAGTTCCATGCTAGAAACTAGCTAGAACTATCTCCCTCACTCAATCACTAAGTTCTTACAAGTTTGCACCAAATTTCAAACTCCTCCAAAAATATGTTTTGCAATTTCACTTCCAAAACCATTTCCAAACATTTTCTAACTCAAAAAACACTTCAAACACATCATAAGTAATGTACTAGAGTTGTCCAAGACCTCACATTAGCCAGAAAACTAGCAGAGCCAAAAGTCAACTATCAAAATCTCATTTGTTAACTTTACGGCATTTTGAAAGACAGCCATTAAACCACTGCACTTTCTTGAGTTTTAAGACCATTCACACCTCACATATAACCTATACAAACTATCCATGATTGATTCACTCTTTTTAAACAAGATTTGAGCAGGTTTGCTTTTGAAATCTTTGGTTATTTTTGTGTTTTCTTCACTATCAAGACATTCTGACCACTAGCTGGCTTGGAGGCTACTTTGAGCATCTTCTCATCATCATTGGATCATTTACAGACCATTAAGGAGCTTGTAGGATCTCCGAATTTCTTGTTTCTCAAGCTTGCATCATAAGGCTACAAGAGGTAAGCCTACAACTTGTATTTCTCATGCCACTTTGAGTTCTAGCCATGTTTTTGAGTTGAACATTGTTTAGAGATGTTTTACATATGTTATGTGTCATGTATGAACCATTTCTTGCAGCAAAATATGTTTTTTTGGACTGTCAAAATTCAGGTCACAAACTAGGTCCAAACTTGTCACATTTTGCATTTTGATTCCAATATGCCAAACTACTTGTGCATTTCTTAATTTCTCTTGTGATAACCTCTATATATGATGCATATGTGATGTTTGTACACTTGTTTCATAAAACACACCACTACAAAATGTTGTTCATATGTTCTTGCATTTGGTTGTAATCAAACATGCCTTACCATTGATGCTATCGGGTTTTCTTGTGGATTCATGGTATGGAAAAACAAATGGTACCATTGAATTCCTTATTCAAAAACACACAATTTTCACTTTTATTTCACCTCATTTGGTTAAGTTTTGACTGAGTTCCAATTCTTCATGCAAATGGCCTTAGGTTGCCTTACCTTGCCTTGACCTAGTTTTGTCTTTTTTGTGCACCAACTTTCCATGATCATAACTTACTCATTTTTTATGCTATTTATGCCAATATTTTTTCAAACTAATCCTTAACATGTCTATTTTCATTGAGCAAAGAAATAATTCAAGGATTGTTATCTTAGAAATACTTTGGTCCACTTGAATAACATGTGTTTTTAGGGTTTTTCCATAGTGTTCTTAAACTTTTTCAACATGTAACTTGATTTTTCTTGTGATATTTGTCTTTTATGATTCATATATGTTTGTTAACATGTCTAAATGTTCAAAAAAAATTTATTCATTGCCTTACTATGTTCATGCTTGCTTTTGTGAATGCATACATGTGAAAATGGCTTGTTGAACTTCATCTGTGACCTATACATTTATTCTTGATTTTGTAACCTCTTGAATATGTTTATCATGCCTCATTCTACTTTATTATGTTTCTTGTTAGAACCATAACATGTTTATGGCTTGTTTCTTGCCTTTGTGAATGCTTGAATGTGAATGGTATACCTTGAACTTCATATGTGATTCATAACATGATTCTTGATGTTGTAACCTCTTGAATATGTTTTTCATGCCTCATTATACTTGTTTATGTGTCTTTTTAGAACCATAACATGCTAGGTTTTTATTGTTAACTTGGTTATTACCATGAAACTTGCTTACTTTTCCCCATGAAGTCATGAACAAATACTTGAATTGTTGTAACATTTCTTGTGTTTTTGCTTGTTTGATTGTTATCAATACATGTTTAGATGGTGTTATGTTGTTAAATTTGATCTCATTTGATCCTTAAAACATGATTGCTTCAATTTTTAACTTGTTTGCATCAGTCTTGTTTGAATGCTATAGATGAACTTGTTGTTACACATGTTCTTTACTTGCATTGATGATTGTTACCTCTATGTCTTTATGTTGATCTTGACTATTTTTCATATGTTGTTACATGCTCTTGCTTATTTCTTTAACTTTTTAAGTCTTCCTTAAGTGATGGAAGTTGTTAGTTCTCATCCAGTTGCCTCATCTTTCTCCTATTCCAAAAGAAAGTTTCTCCATTGACCCCTGAGGTCATAGATAGCTCTTTACCCTCCCTTTGACTTTGTTAAGTCATCTTGAATCCTAGATTAGTTAAGTTAGAACCTACTAGCCATTATACTTTTCTTAAGTCTAAAAGACCCACCTTTATTAGGAGTGTTCTTCAACTAGAACCCTAGGATAGAGTTTGTCAACTCTATGTAAGGATCATTGTCATGATTACTTACTCCCCTCCTGGCTTTTGTCAAATCCAATCCCCTTGAGTGTACAACTTAGAATAGAGATTTGTGTTAAACTATATACAAGCATTGTTATTTTTGTTCCCCTTTGAACCTTGATTATAATCAAGTGTTCATCCACCCTCAGTGAGGTGAACTACGATTGCTCTGATTCTATCCTAGTTAGGATACGTAGGCAGAAGATGAGATATCTTTGTGAGCAAACTTAGAAACATCAACCCTAGGTCTTTACCTCAAAACCCTAACCCTTGATCCCAAACCATAGCAAGTAGTATAGAATACAAACATACAAAAGGTTCTTGTAGAGTACTACAGATGTTTAGGATGTGAAATACCTACCCTAAGTATAACCAACCCCCGATCCCTGAATCTCTTAGCATTGTTATTACATCGCGTAAAAGGTCTTTCTTTCTTTAACCTTTCCTTTGGATAAATCAAAGTCCAGTTGTGAATTTAATGAATTAAGATTAAAGTTAATCAATAACTTGACATCCGATTCTCACCGCGACAATATCCTAACTAGTGATTTGGTCACAGGTTATTGCGATATCTTTTCAATAAAAACGTCAAGACTAGCATGTGTGTTGCATTAGTAGTCTAAAAATTAAGATTTTTTGCTTGCTAACATTGCTTAATATCAAGAAGGATACATATGAGCATCAGTGATGAGTTTAATACTCGTTAAACAGGGGCAAGTTGTTTTCCTAATTATTGCTCTGACGGTCTGATCACCCCTAGAGGGAAAGTTTGAAGACTCAGTTATGCCGAATACAGTCAATCTAGGGCAGTTACATTGAGATTTGATCAATATCTCCAAGAGTTTGAAGACTCAATTATGTTAAATACATTCAATCTGGGGCATTTACGTCGAGATTAGATAAATCTCTCCAAGAGTTTGAAGACACTGAGGCATTTTAGATGCCAAGACTTCTAGAAAATCTTCTTGAGATGACATCTCCTCATAAATCATGTAATCTGGAGCATTGGAGTTTGAATTATTTTATCCATTCATAAGAACTATTCTTCGTTTGTGATGATCATCATGCAATTCATCAATGTAGAACCATGTTTTCTTGTAATATGCCTTACACATATTCCCAGTGGTGAATCTTTACTCCAGGTAGCTATGACATGTTGGTTGTATGACTAAGGAGTTTCCCAGTGGATTTCTTATGAACTTAGTACTCCCTAGAAAAGTATTAAGCCTGCATTCCCAACTAAGCTTCGATTCAAGAATCCTAATTTCCCCTATTGGATGTGTTTCCTTTTGCTAGCAGGATATTTATTTTTATCCCCTGTGAAGTATTAAGTATGGCATCTCCAGCTACAATTTTGATTCAAGCTTCTCCAGTTATGGGTGATCCATTCCTAGTGGATCTTTCTTTTCCTCTGAAGCGGAGTTCGTGATGTTATCCCCTAGTGGATATTTGATGATAGAAGATTACTTTGGGTTATCCACAAGTGAAGCATATTCCTCTCCTTAGATAGATTTGAACCTTGTAATAGGACTTTGTTCCATCTGTGGCTTTTAATTCGTCCCCAGTGATGTTTCCATCTTGTTGAGATTGGTTGAGTATCCGGTTATGATGTGATGTTTATTTCCTCTACAAATTGTTTTTTGTCTGTTTTGTCAGCATGAACATATACATGACATACATTCATTTAGTCATACACATATACATGATACATGTGCATTTCACATTTTCGTGATGTTGCTTACTTCATTCACTTTGGCTGTGATTATCCCCAAGTGACTTTGATTTTCATCTCTACCAGTAGAGTTGTTAACCTTAAGCAGAACATGTATATCCTTTCTAAATCCCCACTGAGTTTACTTCTTTTGGATGATTTTGCTTTAGATTTTCCTTTCCATCCTTGGATAGGATAAAACCCCAATCGAGTTCATTCCTTATTTGGTAGAGTCTTATTTGACTACTTCTCTCCAGTTTATTCTTGGATTAAACTTTGGTCTGTGACAACTATTTGGTTTTGAATATCTCTAGGTCGTTAAACCTAGATCGAGAGTGCATTTATTTTGCACCTTTGAAACCTTTGTCTCATCAGGAAGAATCTATTTATGGATCCCCATTAAAGACAATTATTGTAACACTCATTTGGAATTTATACCTAAGAACAAGTGACAGTCTCTTTATTTGAGAAACTTGTTTTGTTCTTAAATTATCTGTTGGATGGAAAATGACAGTCTCTTTTCAGGACAGTTTTCCTATCCTCAATGAAGTTATCAGATTATCAATTGTTCTTTCATCAAATAGCACCTCTTCCGAAGTTCTGTCGGAGAAGTTTGTTGAAGATTATTACAAGTGTTTTCTCTTTATTTTGAGAATTTCATTTACTTCAATGCAATTTTATAACTACAGCTAGTAATGCTCCCCCCGGTGAGCTTATTTCCAGATTTTGCTTCCATCGAATGGCTTCTCTTCGGAAGTCCCATCAGAAAATTTTTGTGAAGATTTTCACAGATGATCTTTCTATTTTGAAATGTCAACCGGCATGCATCTCTTTTAAAGATCCCTCGTGAAGTAACTAATCCCTGGTGAAATTATTAATCTCGGGTGAAGATATTTTCCCATAAGTGATTACATTCTTAGGAGTTTGTATATACCTTTTTCAACTGGAAGACTTGATAAGAAGAAACTAAGACTTGTTCGTGGATTATGACCCGAAGCGTAGGGAGGTTTATTTTAAACTTTTCAAGTGGAAGACTTGATAAGAAGAAATTGAGATATGTTTGTGGCTTATGACCCAAAGTGTGGGGAGGTTTATTTGAACCTTTTCAAGTGGAAAACTTGATAAGAGGTAACTGAGACCTGTTCGTGGCTTATAAGCCAAAGCGTGTGGAGGTTTACTTTAACCTTTTCAAGTGGCAGACTTGATAAGAAGAAATTGAGACTTGTTTGTGGCTTGTGACCCGAGGCGCGAGGAGGTTTATTGTTACCCTTTCAAAGTGGAAGACTTGGTTAAAGAAGAAATTAGGACCTGTTAGTGGCTTGTGACCCGAAGCGTGAGGAGGTTTTATTCTTTCAAAACAAATTATTTGATTATTTGTAGTTTAATCCTATTCCAGATATGGGAACTTGTTATTATTCAATTGTTAGAGTTGTCGATCTTTCCCCAGTGGAGTTGCAATCTTTTTCCAAGTATATTCATCTCCTGTGGCATCATTCCCCACATAATTCTCGTCTTTCATTTATATCATATTATATCATATCATAAGTGTTGTACCCCAAATTTTGACCCTTTGATCTTCATCATCATTCTAGGAGCATCATCATTTGTTTATCTAACTTTAACCTATTTTCAAGTTTGTCTTTGTCGAGATGCAGATAAATTAGGGTTCCATACAGTCAGGAATCGGGGTTTTGGTGGTTTGATCAGTCAATGTCTTGGATTGATTCTCCATGAAACAAGTTCCTACATTATCAAAGATACTACATTGAATCAAGTATGAATTCAATTTGAGTTTGTCACCCAAAAATCAAGAGCAGTGCAGTCGAGGCCCCCCGATTAGGGTTTCTAATCAGGAAAAGTCAACTGTAGTTTGAATTTTGATCTAAATGGTACTCCAACGATGGAATTATGGTCCATGAAGCTTATATGACTTATTGAAGTTCACTTAAGAAGTTTCAAGACCTCAGAGAATCCAGAACACATCAGTCGATTCAGGGTTTTCTGATCGATCTGTTCGACTGACTGAAAAGTCTATTCATTGGCCAAAAGGGTTTTGACCCTAAAATTGAAAGCAAAAATGTTCCTAATGACATATTGTATCTATTCATGAATTTTTGTGACCATTGGATCAAGGATTGAAGAGTAATCGAAAAAGTCGGGAATTAGGGTTTTGAAAGGAGCAATACCATAACTTTTTAACCACACATCCAAATGGAGTGGTTCAAAGCTTGTTAGAAAGTTCTTGACAAGTTCTAAAAAAGTGTAAAAGTGACCCATATGAAAAAAATGGATATATTTGGAGTTATGATCAAAATCAATGCAAGAGGGAAAAAGACTTAATGATATTTCACATTTTTAGCACTTGTTAAGTCATGTTTTCAGCCAACTTCAAGGGTGTTTTTGACCTAGTTCCACTTGGAATTTGAAAATTCCCAAAACATGAAAGTTTTCGAGCATAGTGGGGGCTTTCCAAAAAGTAAAAAAACTCCTCCATAGAATTTGTGAGCTAGGAGTTTCAGATGAGGCAAGTTGGGGTCCAAACACTTTAATGCACCATTTCAAATTTGTCACAAATCAACTTGCCAACCATTTGAATCATTCTCAACCATTTAATCAACATTTGATATGATAATTAGTAGGAATGATGAGTAGAAATGCAGAAGAGGTGAACGTTTGAAAGGCTTGACAAGATGATAAGCCAAGTTGCAATATTTTAATAAAAAATTCAAGAGGAAAGAGAAACTTTTTCATGAAGAAACCTGCAGTTGCAGTTCCCTTACTCCCTAGCCACAATTCAGTCACTTCCATTTCCCTCATACAACTTGATTTATGCATCACATTGAGCAAAGGACTTTGATTTCCAACTGCACCAAATCTTGGACAAATTTTCTTCATTTTTTCCCTCAAAGACCAAAACTCAAAATCTGCCCCGACCCTTGATCATGTGGCTTGGCCTATAAATAGGAAAGCCTCTATGCATCCAACACACAACATTGTAAGCAAGAAATTAGCCACAAACTCTCTCCCCCACCAGTTTCAAACTCTCTTGCAAATCCAACTAAAATCCAAAGTGCCAAAAATCTGTCTTGGATAGAACTTACACCAAATAATTTTTCCAACCATTCCAAACTCTTTCTAACATTACACACAAGTTTCAAATGACCATCTAGAGCTGTCCAAGCCACCACTTGCACCAAAAACCAGCTCTTTCTCAAAGTCAACCTCCAAAACCAAAAAAGTCAACTTTCTGCATCTTTCAAGCCATAACTTGTTACATATCATTTCCAACTCTTTTGACACCTATAACACTTCATAAATAGCATATAGAAACTGTCCAAATCAAGTTTGCACTTCTGTAACAAGGATTGGACCATGTTGCTTTGTAAAATCATGGATTTTTGAGGTTTTTCTCCATCTTTCAAGCCATTATGTTCAACAGTGGGGTTTTGAATCATTGGAGCTTATTTTCATCATCCAAAGACCATTTTCAGACTATATCAAGATAGCAAGGACCTCTAATTTTCTTATTTGACAAGGTTGCTTCAAGAGGTAAGCCTAAACCCTTGAAACTTGAAATTTTGCTTTGCATTTCACATGCTATGTTGAGTTGTAACCATGTTTTTGTGCTAGACATTGTTTGAACATGTTATGTATGTATTGTATGTCATGTATGAACCACCATTTGCATTAGAAATTGTGATTTCTTGACTGTCCTAAAGGTTGGTCAAAAACTAAGGCAAACTAGGTCATTTTGTGCATGTTGAATCTAATCTTCCAATCCACGTGTGCATTTTCTGATTTCTCTCGAGCAAATCACTATAAATGATGTATGGGTGATGTTTTCATACTTGTTTCATCAGACCTTGCTCTATTTTGGTCTGTCCATATGCTCATGCTTTTGGTTGTGACCAAAGTTGCCTAAACAATAATGCTATCGAATTTTTCAATGAGTGTGTTGAATGGAAAAAAAAATTGTACCGTTGAATTCCTTGTTTAAAAACACACAATTTGCACTTTTTTTCACTCCATTTGGTTAAGTTTTGACTGAGTTCCATTTCTTCATGCAAATGACCTAAATTGCCTTACTTTGCCTTGCCCTAGTTTTGCCCCCATTGGTGCCCCAACTTTGAATGATCATAACTTGCTCATTTTTTATGATATTGATGACATTCTTTTTGAAAAATAATCTTTATCATGTCTACTTTCATTTAATGAATAAATAATTCAAGGATAATTATCCTAGAAGGACTTTGATTCACTTGAAAAACATGTGTTTTTAGGGTTTTCACCTTGATGTTTGTAAACTTTTTCAACTTGGAACTTGATTCTTCTTGTGAGACTGATCTTGTGTGATTCATATATATATATATATATATATATATATATATATATATATATATATATATATATATATATATATATATATATATATATATATATATATATATATATATATATATATATATATATATATATATATATATATATATATATATATATATATATATATATATATATATATATATATATATATATATATATATATATATATATATATATATATATATATATATATATATATATATATATATATATATATATATATATATATATATATATATATATATATATATATATATATATATATATATATATATTAACATGTTTATATGCTCAAAGATGTTTGATTAATTTCCTTACCATGTTCATACTTGCTTTTGTGAATGCATAAGTGTGAGAATGGACCTTTGATTTTCATCTGTGAAACTTGCCATGATTCTTGATGTTGTGACTTCTTGAATGTGTTTACCATGTATTGTTCTACTTTTTATGTGTCTTTTTAGAACCATACCATGTTTAGGTTTTGTTTCATGCCTTTGTGAATGCTTGAATATGCATGGTATACCTTTGAATTTCATCTGTGGACTTTGACATAATTCTTGATGTTGTGACTTCTTGAGTATGCTTTTCATACCCTTTTCTACTTTTATGTGTGCCTTGTTAAAATAATAACATGCTAGGGTTTATGTTTTGTCTTGGTTGTTACCATGAACATTGCTTTGATTCCTCTTATGAAATCATGATCTGATGCTTTGTTGTTTGTCAACTCTTTGCCTTTTTCATGTTGTTACATGATCACTCTAATATCTTTTGGTTATTTCCATGCTTCATTCCATCATTATGATAAATTTTATCACATTTGGTCTTACTTGATTCATGCCTCATGTTTGGTTTAAGTTGTAACTTATATGCTTGATCTTTACTTGTTCATCTCTGTATGTTTCTTGATGTTGTAACCTCTTGAACATGACGATCCCATGCGCCTACCTTATTTGTTGTGATGTATTTTAGAACCATAACATTCCTAGGATTGAGTTTTGTTTTTGAAATTCAGTTTGTGAATATGTATGATTCCTCTTGAACTTTGAACTCCTTACTTGATTAGTTGCAGAACTTCTTGTATGATTACTTATACTTGATTGTCATTAATGTGTGATTGTTAGTCTTAGGTTGTTACATTTGACATTTCTTTGAATCCTATGATATGCTTTCCTCAAGTTGTTACTTGCTTGCATTAAACTTGTCTGAGTTACATGTTGTTGTTTGCCTTGATGGTTGTTACCTCATTTGCTCTTCATCTTTGTTAAGATGCCTAAATTAATCTTGCCTTATATGTTTGGTCTTGTAAGAACCTCTACCATGTTACCTCTCTAGATATTGTAATATCTTTGTGTATTATTAGTTGTAATCATTTGACTTGATTGTAATATTTGCTTGATGTTGTTACATACTTGCATCTCTTCCTTGGTTGTTACCATGCTCCATATGTTCATTATGTTTGAATGAATGCTTATGTATGCTTATTAACTTTGTTAAGTTATTCCCCAAGTGATGGAACTTGTTAGTTCTCATCCAGTTGCCTCATCTTTTCCCCATTCCAAAGGAAAGTCTCTCTATTGACCCTTGGGGTCATAGACAACTCAATGCCCTCCCCTTGACTTTGTTAAGTCATCTTTGAACCATAGCTTAGTTAAGTTAAAACCTACTAGCCATTAGACTTTGCTTTTAGTCTAAAAGACCTACCCCTTTTTAGGAGTATCTTTCAATTAAAACTTTAAGATAGATTTTGTCAACTCTATGTAAGAATCATGGTGATGATTACTTACTCCCCCTTGGATTTTGTCAAATTCATTTCTTTTGAGTGTACAACTTAGATCTAGAGAGTTTTTTCAAACTCTACACAAGCATTGTTATGTTTGTTCCCCTAGAGTCTTGACCATAGTCAAGTGTTTTTGATCCTCAGTGAGGTGAACTACGGTTCCTCTGATTCTATCCTAGTTAGGATACATAGGCAGAGGATGCGATATCTTTGCGAGCAAACTTAGAAAATATCCCTAAGTCTTTACCTACACCCCTAACCTTATACCCAATCCCAAACCATAGTAAACATTTAGCAAGTATAGTATACAAAAAAACAAAAGGTTCTTGTAGAGTACTACAGATGTTTAGGATGTGAAATACCTACCCTAGGCATAACCAACCCCCGACCCCCGATCTCTTAGCATTGTTGTTACATCGCACAAAAGGTGTTTCTTTCTTTAACCTTTGGATAAATCAAAGTCCGATTGTGAATTTAATGAATTAAGATTCAAGTTAATCAATAGCTTGGTATCACGATTCTCACTGCAACAATAAGCATCTCTGTGGCATCTTTGGGATTAAAATTGTGCATGTTTGTATTTAAGTCTCTCCTATCACGTCGAGACGAAGATTTCAATCTCCATATCTCTAGATAGAAGAAACTTAAATAGGGACATATGTCATACCTTAATTTTTAACCCTAATATTCCACCTCATTTTCATCATTTGCATAGCAAAAACCACCTCTTGTGTGTTTTTTTTTTATGTTTTTCTAACCCCATTGAAAATACAAAAAGTATGTGCTTTGCTTACTTTGCTTACAAGCTAGAGTTTTACATCAAGAAGTAAGTGAAAGATTATATCAATGCAATTTCATCTAGCTCCAATTCATCTGATACACCAAATTAAAGTTTTGGTCAAAATTAGCTCATGGTCGACTTTTTTACTAAGGCATGATATCATAACTCAAGACATGATTCAAAGTTCTCAAGTACATCAATTTAGTCCATTCATTTGTTTGGATTAGCTCAAGAATTTTGATTTGTTAACAATTGAAATATTTTGATTCAACTGATGAAAAGTCAACTATTAATTAGAGTCAAAGTTTGGCTTTTGGAATTTTTAGTCAATAATGGACTTCACAAGTCAGGGATCATGAAAATATGTAAGATGATTGAGTTTGATAAATCTAAATCAAATAAATCATTCGAAGATGCAAAATTGCCAAAATTATGGTTTCTTGAATTTTTCAAAGTACAAATTTCCATGATCAAGTGACCTACTTTCCAAAGTTGTGACTTCTTCCTCAAGCATCCAATTAACACACTTGAGAGTTTACTTAAATATGGAATTTGATAATACTAGTTGATGGAAATTAAAAGCCAAAATATTTCTTGGAGTGGAAGATATTGATGTCCAAAGTTAGGGTTTCAAGTTGTGTAAAAATCCAAAACACTTAGAAACTTTTCAGTTTTTTAACATCGTCAAGTGTATAAATTTGTGAATTCTTTGTGAACAAGTCAAGCCACCACTTTTGATGCCTGATGTCTAGAATTAAATACCATGTTTCATACTTCATTTTGGTGAAATAGTGGATCCAAAAGCCCTTACCAATTGAAATATATGATTGTCAAAAGTTGGGATTTCATCATGACCAACATGGTTCAAGCTGAACTAGAATTTGACTAAGTTACTAGTCAATTTGATCACACAAATTGGAGGCCACTTTTGACAACTTTCCAAACCTTTTTACCAACTTTATCTCTTGATCATAAATAATCCTCTATATAAACTCACTCCAATGTCATTACAAAACACACAACAAGACACACAGAAACCTCAGCATAACATTGACCAACCAAGCAAGAACACTTGAAGCATTTTAAGTTTTTTTAAATTTTTCTTCAAACCAAAATTTACAAACTTATCACACATCCATCAAACCTCCATTTTTTCCACTCAAACACATTTCAATAACGCCATTTGAGTTGATAAAACACACCAAAACACCTCATTTCACCCCAAACCAGAAATCACATTTGCAAAAACTCCATTATTGTCCACTAAGCCAAAACATTGAATCTCATCATCCATCCATTTTATTTCCATATTAACACTTCAAACACCTTCCGTACACTTCATACAAACCTCCCAAATCATTGAAACTAACCTGTAACACTCAAAACACCAAAACCACTTTTCACTTTCCTCATTTGCAAGTTAATTTGGATAGGACAGTTCAGAGCATTTCAAGGAAAATTAACCATCACAACATATCCCTGGAGGTTTATTGAAGCTGTAAGGATCATCATTCATCATCTGGGAGTGCTGCAACAGTGCATTGGACACTCTGCAATAGGTAACTTTTTTGACATTTCGAACTCCGTGTTATGAGCATCATTTCAACCATATCTTGATACCAATTTGTTTGTCAAAATGTGAGGATTAAAATCCCTATGTTGGTGTTCATTGATTGTTCATACATATCATTTAATTTAAGTTTGAAATTTTAGGGTTTCACTGTTATTTGCGTGATATTGTGAGCTATGGTTAAAATAAATGAAATTAAATGACATATTTGGATTTCTTGTTAAATTCAAATGAGATATTGTATCCACATGTTTGATCTGATGTAGAAATAATATTTTTGTGTTTTGAGCTTCCATTAATGTGTCAAGGTGGAAGACGATGCTAGCTTATGCGCACATTTTAAATTTTGAATAAATGTTTTAATACACATGTTTCAGATTTGGAGTGAGATACTATATCCACATGTTTTATCTGATGTAGAAATAATATTTTTTGTTTTTTGAGCTTCCATTAATGTCTCAAGGTGGAAGACAATGCTAGCTTATGCGTGTATTTTAAATTTTAAATAAAAGTTTTAATACATTATGTCATGTTTGCACAATATGAACGGTAGGCCAGCCTTGACATGGTGGTATGAGTGTGAGTCTTGTGTGTTTGCATTGCGAGGGTCCTGAGTTCGATCCCCCCTAGGCCCTTTTGTTTATTTTCCTTTTCTCCTTCATTTCTTCTTCTTTTATTTGTTTTTTTTTCTTTAAATTCTTTTCTATTTCTTTTTTTCTTTACTTCAATTTTATTTCAACTTTCCTTTTTATAACCAAAAATACCAAAAAAATATTTATATTATTTATTTTATTTCTTTTATTTTAATTCACATTAAACACTCATAAAAAATATTAATTTCCTTTTAAATTATTTATATTATTTATTTTAATTTAAACTTTAAAAAATCAAAAACATTTTATTTCTTTTCTTATTTTATTTTATTCTCACATTTTATTTCTTTTCTTATTTTATTTTATTCTCACATTTTAAAATCTAAAATATGTTTATCTCTTTTATTCTTTTTATTAGGGTTTGTATTTGTTTATATGTAGAAATTTAATTTAATTTTATAAGACTTTGTTTAATGTTATTATTAATTGTGATATTCCTACTTTGTTTCAAAATTGTTTAAATGTTTAGAACTTTGTTGATGATATTGATGACCTAAAACCTTTGATAAATCCATGTCTTGTTCTTTTTCCATGTATTGATGTTATTTTGTTGAAGCATGCCTTAATAAATGATGTATCCATGTCTCTTGTTCATATCTTAATGTCATCTTATCCTTATCATGAACATGTCTTGATTAAATGTTGCAATGTGCCATATTTGTACTTAGTGATTCATGTTAATCTTGTTCTTCTTGTTTAGGCCATGTCTTGTGTATGCTTTGCATTGTGATTGTCCCTTGTTTGGTCATGTAAATCATATTGTTGTTATGTATAATGTTCCTATAATTAATTATAGAAAGCCATGTTTATACTTATGAATCCATGTATAATGTCCCTTGAACTATGAAGGCGCACAAGGCATTATGGGGAATCAATTATTATAGTCAGATGTCAAGGGTGTTGTCAGAGATGTTCTGCATGTCCGACTATAATAATTGATTCCCCATAATGCCTTGTGCGCCTTCATAGTTCAAGGGAGCTGTCAGAGACGTTTTTCAAGTTCGAATACATTAACCAATTCCCCTAGGGGTGCTTCGGAGACATTTTACATGTTCGAATACACCATTAAAATATTCCATAGTAAAAGAAATACACGCGTTTTTGCATAGCTGATGCACCCATTTTAGACGTAGCCAATCCAAGGGACATGAGTGGTGGAGCTTGAACACGTCTAACTCGATCCGAGCTAGCACATCGGAGAGAGGGACAGGGATCATCTACCTTTGGCCTATGAATGATCCTTTGTGATGCAGAGTGTTGTTCAAAAAGCATGGTTGCATCTAGCTGATTTCATGCCCCTCATCTATAAGTATGATTCAAAATATAATCGCATTTAACTGGACTTGTGCTTCATTGTTATGAATATAATTCCAAGCAAAACCGCGTCTAGCTGGTACGACACAAAATCATCACATGTGTAGCTTAAAGCATAGATTCCCCAAAATGAGCTCATGTCTCACCATTAACAATCCAATGTACGACACATTAAACTGAACAAACGTTTCACATACATAAGCATATTCCAATTAGGACCTCATCTGACTGGCTCAACATTCTAATAAGACATCACATACATCTTAACGTGACATAAAGAAGCCATATATAGCCTCGCAAAAGACATAAGGTTATTTACACTTTATTATTTACTGATATCCATGACATGTAAATTATGCAAAAGGCGGCGAGAAACTACAATTGGAAAGAGCGCAGTATGAAACGAAAAAGCATAACCATGCAAAAGGTGACAATAAAATTGAGCATCTTTTACAAACTAAGGCCCAAAACTCGAAAAAGAGATAAAAAAAATTAATAATGAAAAATGGGGAGGGGCAGATTTAGGCCAAATTTGCTCCCTCGAAACAACCAGTGGCTGGTGAAAATGTTCAACCTGCTGCAGTGCATTCTAAAAAGACTCTATAACTACACCAAGTAACACAAAATCACCTTCTTTAAATTTTTGGATTAGTGAAGAGTTTTGATTATGAAGGAACTCCAACTCCTTCTGGGAGGAATCAAGAGCCTCATTCTTTCTCTCAATCATTCTCACTAGATGCATTACCTGATTACTCGCAGAAATAGTGAAATCAATGAATCTAATTCTTTGTTTACCTCTTGGAATGAGGAGGGAAATTTTTACAACTACCTTAAATGTGTATCCTATTGGAAAGTCAAGGTGATAATGCTCCTCTCTAATTGACGTTTTTCGTCATGCACGCGTTCTTTTTAAAGGGCTTCCCATTTCCCGGATCCGCCTAGATTGAGAGCAGCAAAATCCATCTTGATAGATTGTGTCATACTATACAACTCATCTTTTAGAGCCTTCCTAGATAGATTGGCGAAAAATGCCCAGTCATCATCAAAGAAAAAATTTGGTCGGTCGCGAGAAGGATTAGGATGAGACTTGGGATCTGTCCATAAACCTAAAGGAACATGCATAAGAACAACATTCCTATAGGGATTAAAGAGGGAGAATAAAGTCTCATCCCATCGGTCGAATGTATTCCTTGTTTTAAAACCCGGACCCTTGCTTCATCCCACATTACATCGGCACAAAAACACGATTGTTGTTCAAATACACACCCAAAGAGGGAGCAAATTGATAAAATGGGTAAGGAAATTCTAAACTTACCAATGGCATCTTGATGAACCTCAAGAGAGGGATCCCTTATCAACAAGGAGATTTCTATCAGACGCTTGAAATGATTTTTATCAGCTTCATACGAAGGAACCGCACCTTTGAGATAACATAGGAGGTTGACAAAGTCCAACAGTTTCTTCTTTTGAAAAGAACCCTTAGTAGAAAATATCCTTCTTTGTAATCGTAGGCGTCGTTTTACGAGAAAATGATTCACCGACCAACAATAATAAAATAAAGGTGTGCACTTACCTTTAACTCCCAACTCTACCATATAGATGGTCGCGTGAGCCATAGGATGTAGATGAGTGACCAAAAAGAATTGATCTACAAAGGACGTCGGGCCAAGAAATTCATCAAAAACCCGACCGTCAACACCAAAAGGACTAAGTCTCATTCTCTTGGTGTCATACCTCAAATTTTTCCTACTAGTACATAACTTTCATCTGTACTTCTGTCCACTAACCATATCCAAAAAATCTTAAAAAAAACATGTTGCTTCTACGTCTATTTTCTCATTGCCTAAGTATATGATTCATTTGAGGGTAGCCGACCAGGTGTGTGTAGGCAGTGTTGAGTAAGGTTCAATGGTTTTGATCTAATCGTAGTCAGGCAAGATTTTGTTTCAAGATCAATCAAGGTTATGGTGTGCAATTAAGTGGTGTATGTTCGAGGTTGTAGTTAGGGTTTATGTGTCAATTCAAATCAGTTATGTGTGGATTAAGATATCAGGTTGTACTGAGTTCAGATATTTCATGATGGAGAATCATGTGGAATCTGTGCTTTTAAATTAGGGTTTTATGGTGCAGTTGGATTGCAGTTATTTGTTGCTTATCTGGTTTATAGTGAAAGATTGGTTTATCATTACTCAAGTGGAAAAGATCATATTGATTCACTTTTGATTCAAATTAATTTCAAGATTTTAGTTCATTCAATAAGAATTCAAAGATGTTTGGGATTTGATTTTAGCGTGATTCTTGAATTCAATTTAAGCTTGGTATCAAAATGTAAATACAAGGTTTGATTGCCATGTTTCGTCATGGATTCAAACAAGTTCAAAATGGCAATACAATTCAAGAATGATTCAATATATGGAAGGTGCATATAATATTTCTCAAGCTCATCATCATTTACCAATTGTACAAAATTTACACAAAAAGGCTCATGAAAGAATTCAAGCTTATAGTCCATTTTTTCTCAAGTCCAAGTACAAAAATATTGAGCCCACATTCATAGCCCATTTTTTTATATTAAAATTCAAAAAAAGAAAGAACAATAGAAAAGGCCATTAGCACATATACAATTCCTAAGCCTATGTACATCACAATAAAAGAGGAGTTCAAAGCCCATGAGAATGTCAAAATATAGGAGTAAGCCCATTTGTATTTTTTTGGCACTAAACAAAATTACAAAAAAGAAGTATGATTCATACAATACCACTTGAAACCTTTATCAAACCAGTTGCAACACAACTTCAGTAGCACCCACCACACCTTTTCCACAACAACCAATCTGCAGCCAAGCCGAGCTCATTACACAACTCTAAGCCACGAATTTTACGCAATGATCTACCACAACTCAACACTCAAGACCACATATAACACACATGATAATTACACCCTCCAAGCCATCCAAACCTGCAACGCAATGCATCCTACAGGCCATGAACAAACCATAGCAGTCATCACCATACCATACATCCAATTCATAAAGCATTAGGCACAACCTGTAAACAAAAAGCAAGAAATTACAAAACGCAACGCAAACACAATTCAATGCAACAAATCAATCTGACCCCACAAGCTCATACGACAAAAACAAATGATGAAAACTTTACAAAGTTTCCAAATCACAACACAATCACGTCACTGCAAAAACGATTCTACTCGTAACAAAACGGCAACGACAATTCCAAATTTCTCCACTATCTGCTATAAGTACCATCATTCGCACCTCATTTTGGAAAAGGGGGAGATATAAATAAATGTTGCTCGAATCCTCACCCTCTCTTTCCAATCAACACAACCATAAATAATCAGGACAACACCTTCATACTATTTTACAAACCAAAACCTTACAGATCCTTCACCCTTCCTTTCATCAATCATCAATCCATAATAACACCTCTGTTCTATCCCTCAAACACTCAACCACGCTACACTCTAAACCAGAACCCAACATCACCCAAATCAGAAAAAGGAGAAGAAGAGTGAAATGAATTAAAAACAAACCTGAGATAAAAGCGGTTGAAATGAGAAAAGGAGGAGGTGGGATACGATTCGACATTGTAGCGTTGCTTGTGTTTTTGTCTTCATTTTTTCGCTTCATATATTGTGCGATGCTCTGATTTTTTATGTTGTTCATTTGGTCCATTTTCAAAGTAGAAAGGAGTGAAAGGTTATGGTGCATTCTGATGTTATTGATTTGAGAGAAATTATTGTAGTTTCTTTTTAGCGTGTTAGTTTTTTGGGGCTTCATAGCCCGTCTGAACTCTTCTTACCACCCCTCTTTTTTGTTTTTGTTTTTAAAAAAAAGTGTTTTGTTTATAGAAAGAGGATGATTGGCTTTATTGGTAAAGCTCAAATGATTTCATTTTGCATACACCCCAAATATGGTCTGCACCACCCTCTTCTTTGCCATGATAGATGATGGCCTTTTAGAAAACCCATAGAATTCTAAACACCGTCTATTTTGCTGCACACCCCCTTCCTTTTAGTTTATGTTTAATTTGTTTTATTTATTTATTTTTTTAAGTTTAAAAATCATAATTCCTAGCATTTTATTAATTTTGTGTCTTTTTTGTGTTTTTCTATTTATTGTATTGTTTAACCTTATATTAGTTTTGAGTTTTCATTTCTTTTTATTTCAATTCTATTTCGATTATTGGTCGATGAACATCTAAATAGTCGTGAATTATCGATTCATCGATGAGAATTCATGATTACGAGTAGACCATTTCCTTTTCTATTTCCATTTCGCTTTTCGTTTCGATTCCATTTCCTTTTCAATTTTGGTCAATGAAAACCTTTAATATCACAAATGTTGGTTAGTCGAGGTTGTTAACCTTCATGATTTCAAATCTGTAGAAAATGACCATCGAGATCATTTTCTATACTTTAGGATCGTGATAGGTTACCTTCGATTAATCGATGTAAGTTTGTGATTAAGATAAGACCATCTGCTTTTCTTTTTGTGTGACACGATTTCTTTAGAGAATGATTCACAATATCACTTCTCTATCGTGTTTTAGCATAAATATCATTCTTATGTGACCTCTTATATCATGATCTTCGTCATAGATTGTGCTATGATGGTTTAGCGTTATAGTGGACCCGATTCATCCGACACAATAACAATTGACGATTAATCACTAACAACTAACTTTAATTTCCGTCAATATATTCTTGCTCTACTTTTCCGTCGATATATCTTGATCATATTATATTCTTGTTCATATTTTTCATATCATATTCATCTTGTCATATTATTCACACTTTTTTCATACTATTCGAAAACACAATAAAAATATCAAAACCCTAAAAGATTCAATTGGTGGATTGTTGGTTACTATTCTTAGAAATGGAGTATGGACTTTGTACAGAAACCCTAGCAAGGAGATTTTGTCCAACACCTCGCACACACACGACTTCCTCTTGGGCTACCTGACAATGACCCTATTTATTCCGTGCAATCCCGTGTAACTTACATGTACCCCGCTCCCATTCTGATGTACGCACTTTACTCGCTTTGTTTTGATTGGGGTTTGTTTACTAGGAGCACCCCTAGGGACTAGCATAGACTAAATCATTTTCAAACTAATTCTCGATTTGTTGTCAAGCCATTTTCAAAACACCCTTGTAATTCGAGTGCCTTTTGCCTCGCCATCAACCTAATGCACACACTTGCGCATTTCGTGGTTTTGTTACTAGGAGCACCCTTAGGTACTAGGATTGATTCTCACCTCTTTTCACAACCAATCTGATTCAATCTTTTTCAAACATTTTTCTTAATCAACTTATGAAAGAAGGAGACTCTCGGAATTTAGCATTCCTTGGATCTTTGAATGAATGGCTCTCGAGGCACGCCCCTTGGGTTGTTGCTTATTCAACCTTTCATATTAATACACTTAATCAAACGTTTTTTAATCAACTTATGAAAGAACGAGGTTCTTGGAGTCTAGCATTCCTTAGATCTTAGAATGAATGGCTCTTGGACCGCACGCCTTGGGTTGTTGTTTATTCAATCTTTTGACTTTAAAACGTTCAAACTTTCTCAAACTTTTCTAATCAACTCATGAAAGAACTGAGTTCTTGGAGTCTTGCATTCTTTGGATTCTTGAGTGACTGCTCTTGAGGCTCACCCGTTGAGTTGTTTTTCATTCAATCTTTCGTTCCAAAACCTCAAACTCAACCTCGTAGTTCCACGGACTACGAACACTCTGATTCTTTATTCCTGTCTAAATAAAGATACGTAGTGACAAGTTTGTAATGATCTTGGCGAGCTACATTTTTCTTTTCCACCTTTCCTTTGTTATCCAAACCTTTCCCTTAGTCGAACTACGAGTGCTCAGATTCCTCATTCTCATTCGAATGAGCATACGTACGCACAAGGGCCCCAATCCTTGGTGAGTATCCTATCCTAAAACCACCTTTCTCACCTAGCATCGATCCCCTTTTATCATACCTTTTCACATTAATCGCTTAGAAGAAAACAAACAAGCTTAGATAACATTCATCACAAATTGATATAAGAGGTTCTCGTTGAATACAATAGACGTAAGGGGTGATAATATCTTCCTCTTACGTAACCGACTCCCGTACACAAAATGTGGTTATGACGACCATGTTTTTATCTCTCGTTAAAGGTTTTCTTGATATTTTCCTTTCCCTCTTTTGGGATAAATAAAGTTCGGTGGCGACTATATCGAACCATTTTCCACGTCTTTTGCACGAGGGTCGTATTTTTGATTTTTCAAGGTGCGACACTTGGTTGGACCGAAGTACCCTGGCTATAGGAAAATAATAAAAGAAAAAGACAATTGAAGGTTATCCCTTCAAATATTCACACCAGTACTAATAGCCATTTATGTGCGTCTAACTCGATGGATGAAGTTGTGAAGGAGCCACCTTCTAGTAGTCAAATACACCAACCTCAAAGGAGATGAAGGGCAGACGAACACCCAAGGTGTAACATCCCAAGTTTATTAGAATATTTATTTAAATATGAATATTCGTATTTTTGGTGATTTGCGGTGGTTGGTATGAAGTATTGAGAATTATGGATTTTGGGTTACTTATTTAAATAACAGTATATAATATGAATATATTGGTATTATTATTAATTTAAATAAATATAAGTGAATTAAGGGCAAAATGGACATTTGAGGAGGAGTTAGTGAGGGTGAAGTTAGAAAGCCCAATTTTAAGGCTCAAAGTTAGGTTTAACCAAAAGGAATTTTTAGGAAATTAGGATTCATTCCTGTTAGATTGTGAAAAGAGAAGAAATATAGGTCAGAGCTCTGAGGAAGAGGATTGGGGCAAAAGCTTCTCAAGGTTTCCAAGAATCAAGGAGAAAGGCTTAGAGTCGGCAATTAAGGTATGGGAAATATTGCCTTCATTGTTTTTAATATATGATTCAATGTATTTAAAGCTGATTTAAGGGCTTAGGAGGTTTTTGAGTTTGAGGAAATTAGGCCTTCATGGCCAAAATCTGTTGTTGATGTTTTAACCGTATAAGGATTTAAATCCATGGTCTGATAGGTTTGAGGCTGATTTGAGATAAGGGAAATTAGGCATTCGTGGCCAAAATCTGTTGTTGAGGTTTTAACCATGTAGGGTAATTGATTGTGAGAACTTTAATGACTGTGGGGTATTTGTAAGAAATTAAGGGAATTGGAGGTGTAAATATGATACGAGATTGAACTTATATCCATTAATTTTAAAGGTTTTAGGCATAATCTTAAAACGATGATTAGATGGTTTAATTGTGTTAAAATTGTAAATTTACTTGAGATAATTACAGTATTGGATGAGTTGCAATTTCTGAGAGTTTGAGTTTTTACGGAATCGAAATCGAAGGTCCAGAAGGCCTCCAACGGTGAAAAACGCAGAAAATTATGTATGTTGTCCGTCATGATTGTTCATGTTTTCGATTGAAATCGTTTTGGACGTAACTTTTGATCCGTAAGTTCATTTTGGTCCCTGTTCGAAGTGTTGGAAAGCTAATGAACATGGCTATAACATAGTATAAATAAGAGAATTTTCTGCCCAATATTTTTATATCTAATATGTTTGGGAAGTCAATTGTGTATATGTTTTATTAATGAATTATTGTATTGTTTGCTGCCGGTTGTGAAATTATTGGTGGATAATTTATCGAATACTTGTGTAGTTCTATTTTGATGCTTTGATGCTGTGATTTTCTTAATGAATTACCAGGAGTATGACTGTGATTACTATGTGATTAATACATGATTGTATGATGATTTCTATGAGTAATGATGATGAGTTATGATGTTGATTCCATGAGTTTTGATGATTATATGATGACATGATTATTATGATGATTTTGATGAATGATGATGCACCTAAGGATATTATTATGATGATGATATTGACGTGTGCATCATGCATTCATATGCATTCCGGACTTCAGTCTAGGACTTTGATTCTTGTAGCTTCAGTTCCATTGTGCGGATGTGAGGTATTTTGTTGTGCTCCGGTTCTTGTGTAGAATCAATACTACTGTTGTGAATCTATGGAGGATTGATGGACCAGTGTCCATCGAATTTTGTTGATTGGTACCACATGCATGAGTCTTGTTGCATTTGCATTTATGTGACAATTTGGTGTAATTTATAATGTTGTCACCTTTGATGTTCCTTGATGATTATGATGATGTTGAATAGGAAAATGACGATGTTTTATATATTAATTCCTATATTGATTATTATGAATCGTTTTATTCACCCTGCCTGTTTGAATGTTGCATCCACGTGGGTAACGTGCAGATGACCAGGTTTAGCCGTGGATGCCGTCGAAGACTTTTTGAAGTTTTGGGCCGTTGGCCATTGTGGTTGACTTAGAGGATCTTGCTCTGATAGTGTAACATCGAGTTGGGGTATTTTGAGTCAAACTATATTTTATTGAGTTTTTGTTATGTTGATTTCCTTGTGGTGAAATGAAAACCTTGGATTTTCATTTTTTAGTTCTGTTGCCATTTGAGCACTTTTGAGTAATTTTGAGAAAACCCGTTGCTTACAGAGCATTGACCTTGATTTGAATTTATTGAGAAATGTACGCCCTTTGAGGTGATTTTATTGTGTTTCAGTATTTTACTCTGATAAATTCAATTATTTTGCCATAATATTTGTGGGGTAGAAAAAAGTGTTACATTAGTGGTATCAGAGCAGGTCGGTCCGTACGGCTAAGTTGTCTAATGTTATTTGTTCCCTAGTATGCGACATGTGTGTGAAAACACTGTCTGTACACATTTGTTTTCTAACCTTTGTCTGCAAAAGTGGGAATGAAACAAGTGGGGGGAACCTTGTGCTTCTCCAGGATGCTTCAAGTGTGGAGTGGTGGCTCAGTGTGTCAACGAATGCTCTTATAGTTTGGTAAAGATGGTTTATGTCCCATCATGGTTTTCGGTCGTCTATTGACAAATTGAGGAACTGATCACCCTTAATCTCTTATTGATAGTAGACGAAGTCATGTTGGATGGGATAGACGTGTCTTGCAATCTTAAATGGCGTGTGTAGTGAATTATTTTGAGTTAAGCTAAGTGCTTAAAGATTATTTTGGTGAGTCGGTGCAGGATGGTGCTGAGATGTTTATTTTGATGGAAACTTTGAGTGTTAATAAAGTGGGGAAGTTGGTGGTGTTCCAATTATTTGTGATTATCCGGAATTTTTTCCTGATGGGATAAGTGATTTACCGCCAGAGTGTGAAGTGGAGTTTATGATCGACTTAGTTCCTGGAACTAGTTTGGTAGAGATGGCTCTATATTGTATGTCCACACCGGAATCGAAGAAGTTGAAGAATCAACTTAAAGATCTGCTTGAGGAGAGGTTCTTTTGTCCGAGTGTGTCACTGTGGGGTGCACCAATTTTGTTAGTTAAGAAGAAAGAAGGTTCTGTGAGGCTTTGTGTGAATTATAGACAATTGAACAAGGTGACTATCAAGAATAAGTGTCCACTTCCAAGGATTGATGATTTGATGGATCAGTGGGTTGTTGCAAGTGTGTTCAGTAAGATAGATTTGAGATCTGGGTATCATCAGATTTGTGTGAAGGCTGAAGATATTCAGAAGATTTCTTTTAAAGCAAGGTATGGACATTATGAGTATTTTGTGATGCCATTTGGTTTGACTAATGCACCATGTGTATTTATGGAGTATATGAACATGACTTTCCATCCTTATTTGGATAAGTTCGTGGTTGAGTTCATTGATGATATTTTGATATATTCGAAGAGTAAAGAGGATCATGTTGAGCATCTGAAAATTGTGTTATCAGCGCCGAAAGAGAAGCAATTGTATGCAAAATTGTCAAAGTGTGAGTTTTGGTTGAAGGAAGTGAGTTTCTTTGGTCATGTGATCTCGAGCAGAGTTATTGCGGTTGATATGTCGAAGGTTGAAGTTGTATCGCAATGGGAAGCTCCAAAGTCTGTTTTTAAGATTAGAAGTTTTCTTGGGTTGGCAGATTATTATCGAAAATTCATTGAAGGATTTTTCCAAGTTATCTTCTCCATTGACGCAGTGGACTAGTAAGTTTCAAGAGCTTTTCAGAAGGCTGACAGCAGCTCATGTTTTGATTTTTCCGAATCCGGCAGAACCATTGTTGTATATTGTGATGCTTTGTTGATGGGACGGAGAGGTGTGTTAATGCAGCATCAACAAGTTTTAGCTTATGCTTCAAGGCAACTTAAAGTGCATGAGATGAATTATTTAACGCAGGATTTAGAGTTGGTTGTTGTTGTGTTTGTGTCGAAGCTTTAAGGCATTATTTGTCCTCCGGTTCTTGTGTAGAATCGATCCTACTTTTGTGGATCTATGGAGGGTTAATGGCCCAATGTCCATCGAATTTTGTTGATTGGTACCACATGCATGAGTCTTGTTGTATTTTCATTTATGTGACAATTTGGTGTAATTTATAATGTTGTGACCTTTGATGTTCCTTGATGATTATGATGATGTTGAATATGAAAATGACGTTGTTTTATATATTGATTCCTATATTGATTATTATAAATCGTTTTATTCACCCTGCATGTTTGAATGTTGCGTCCACGTGGGTAACGTGCAGATGACCAGGTTTAGCCGTGGATGCCGTTGAGGACTTTTTGAAGTTTTGGGTCGTTGTCCATTATGGTTGACTTAGAGGGTCTTGCTCTGATAGTGTAACATCGGTTTGAGGTCTTTTGAGTCAAACTATATTTTATTGAGTTTTTGTTATGTGGATTTCCTTGTGGTAAAAGGAAAACTTTGGATTTGCCTTTTTGAGTTCCGCTGCCATTTGAGCACTTTTGAGGAAACCCGTTGCTTACGAAGCATTGACCTTGATTTGAATTTATTGAGAAATGTACGCCCTTTGAAGTGATTTTATTGCGTTTCAATATTTTACTTTGGTAAATTCGATATTTTGCCATAATATTCATGGGGTAGAAAAGGGTGTTACACAAGGTCGAGAAGAGGTATTCATACAAAAGGATAGTAAAATTACCATACTCACTACATATCCTATCCTCTTCATCAGGGAACATGAAATCCCAAAGTGATGACTCCCTTAGATCATAGAAAACCTTATTTAGACTCCCCTATTTGGTAATAACATAAATATTCGAAGAATATATGCAACCTTCCTACATAGATGATGGGTTCACCGGTTTCCTCCTAACGTTCCTCTATGATTTTTTAGCCATTTCACCTTAATAATCTCAAAGAACAAGAAGGCGAAGTTTCATAGGAAAAAAAGAAATAATTGTTCAAGAATGGAGAGAAAATAGAGGTTTAAAATAGAAGTGACTCTAGTTCTTCCTATATTTATGCATTGACATCATAAAAAAAGGTGTCATAGCTGAAATTCTGGTATGCAGATCTCATATGTCCCAAGAACATTGATCTGTGCTCAACAAGGACGAGGACAGACCATGACCAATTTAAATTCCTTTAAATTGTACCAATGTCATGGCGTCTGTTGTGACATTAGCAGACAGACATACTATTTATCTAACCATTTAAATTGTGCAGAATTGTTAATGCTGAAAGATAAATAACACAATAAATTGTTCACCCAGTTCGGTGCAACCTCACCTACATATGGGGGCTACCAAGCCAGGGAGGAAATTCACTATTAGTAGAATTAATTCAGAGTCAAACAACCCGTTTTCACTCTTCACTTAAGACCTACCCAATGACACTTCAGCCTAGAGACCACTAGACCTGAGTATACCCACTCACTCCCCCTCAATCACCTCAGTGATATAAACCAATTCACAATTACAGTGGAGATATGAAGACACACTTCAAACACACCTTGATCTTGCTTCACAGCTTTGATCAAGAGACACACACTCTTGCTTAACAACTTTGAGTGACACAATGAACACAACAGTTCATACACACTAGTCCAATGCAATCATACATCAGATGATTGCTTGGCTTACAAGTATCCTAAGACACTAAACACACGTGAAGAACAAAACTTCTTCACTCACACATATGTCTATCACAATGTATTACAAAGTCGCACACAAGGGACTCTGAAACCCTAAACCTTAATATTACACTCAAGTTTTTCTTGTTGTGAGTGCTTGATTTCCTTTGCTTCTGCTCCTCCTTAAATAGTACTGCAAACTGGGCTTGAGCTGGTCACAAGTAACAAACATTAGGTTTAACAAAGTAAAACTAATTTCCATAATTCAAGGCGCTTTCAAATAGTTCATAGCCGTTCCATGATAAGCTCAGCACTGCCTAGAATCTCGTCTGAGATACCTAAGGAACCCTAACAGATTTCCTGAAATCTAGCCTGAGCTTACTCATGCATTATAACAGAAAACCAACATGCCTGTTGTGCATGACAGCTACCTGATGTCATGACATTCAGTATGACATCCAATTCTCTTTGTGCCAGGTAACTAAACTTGACTTGTAATGTACTTTTGCAGAATCTTCTTCTTAACAGTAGAAAAAAATGCTTTATAGTTTCCTAAAAAGTCTCAACGATCCTTTTTATGAACACCAATTAACTCTTCACTTTGTTCCTAATGAATCACTCTGACCTGCACACACTGGTGATGTATATCCAACAGGATCTCATCAAACCAAAATACCTCTGTCAAGAGATATAAAATAGCAGCTCCTGCTGTACCAGACAGTGATGTCATGACATTGGTAATGACATCCTGAAAAACACATGACAGCAGTACTGTCATAACAGTAGATGTGAATGTTATGACATTGGCAATGACATCAGTGCATGATCATGTTTTACCAAAATTTAGCCAACCATAGAACCATGGTCAATCATAGAATCATGGAACCAACAATATCAAACGATCATGTTTCTTGCATGTAAAACTCAAGTGTTTCAGTTTTCAAGAATGATCATAATTACGCCTCTGAGTAGACGTTTGACATTTCAAACAGTAGAAGCTTGGAGAAGGGAAATTTCCAGCCGAGGATGAAATTCTTCAAACCATCACCTTGATATTCAAGCATGAAGGCTTGGCGGGAAAATGTTCCGAGATAACCATACTTCTCTCTATCTGACCACCTTGAGATTGAAAACTCCATATCAAAACACATCATCCGGCTACTCGGTCATACTTCTATATAATTCTCTTGGCCACTGGACTATCACGTACCTCGTTGTAGGAGTTTTATACCTTAAGTACCTCTAATGGTCCTCTGGATTCTACGCCTCAAACATAGCGAAGTCGTTATTCCTCTCCCTTATACATAAGGAATGACGTTATTTCAGGTAACAAGTTTCAAACACAATTTAAAACTCTCATTTTTCACATACTGACTTAAGCGACAAAGTGATAACCTTGCAGAATTGCGTAGCATCAAAAGCTCTATTATGTCGTAACTTTCGCGCCTCACTTTATTGCTGGTTCCAGAACAAAATATAAATTATGATAAATTAATTAAAAATAATACTAATCTTAGTAACTTTTTAATATATTTTTATAAAATAAGTTATATATATATATATATATATATATATATATATATATATATATATATATATATATATATATATATATATATATATATATATATATATATATATATATATATATATATATATATATATATATATATATATATATATATATATATATATATATATATATATATATATATATATATATATATATATATAATGAAAGATAAACAATAGATCAAACCACAAATGATGTATCAAAGAAAATAATTGAAGAAAATTTTAAGAAAAAAATGACAAGTCAAATTAAATTAAATCAAGTTATCAATCTATTAAGTTGTGAGTGTTGCACAAATAATAGATGTCAAGGGAGAACTTTCAAAATGATCATGTTTCATAATAAATAAGTTGATATTCGTAGAACTTTTAAATATTTAATTATGATCTATTAGTATTATAAAATTTATACAAAAACTAAAAATAAAATTTAAAGGTTACAATAAATAAGCATTATGAACAGAAAACCTGTTATAAATTTTAATAAAATATATAAAAAAATCATATATTCATTGAAAATTTATTTGAAGTATTGGTACATATATTTGCTTTTGGTTCATCAATTCAAACTTTTGTATGTAATTTTGTAAAATAATAAAATGAAATTAATGCATATAATTTTTTAAAGTAATAAAATCAAAATACATTTATGTATAGGTTTTGTAAAGTAATAAATTAAAATTCACAAATGTGTAGCTTTTGTAAAAAATTTATTTAAAAAAATCAAAATTTATAAATATGTCACAGGAAGATCAAACAGGTAATCTCTCCCCGCAAATGAAGAATCCAGTTGATTTCTCGAGAATGTATCACCACAAAAGATTATTTATTGGATAACATTTTGGAGATATTATAAATAAATAAAGAAAACACACGTTTATAATTAAATAATTTTTATAATTACGCTGCTTTCATATTACATTAAACCAAAACTATTTGTGATATTTTAACTAATGAGGGTCGATAAAGCAACACTATTTTTTTTTAGGACCGTTTACTGCGTAGAACTTTTAATTTATCACAGTTAATATGTGGTTAAATAGAACTTCATTAAATATTTAAATGGTTAAATAATAGTTGCATAGGGTTTCTATTTATTTTTCTGTAATTAAACTATAACTAATTTACATAGGACTTTTGAAAAAAATTGAGACAACTCTGATTCTTTGTAACCACATCATAGAATTTATTTTTAGGCATTGCCAGAAACAAAAATTGACATGAATTTATAACATAATATTATGAACAGAAAAAAAAAAACATGTGTTAGAAAAATAATTTAAATCAAATAGATTGATGGTAGAATCGTGAACAAATCACCTTCCTTATAGTATTTCAAGCCCTCTCAAATTATCTTAGAGTTTGTACGCAGGAATATCCAGGATAATTCAGCCTATACTTCAAAATTTTATGTGAAGAGGATATGCTTTTTTTAATTATATTTTTCTGAATCCGAAATGCTCAATTTATAGACTAAATTAGTGTTGTTTCATAAGGTTGCAATTTTTGATAAAAACACACACTTTTAGCAACACTTTCGCTAAAAGTTACACACTATTTTGCCTATATCAGCATTTTTTTAACGTTGCATTGTTTCACCTACAACAACACTTTTATCAAATGTTGCATTGTTTCGCCTACAATAACAGTTTTCAAAGGTTGTACTGTTTTGTATTCTGCAAGACTTCACGAAATATTGCTTATTTTTGGATTCGACTTACCAACTACCTACTACAACACTTTACAAGTGTTTCCTATTTCTGAATTAAAATTTTAACCTTCACTTGCATATTTTCTTGTCATTTTGGAACACACTCAATATTATTAGTTGTTAATAATTTACAACAAGAGAAACAAAATATGTTAATACAATTAAATATCTTTCGATTTGAACTTAACCATAGTAAGGATAAAGCAAAGTCTAAACGAAATATTAGGTAGCAATTCTTTGAACCGTTACTCCTTGTGATTAAACCGGCGTTACCTTACACACACTCTTTAGTGGTTCTTCGCCTACACCTCTCGCCTAGCACTATTTATGGTCATGTCTTTTCTGTTTTCGTGAATTTTTCATGAGAAACTCCAACTCTCACTTTGAGATAGCACCATCTCAAAATTCATATAGGTGAATTTTATTTTGTATCTATTTCTTGAGATACATATCCTCGATATAGAACTTCATTAAGAGTTTGAAAAGACTTAACCATCAATATGTAATAGTCAACATTGTCATATAAATATTGCACAAACATCCAAATTAACAACTTGTTGTTACCCATTGAATCTCTAGTTAAGGTTTGTTAACTTCAGATTGGGTTGCTACCATTGTCGGAACCCTTATTCAAGGAGTTTTAATCCCATAACTCTCGAGGTAGTATTTACAAAATCTCTGGTCAGTGGTTTAGTAAATGGATCAAATAAATTATAGCTTGATCGTGTATGAATTAAATGATTACATGCTTAATCAATTTTTTCGAGAAAGAATGTCTAAGTCCTAAATGCCAAGACTTTCTGTTATACACTTTCACTACAAGAAAAAAGGAGATTTACGACACTTGAGTTGCGACAGTTATCACAAAACCGTCCTTATTCTTGGATTGCGACGGTTGTCACGACAGTTAGGGTCAACTGTCGTAGATTTTTTGCGACAGTTATAAAAAAACCATCCTTGTTCCTGGACTACGACAGTTCTCACGACGGTTTAAGCCACCCGTCGCAAATTTTTTGGGCATGTTGTATAAAGTAATGCGACAATTACCAAATAACCGCCCTCTTTCCACACTCGCGGCAGTTAAGGCAAACTGTCGCAATTACTTTAGCCAATCATAATCACTATATTTTTTTTATTCCTTTAATTTTCCACTTTTTTCTTTCATTTTTATTTTCTAACCTTTTCAATTTTATTAATTAATTTAGTAAATAATTATTATAATTTTTATGACAATGTAGCTTAATATTTTTATCTAAAATAATAGTAAAATATTTTCTGTTTTATTATATAAATAGTTAACTTTTATTAAAATTAATTTTGGTAACAATGTTATAAATTATAAATACAATAATGTTATTGTTGCACCCCAAAATTTGACCAACAATCATTTATTCATTGAGTGTTTGGAAATAGATACCCTCATCAGAAAGTTCAAGAGATCCTCAGAGGAAGTGGATTGAAACCAGGGTTGTGTGCTTCATAGCTTGAGAGTTGTGGGTGTTCCTCAGATGATTCTGAGACTTTGAGAATGAACTTGATGTTTTGGGAAAGCCTATGAGATGTCTTGATAGCCATCATGAAGCCCAGAGAGGTCATTATGCAAGAATTCAGGAGATTCAACCATGAATGATAGAATTAGGGTTTTGACTGGGCCAACCCTAGATCAGCTGAAGATTTGGAGAAGGTTGAAACCTAATCCAAGGGCCATGAGATCATGGAATGATGTATAGAGATGTTATAAGGATGATTCCTAGACCAACTCATCATGATTGAAGAGTTTGAGAAGTTTTGAGTTAGGGTTTCTGAGGATTGTCAGTGAGAAAACCCTAATTTGATCCCTATCTTCCAGGCAGTTTTAGCTCTAGATGTGATTGATATCTCATCTTCCCCATAACATGAATGTTGTAGAGCTTGTTCTTAGCTTTAATTTGAGTGGTGGAAGTCCTTGATAGGAGTTACAGAGCTCAAGTTATGGTTTTAACAAATTACAGGTCAGCAGAGGTGTGTGAATCTGGGTCCTTGAAAGTCACCCAACTTGCAGACAACTTTTGCCCTAGTAGGAGGATTCCTATGATTTCTTGGTCAACATGAATGTTGAAGAGGATCTTCTTAGCTTTAATTTGAGTGGTAGAAGTCCTTGATAGGATTTGTGGAACTCAACTTATGGTTTGAACAAGACAGGGGTATTTTGGTCATTTGTCAGTTATAGGTCATTTTATCCAATGCCTAAAACTCCTATTTCCAAGCCTCAAATGGAAAAACTCAAAACATGAAAGTTGCTCAAAATGTGATTTTAAGTCTAGAAAGAAGGTCACAAATGATTGGAAAAGCTCATAGCATGAGATTACATGATTGGTCCAAAATGAACTAAAAATGGCATATAAGTTTGAAAAGTTGAAATTGAAAAGTGATTTGGAAGATCCACAAATCCAAAATAGGTCATCCAATATATCATTTTGATTGGAAAAACCATTTTGAGAACATTGGTTTAGCTAGAATTTTGATTTGGAGCCTTAAAATGGGTGATGCTTTGAAAAGTTGTTACTTGAAAAAGAAGGCAATGTTGAAAAACCTTACACAAGCCAAAGATGAGCTTGTTTTTCACTCATCCCTTCTCAATAACTCATGTAAGGATATTTTAAGACTAAATGGCAAGGCATAACATATGAGAGATGAGATTTCCAACTTGTCATCACATGAGAATTTCAAGAAACTTCCACCACATTCTAGATGAATCTAGACACATCCAATGATCATTATAAAGAGAGTGCATCAGAGAGTGTTCAAGGTTGGTGATAGCGAGTCAAGTCAGAGGAGAAAGAGAGAGATACATTGCCATTGAAGAGCTACCTTCACAATCAAGCAACTTGAGTTTTCTTCCACTACAAGCATCTTCCATCAACAACTCTTGCAAACAGAAGGTTGTGGATCATCCAAGGAGCATCTTGAACCAATTCCAAGGCCTGCAAGCATCTCCACGAGTACCTACCATCATCCCTTTGACAGGTTCTCTTTTTCCCATATACCTCTTAATTTAATGGCTTTCTTTTAGCTTTATAGGTATAGAATGAATGTATTAGGGTAGATGGTTAGATCCTGAGAAGTAGGGCACGATTCATTGAGTTTCATAACAGGTGTAGGAATCTTTAATTTTCAAGAACTAGCTGGATTTTGAGTGTTAGTTAATATGCTATAGATAAGAATGATAAGAGTAGTGTAAGGAACAAGGTCATGCCATTAGATTGAAGCTTTACTAAGATTGATATCAGATGAGCATGGTTGTACCAAGATGTTTAAGTCTTCTGTTTGGATTATTCAAGAGGAATTAAGAGAAACTACACGCATGGCTGTGTTCTAGGCATTTAGTAGATCATGTTTGCCCTTGGAATCTTTCGATTTCGTTGAGTGAGTGAAGAGAACGAGCCAGTTGAATCTTAGGGCATGAAGGAGAGGGTTCTGAAAACCCTAGAAAGCAGTTGGGGACGATGGCAATCGTCCGTTGGATTAAGTTCCGTCCCTTGACTCATTAATCTGATCCAGTGGCTGTGATTAAGTCTGAGAAATGGAGGGAAGATTCAAAAGAAGCGAAACGCAGTCGTTTCACTTAAAGCCGTTCTGGGCTTATTCGCTATCCCCACCCCCCTTTTTTCCTGGCCCATTCTGATTTGAACTAGCGTGTTGCTATTCACACCCCCCCTCCTTTAATTGATTTAATTCTTTTATTTTCTTCTTATATTTTTTTTCTGTTTTGATTAATTCATAAATAAATGATAAAAAATGATTTTTTAATTCTTCTTTTTTCTATGATTAGATGATAATGTGTAGAAAATATAAAAAATAAAAATGGGATTTTATTTTTTTATTTTAATATTTTAATAGATTTTTCTTTTAAAGTAGCTTTTATAATGTTTAGTTTTGTATCATGATTTTGTAGGAATTATTTTAGGACCTTCCCTTAGGGTTTTTAATCCATTCTTTTTTGTGCAATTAGATGATGAATCATAGTTCCCCATAGGATTTTTTCTAGAATTTTAGAATTAAATTTTGATTAGTTTGATTAGGGTAGATGTAGGGTATCCTAATTAGGGTTTAGATTGTGTTTAGGTGATGAATCCCTTTCTTTGATTGAGTTTTGTCTTGATTTTTAGGTAGAGGCCTATGTAGATGTTATGAGTAGGTGTTGAGGACCCTTGTGAATAATTGTTAGATTTTTCCCCCTTAGTTTAGCATTTTTAGGTATTTTCTGAAGTTGCCTATTGATTTTGTCTCCCCTATGGGTATCTGTTCATCTTTGGGGTTCATTGTGGGGAATTTGCTGAGGGGCTTGTGTTGCCTTGAAGACCTTGATGGAGAGCATGATGAGGAGAAGATTGTAGATCAAGATTCAGAGACCCAGAGCTTGGCTTGTTCCCTGTCTGTGAGGTTTGAGATCCTGAAGTTTGAAGGAAGTTCATGGTACTTTCCTGAGGAAGGCACTATGAATGACTTTCATCCTTTCTTCTCACCTCTTTCTTAAGTATCCAATGATGTTGGAGCCAACTTGTGAGTTTAATTTCTCCTGAGGAGGAAGGTAAACTGATCACATGTTGTTGAGCCACATGGGATACAACTCCTAAGTGAAAGCCTCCTAGTACTTTCCTGAGGAAGGTCCTATGGGTCTATTCATTTAGTTCCCTTAGTTTATCTAGGATTTCTTAAGTATCCAATGATGTTGGAGCCAACTTGTGAGTTTAATTTCTCCTGAGGAGGAATGTAAACTGATCACATGTTGTTGAGCCACATGGGATATAACTCCTAAGTGGAAGCCTCCTAGTACTTTCCTGAGGAAGGTCCTATGAGTCTATTCACTTAGTTCCACTAGTTCAGATAGGATTTCCTAAATATCCAGTGATGTTGGAGCCTGCTTGTGAGTTTAATTTCTCCTGAGGAGGAATATAAACTGATCACAGTGGTTGAGCCACGTAGGGTATGACTCCTGAGTATACACCTCCTAGTGTTCTCCTGAGGAAGACACTATGAGTCTGCTTGCTTAGCTCCCTGTCTTTGGTAAGCTTGTTCTGAAGCTTGAAGGCTGGGATTGATTTCTTTTGGTTGGGTTTTGCTTGAGGGCTTTGCTTAGACTTGATTCAGATTCTGTGTTAGGGTTAGGATTAGAGAATAGATGATTCTTTCTCGAGCATGTGTGTTTTGTTTACCTGATGGTACTTCCCTTCTTTTATCTGGTTCATTGCTTGATAGCATGTTGATTATTTTCAGTATGATTACTGTTATTTCATGACTGGCTTGAGGTCGAGATGAGCTTGTGGAGGCTGAAACCCCACACACATTTCCTCCCTCACTTGCATTGCATGCATTTTACTGTTAAAGCTGATGCTTTTGTCTGTTTTGGTGTATCCTTGACGTGATCCCTTAGGACTCTCATTTCTTCAGATGAGGATTTGATGATAGACTTTTAGGTTGAAACCTATGCATGACAACATCTAGGAGTTCCCTGTTCAAACCTCAACCATAGGATGAATCCATGGCATGATAACAGTAGGACTTGATAGTCTCCCTCCTAGTTAAGCCTTTTTTTCCAGTAGTTTCCCGAACTACGTTTGCTCTGATCTTTCATACCAGATGAAAGTACGTAGGCATAGGATGCGACGTCCTAGCGAGCAACCTTTCCCCCGTATTTAGCCGAACTACGTTGACTCTGATTTCTCATTCTCTGATGGGAATACGTAGGCATAAAGCGCGACGCTTTGCCGAGTCATTTTTCTTTTCTTTTTCAGCCAGCCTTGATAGGTAGATAGATTATAACCAACCCGTCCAAGTAAACAAACAAGCGAGGATCCCGTCGAGTACGACGGACGTGAGGGGTGCTAATACCTTCCCCTTGCGTAACCGACTCCCGAACCCAGACAATGGTTGCGATGACCTTGTCTTACCCTTTTTTCGTCAGGTTTTTCCGATCGTTTCCTTTCCCGCTCTGAGGGATAAATAACGAAAGGTGGCGACTCTTCTGTCATGCCGGCACCTTATTTTCGCGCAAGCGACAGTTATAAATACAATATTAAAATTAACTTTAATTATAATTATATATAAATTTTTTATGGAGATTATAAATACATTACAAATTATAAATTATAGATTAAAAACATGTTTAAGCTTTTAAAAAAATATTGCCTCTGAAAAATTAAAAAGAAACTAAAAATTTAAAAATTAAAAAAATAATGTTTTCTTAAAAAATTAATTAGGAGAATCATATAAGAAACTAAAAAAAAATAGGTGTACGACATTCCTAAACCGTCACACCAAAATTAAAACAATCATCTCGCGCGGGCAACTATTGAAAGTTGAAATTTATTCACTACATAAGTCTTTTCATATTCTTCTTCTCATAACTGAAAATCTTGAAACAACCCCACCACACTACCAATCATAAACTCCTCTGGCGATACCTTGTTGGATCTTCTACATCTGTCTGAACGTCGTTGCATCGTTGTAAAAATTCCACACCACCGGTCCTAAACCAATCTTGCCAGGTTAGTATTCTTAAACCTTAAATCAATTTCTCTCTTTCTCATTTGTAATAGGTTTCAATTCAAAATCCCCAAAATCAATATCTCTTTGTTTCCTTTCTAATTCATCCCCTGCTTTTGTCTGTGTTGCTGAAAATGGTAATATTGTTGATTTTTTTTATGTAAAAAAAGAGCATTACAGTTCAAAGATCCGAATTAGTGAGTTGATTATACGGCGTAATGAGCTAGCGAGTGATAGTCTCAAGGCATTAGTCTTGCAGCAACTTCCACCAGTGTTACAGGTATGGGATTACCCATAATGTTCAATAATGTGCTTTTAACGTCTTCATCAGAATGTCATTACACGCCTTCATTTTTTGAATGTAGAGTCCTAGCATGTGCAGAGGTTGTCGCCATCTTAATGCCTGTAGCATTTATCACAAGGTACTTCATTACCTTGGGCAGTGTAGAGAATATTTCTTTTAACTGCTTTGGGCAGTGTAGAATTAACTTGATTTAAATTCTCTTAATTTTCCTATTTGTAGTCACAGAAGCAGCATAGGACATTGATATTGTTAAGAACAGGGGAGTTATCAAACATAGTAACAACAAACTATTTTCTTTCAAGATGACTCCAAGAAAATCTCATAGGTAATGCATACTCTTTCTTTCTGCTCTTATGTTAATGGTTTATATCAAACATAGTAACACAAACTATTTTATCTCAACTATCAAGTAGTAGTTTGTATTCTTTTAATGATGTTTTTAATGAACATTCAAGTCCCTAAAACCTTAATTAATAATACATTTTACTGCTCATTCCAGCTATCGTAATGTCGTTGTAGTTCGTCCACATGCCGGTGAGTTAAAAATTCCTCTATATTTTACTTTTGAATTGCTCTCTGATTTTCTGTATGAAATGTCCAATATTAAACTTCAGTTAGTAGTTTGGACATTATAGTTCAACTAGGAATCAAATCTGCATTAACTGCAAAACCAGTGCATGTGTCATGAGATGGACAATGCATACAAGAGTAAAATTTAAATGCCAATAACTTATGTGATCCATCCTTGATTATAGTTGCTTAAAAATCATATTCTTTGGTGGGTTTCTTTTGATGATGGTCTTGCATGAAAACCATTGATTTGATCACATTATATTGTAGGATTGTTGTTGAAGCAAACCTTCCTGATGTACAAGGTTTCTTCGTGAAACAAGCCATTTTCCTCCTCACCTTCCTCCTCCATCGATTACCATCACCAAAATGCTCCCCCGCAACCTCAACCAATACTCATTCCTCCGCTGTTGCTACAAATATACTCACCGCGAACCACCATAAGAACCCACGCCGGACCACCCTCACAAAACCTCAGTTTCAACTCCATATCCTTCACACCCTCTTCAAATGATTAAGTCCATCTCTTCCCCGAATCTTCCTCCATTTCAGTCTTCTCCTTCTTCTCAACCACCACTAAAAACAACTCTGACCGGTTCTGACTCGTCTGAAACCGCAACAACTCAGTAGTAGCTCTCGTCGTCTGATTCGACGAATTCGGTTTTGATTCACTCAACAACCTCACAACCACCGAAAATGCCCTTCCATTGAAACTGTTGTCACCCACCAAGCTCCCCTGTCAAAGCTTCAGCAACAACGTATCGCCTTCGCACCAGCTTGACCGCGGTTCTCGTCGCAGCGGTACAATGTGTTGTGATCCAAAATTTATCAACATCTCAACATCAAAGGTCGGCTTTGCGCTCCTCTGTCGGCGAAACAGAACAATAACACCGCTCGAGCAGCAATGACATCCCAACTCTTCATTTTGCAACAACCACAATGATCTCACAATGAGCTTGACAAATTTCCAAATCGCAGTTTGATAGCAGCCATAACAAGTCGAGGTAATAGCAGCTTGTAACTGTTTGTTTCAGCATTGTCTCGAGTTTTTATGTGTATCTGTTGTTGTGTCGATTTTCTTGCTACCCAATTTTTCTGGTTTTGATGTTGTTGTTGGTTTAAATCAGTGTGCTGAGTGTAATTCGATGTTGCTTTGTGTTGCATCTGCGGTTCGACTTCGACATTTTATGTAAATTATTAAACAATAGTTGTGATGATGTGCTGCTGTTAAATATGTCCCTGTTACTGCTACGATATGAGGCCTTCATTTAAGTATCGTTTCAGATTCATTTCTGCTTAATGATTATAATTGGTGTGTTAAAATCGTGAAACCATGTTTATGCTGCTTATACCTGTATGTTGTATTGAATGGGTAAATAGTTGGTTTTTGAAATCTCTGCTATGTTGGCCTAGTTTTAAACCTCATGCTGCCAGTATTGTGTAGCTAGTATACTTATGTTTGGAATTCATCTTGTGTTGTGTTTACGTTTTTGGTATTGCGGACTTATATCTTTTTGTTGTAATGCTGCATTCGAACCGAGATAACACTGCTTTTGGATTTATGATGTTGCAATATATTATGATCATGTTTTGGATCCCTTACCTTTAAATTGTTGTTCATTGATAAACACAATAGTTTGTTTGAAAGAATCACATTGTGTTCATGTTGGTTTCGACACTGTTACGACATTATGCATATCCTTGATTTGTTTAGGTGATGATTTTGGCTTTGAATTTCCATGTGCTTTGCTGCTGATTTCGTGTTTGAATTCTATAAACCATTTGATTTGAAATTTCTGTTTTTTATATGCGTGATTTCAATTCGATACCGTGGGTGTGTGCAAACTGTTCTTGATGTAAATTTTATCATGTTGGCGTTCGTTTCACCGATTTTAGTTATCGATTTGGTTTCGTGGCTATCACATGCTAGGATTGTTGTTGAAGCAAACCTTCCTGATGGACTTAACAGTGATTATGGTTCTAATCTTCTTGTCTTGACCTTTCCAAAGCAGTAAATGCACATAAGTTTGGTAGTTGTATTGATCATTTCGCAGGTGGCTGCACTGAACTACAAGGTTATTATTCTTGACGAAGTACATGAAAGATCAGTGGAGTCTGATCTTGTACTAGTTTGTGTAAAGCAGTTTTTGTTAAAGAACAATGACTTAAGGTTAGCATCTTGGTTTTGTAGTGTTGAAAGGATATTTGGAAGAGTGAATTAAAGAGAGTTCTACGGGAATATTTGTAAGAAAGTAATTTATATATTTAAAGATCAGAAGTGACATGCAATTGTTTGTTTAATTACAACGATACCATGATAATATATTATGCGTTTGCAGGGTGGTTTTGATGTCTGCTACTGCTGATATTTCAAGATATAGGGACTACTTTAGGGATCTTGGTAGAGGCGAACGAGTTGAAGTGCTTGCAATTCCTAGCTCAAATCAGCACATGGTTTTCCAGCAAAGTGTTTCATATGTTGACTAGGCATGTATATGTACTCTGATAATTTTCTTCTTTTTAATTGAATAATGGCCCAATCCCAGTTGTGTACATCTTGTCTATGGTATGCATATTGAATGGTCTTAAATTATACTTCACCTTCAGAATTGTTTTGGGTTCCGAAATATATGAACATTTGAAACACTCCTGATGTTTATGCTCACTTAACAATGATTATGGTTCTAATCTTCTTTTCGCAGGTAGCTGAATCTCTTGGGATAAGTTCTGAAATAATGCATTCAAAATATTCTACTTGTCTTGACCTTTCTAAAGCAGTAAATGCACATAAGTTTGGTGGCTGTATTGATCTTTTCGTAGGTAGCTAGCTGTATTGATCTTTTCTACGCTGACTTTGCCTTCATTCAGAAACCTGTAAATGCGAATTGTGATTTGACTTTTTGAATAGGTAAACGGGGACAACACAAGTTCTGGGGAACAAGAATGTTCAAATATGGCGACGTTGATGTTCTTCATTTCCTTCTATCAAATTTGACCTGGTATATGCATTTGCAAAGCAAAGACATTGTATACAAGTAGTTATAATGTATAATTGTCGTTTCTATTATATAAATCATTAGGCATTATTCTTATGGTGTTGTTTGTGTGTTTATTCATCATACCATAGATGCAAATTGCTTAATGCAAAATATGTTTTTGGTTCTGAACAGGTAAATATCATCTAAGTCATTAGGCCTTGTTCTTATGGTGTTGTTTGTGTTTTATTCATGATACTATAGATGCAAATTGCTCAGGCAGAATATGTTTTTGGTTCTGAGCAGAATATGTTCAGTTTTATTTTTTATTTTAAACCATTATTTGTTTTGTTTTAAACTTAAAATTGTTCTCAAGTCTCATATTTGTATGGTTTCATTTTGGTTTCTGTAGCTAAGGACATCAAAGGGTGGACATAGAGCAAGAGTGGGTTCACTGGCTTGGAACAGTCACATTCTGACAACAGGAGGAATGGATGGTAAAATAGTAAATAATGATGTTAGAGTGAGATCTCACATTGTTGAAACATACAGAGGACACGACCAGGAAGTTTGTGGGCTCAAGTGGTCATCCTTAGGACAACAATTGGCTAGTGGTGGAAATAATAGTTGTTCACATATGGGATAGGTCTGTGGTTTCCTCAAATTCACCCATTAATGATAGTTCAAGCCCAATATCTCAACTACCAAATAAACAGATCATATCAAATGTATTTGATTCTTTATCTGCATGTAATTGTAATATGATAAGCTTCTAACATATAAAGTGACATGGTGCTTGGATAAATGTAATATGATGTATATGTTTAATTGAATGAAGAATACCCATTCTGTTCACATTTCAAGAACAATTTTTTTTTTAATTTTAAAAATAAATTACCTTGGATAAATGTAATATGACATATATGTTTAATTGAATGAAAAATACCCATTTTGTTCATATTTCAACAAACAGTTTTTTTTTTTATTTTAAAAATAAATTACCTGCGGATGTACCTGTGGAACAGAAAGTTGCGACGGTTGGAACCGTCGTAATATGATGTCATAGTTTTTTTTTAAATATTTGCAACTTGCGGCAGTTCAAACCGCCACAATATACTTTCGCAATAAAACAAAAATCATTAAGCAAGTTAAGACGGTTGAAAACCGTCACAATATGGAGAGTACGACAGTTAGCTACCCGTCGTGAAAATAACGACGGTTTGTACGACGGTTTTCACAACCGTCGCAATACGGCTTCGCGCCGCACGTTTCTGCCACGGGATTGAAACCGTCGTAACTTACAAATTGCGACGGTTAAAACCGTCGTAATATATCAAAATGAACCGTCGCAATTTGCCAATTTTCTTGTAGTGTTTTTGTATGCTCTAGGTAAAGTTCTTTGACTGCCGGAATGTATAAACACCTTTGAAACATTGTCTTTAGTCAATGGAACTTCCAACATAAGGTCCCTTAACCATTCAGCTTCTTCACCATGATTGAGAGAGTGGTCCACATTTGTTTCTTTATCTTCCATGAAATTGCACCCATAGTATCCACCAAAATGTAGATTTATGATATTCAACACTCGATATCCAACTCGCATTCGTATATCCTTCTAACATGGCAGGAAATCCATCAAAATGGAGGCCAAGATTATTGGTTTTCATAATATATTCGAAATTCATAAAGATGATCTTCCATTGCTCATCATTTGGGTTGCTAGTAAAATGTATTCATTTTGCTAATTGCAAATGCTATGTCGGGTCTAGTACATTGCATTCACTTGCATATTTCAATTGAGGTACAACACTTTCATCATTCTTTTAAAGTTTGACACTAGAATCAAATGGAGTGGTCACTTCCTTAAAGTGTACGTGTTTTAATATAATGTGTTTAACTAAGTTCATAACTCCCACTATTTCTCTTTGCTTTGATCCCCTAAAGTGTGTTAACTAGTCAAAGATCATTCATCTTGAATGTGGAAGTTATAAACATCTTTGTTTCTAAAATTACATTCATCTCGTTGATAATGATCAATCATATAATCAACATGGAGACAAATGAATATCACAATATTCTCACACAACTTTATGTACAAACACTTGTAACAAGAATTAGTTTTTTAGATAATCATGCATGATGATGCAAGAAGGTTGTAGATGAAGTGAGAGATGAAATTATGAGCAATTTAAAGTAGTATAGTATAAATTGCAATGATCACCTTATTTATGTTCACTTGTCAAAAATATTCACTTGAATTTATATGCTAAAACTTCTTGATCAACTTCATTATTGATGTGCATGACACTTTTTAACCTTTTCTTTGATAATCTTTGTCATCATTAAAATTGAACTAGATATATGACATATACCTCACAATTACCCCCTTTTAATGATGAAAACTCTTTGAATTCACGTTTTAATAATGATTGAAAAGTTTTCCCTAAGTTGTGTGTCTCCCCTTAATTGGTGAATTTTAAAATGACAGAGTCAAACTTTTGATGTTATTGTTTCGGTGTTTGTTTTAATCCATATAAGGATTTGTCAAACCTGCACACCTTTTGTTCATTTCCACATAAACTTCTAGTTGTTTGATGTAAATCTCGTCATCGAGATCTCTATTTATGAATGTTAGTTTGACATCCATTTCAGGAATTATAAGTTTATGCAAAGAAGCTAATGCAAATGATAATCTAATTTTTGTTGTGCTTGCTACTAGTGCATATGTGTCAAGTGATAAACACCTAGTTTTTGTTTAAAACATCCTTGGTCATTATCTAGACTTGTAGGTGTTTAGTGTACCCCCACACTATGATACTTCCTTCTAAACAAGAGGAGTCCCTTGAAGTTATTGATTCCTTATAAGTCTTAGGATCATTTCCACTTGAAGAATAATAGGAATTTTATGAACAAAAAAATTCTTACTATTTTTTTCCATTAGATAAAAGAAATAAATTAACTATCAATTTTGTTCGGTCCTAGATCCTTAGTCTTTCGGACTCTCTTACTTATTTTAAATTCAGATTATTTTTCAACAATCCATGAATAATCTTTCTCACAAGATTCTTCATTAGTGATGAATTTTCGGTTTGTGTTTTAACATCCGTGGAGAACCCTCCTCGTGATGTTCTTCAAAATTCCAGTATTTAATAGTTACATTAGACCTTGAATTCAGACATCTATATAAGTCATAATTCATCTTGGATGATCTTTATATGTCTTATAGTAACGACTCTCATTGTACAAACATGTTATTTTCATAAAATCCGAATCAAAATTCAATTACACAATTTGAAATCATAAACTTAAATAAATTTGATCATTTTGATAATAAAAAATCCATATACTTTATAAACATTTATTTTTCGGAATTGACCAAAACATGTTTATGGTCAATTCACACACCATTTATTACTGTATATTTTCATACATTTATTACGAATCCAATACAATTGATTAATATGAGAACACAATTAAAATATAATTCAACGCTAATAACATATTTTTGGAAAAACACATTTATTACGAATCCAATGCAATTGATTGATACTCCAAATGGAAGCCTTGATTGCTATTGTTTGCAATAGATTGTTAGAAAAATAGTTTAAATCAAATAAATTGAGAGTAGAATCGTGAACAAATCAATTTTCTTATAGTATTTCAAACACTCTCAAATTGTCTTAGAGTTTGTACGCATGAATACCCAGAATAATTCAACCTATATTCGAATTTGTATAAAACCGATGAAAATTTGAATGTAGGGAAGATAAAATCCAAAATTTTGTATGAAGAGGATAAATTTGTCTTAATTATATTTTTCTGAATCGCAATGCTCAATTTTTCTAAATTGCCTGCAGCAGCACTTTTACCAAATGTTGTATTGTTTTACCTATAACAACCGTTTTTAAAAATTGTATTATTTTGTATTCTGCAACACTTCACATAATATTATTTATTTCTGAATTCAAATTATCAACCGTCTACTGCAACACTTCACAAGTACTGCCTATTTTTAAATTAAAAATTAATTTTTACTTACATATTTTTTTATTATCTTAGAACACACTCAAAATTATTAATTATTAATAATTTATAGTAATTTAAATATAAAAACAAATGGTACATCATGTATAAGAGAAAAAATGAATGAATAATAAAGTGACAAAAACATGAAAAAAACTCACACGACATTCGTTGTCCTGAATGAGTAGAACAAATGAAACATCACTCTCTAATTCATCATCCTCGTACACCAGTTTATTAAACCTCGTATAGTTTATATTATAAAAACAGCATATTTATAAACAATGCATTTGGGATACCTTATTATATATTTGATTAGATTTGGGTACGTATGTCAAGATTTCGAGAGTGCCTTATACATTATTTTGTATTGAAAACAAAATCCTGATTATTACAATATACTAATTTTGTTCTATTGTACAATGTCTTTTACCTTAATGCATGGATAGTTTATATTATAAAAAAACATCTTTATAAACAATGCATTTGGGATTTATTATATATTTGATTAGATTTGGTACCTCTGTGAAGATTTTGAGAATGTTTGATACTTTATTTTGTTGGAATTGAAAGTGTAAATGAAAATTTTTAAAAAAATTATTTAAAAAAAATATTTTGAAGGAATAAAAATAAATTTTAAGATATTTAAAGGACTACAAACATGTTTAATTCAAAATTTAATATCAAAAGTTAGTAGATTTTTGTTTGAGTTGAGTGTTAATTGTGTGTTTAAAACCCTACAACTTTCTTTTTTTCTTTTAAAGTCGGTGTGCTCACGCGAAGGACACCTAAAAAAAGGTATATATAGAAAAAGGAATACAAGAGGAAGGGGGACCAAACCAAACCCTCAGGGAAACTAACAAAATCTATAAAAAGGGAACCTGGGTCGATTTTTTACTAGACCCTTTCTGAAGGTGAGAAAAATGCACAAGAAGGGGAGCTGAATTGTGTGATTAAAAAGTCATTTCGATTCCGAACTCAGATGTTCAGAGTCTGAACTGCGTTCAAAATTTGTTAACATAATGTATAGTGGCAGAAAAGTAAAGTTCAGAAGTAAATGCAATCAACACACAAAAGTTATCCCAGTTCCTCTCCTCAACTGAGAATAGTTCAGTCCCCTTACCTCAACAAGAGCTTTTCACTATAACCAAACTGATTACAAATGCTCAAGTCACTACTCGAGACTTCCTACTCGATCAACTCTGAATGAGACTTTCTTGTCTAAGCCACTGCTCAAAACTTCCTACTTAAACCCCCTAGCTCAAGACTTCTTGCTTAAAACCTCTAGTTCAAGGCTTCCCTGCTCAATCAACCCTGAATGAAACTTTCTACTTAAACTCTCAGTTTAAGACTTCCTTACTCAAGCATGCAGACGAGAGACTTCTTTTACTTTTAACGAACTGTTTAGTAGATAAGATAACTACTATACTTTGATACATAATCAGAAGTATAACATTTGTGCAACAATCACAAAGGATTGCAACCTTTCAAAAATTTCTAAGATAAATCTAAGATAAGAAATCTTAAGATCTTATGCTATAATAGTTACAATAACAACTCAGAGTTATGCTAATATCTTTCTATATGTTGTGGTCTTGTAAACTTTCTTTAAGTCTTCAACTTCCTTTTATAGAGATAGAAAAAGATTCGTTGGAGACTTGCATCTGGTCCATAGCACCTTTTGAGTAACTATGTATCTATCAAAAGGTAATACAGACTAAAAAGGTTATATCCCCATTCTTGAGCCTTGCAAAACCAAATCCTACTTAACTCTGTCTAGAAATATGGGGCTCTGATAAGATAAGTTTGCTTTGGTGCAGTGCACAGATCAATTGCTCTCTACATCTTCAAAAACATAGTTGTCATCAGAAGTTGGGTTATGAGTCAGACTCTGATGAACATATTTTGATTATGATCAGCCAAAATTTATGTATTGTTTCTTCACTTACGCCTTCAATAGGATTAATGATGATTTCTTTAGTTTATGGTCCTGGACACTTGAACATATTATAGGAAACCCTATTGTTCTTTCAAAACTTTGTTATCATCAAAACCTTTTCTGAGAATGAACAAATCTTGTTCTAACACTTTCAAATTACAATAGGTGGAGAACACCACCAAGTAAAGTCATCTAAAGTTAACCATATATTAGCCAGAGAATATGCACAATGGTTACTCTCTCGATAAATATGAGAGATAAAAAAAGTTCATGTTTCTGAGCTTTACCAGACAGTTGTTCCATTGGTTTTGAAGCTAATTCAGGATAATGTTAGATGATTTAAAAGCAAAAGTTCCCAACTTAGAGTCATATTCGATCAAAAAATAGTTCCAATTGTTGTTGAAGGCAATATCCACATTGAGAATGACACACAAGGCTTTAGCATATATGGGAGTGGCGACACCCAAGTGTTGAAAAGTATTTTAGGTGGGTTATTTTATCTTATCCATAGATATTGTTTTGATATCTCGATGCTTTCCGTTCAACAGTTTAGAGTTCTAAGAAAAAAGGGGGTTTTAAAAGAATTTTTGTTTTGTAGCATAAGTTTTGTAGCAAAGATGTAAACTAGAGAAAGATGTTTTGTTTTAAGAAAAGCATGTCAAGATTAATTTTCGTTAACCCATTTCATATATATCTGATTAACCAAGCATGTGAACTTAGTTTTGATCAATATAATCGCGTGTCCTCGCGAATCCGTTTATCTCTAAAGAGGCTTTGTGGGTATTATTGTTTTAATCGCTAGATGATTTCTTGAAATAAGAATCGAAACAATAAACATAAAGATTGATACAAAGCAAATATTAACTTGCAAATCTATGTCTAGAGTTTGTTTGTTAATAGATGAAGAAATTAGATCAAGACTTGGAAAATCTATGTCTAGAGTGATTCAAATCATAAATACAACATAAAAAGCAAAGATCTTCATCATTTATTGATCATCAACCTTGTTCACATACAAAAGATAAAAAGAAATACATAATAGTAAGGTTAACTACCTTTAATCTTGATACAAAACTGTTTAGCAAGTCATCCCCATGGTAGCTTTATCAATAAGTAAAAAGGAAAACTTTGCTTGCATCAAAGTCGAAGAATCGAAGATTGATGCTCCAAAGATTTGATTCTCACTTCTTCTTGAGTTTCTAAGATTTTTGACCTAAAAACCCTTTCTAATCTCAGAAGTTCTGAAAATGTAAAGTTGTTTCAAAATATCTTCTAAGGTGGCTACTTATAGAAAGTGCAAAAAGTAGCTGTAAGTGGCACCGCGCTAAGCGCCATCAGGAGTGCACTAAGCGTGGTTAGCAAAATAGATGCAGATTCCTATAAAGCGTGCTAAGCACGGTTGAAGCCCCTTAGCTACTGCCTCAACAGTCAAACTGCACTAAAATCGTGCTAAGCGTGATTTACCGAAACAATCACAGTGAAAATGATCTTCTAGGCCTTCTTATCTTCTCCATAAGTTCCAAGCATTATATATAAGCAAGAAGACCTTTCAAAAAGCATCAAATGGTCATACTTCAAAATATTTACAATAAAATTGGAAACTTGCATATTTACTCGAAAACGTATAAATTTACGACTAGAATACCAAGGAAACCATTGGAAAGGGCCACAAAATACCATCAAAAGTATGCACAATTTGGTCCTTAACAACTCTCCCCAAATTATTATATTGTTAGTCCTCGAACAAAAGTTTTCCAAACAAAAATGAACCCGAAACACAAATAAGAAATCATAATCAACATGATAGAACAACAACACTTTCATGGTTCAATAAGTAGAAGTACACACAAGGTAATCTTACCATCTTCAAAATGAAACATAGAGATGAAACTAGTGCTAAGTGCAAAACACAAATCAAAACTGCTAAAGCAATACAATTTCAACATGAATCACACCTAAGCACACATTCATCAATGGATGAAAACATTATGAGGTTTTATCACTCACCAAAAATCCTACAAACATCCAGAACGAATTGTGCATTCAACACACAACATACATTAATGAGTGTAAAGGAAAGAATCACAAGGACTTCAAATGTTGTAACTTGGCTTGGGCTACAAAGAAGGGTCATTTATCAAAGTCATTGAAACAAAAATACTTATTCCTATGAGAGAATTCAATTCCCCCTCTTATTTTTGTTCTTTGAGGCATCATCACAACATTAATATTATTTGTTGGCATTTCATGCTCAATTTTTCTTTCTTTTTCAAAAAAAAAAAAATTCTTTCAAGCTCTTTTATCATTGCAACCACTTTATTTTTTATGATGCCTCAATCTACCTTTTTCTCCCTAACTTTGAACACAACCAAAATATGATATTAAGAATGCTCTCACACCTCTAAGGCAAGGAACAACAAAAACAACAATACTTAAGGTTGAGGTTCAAAAGTTTCACAACAAAAATTCGAGATCCATTTCAAAATTCAATTATTTTTTATGTAAAACATTTACACGATTCAATTATTCACACAGATCTTGATACAAAGGCTCAACGGGGCTAGCAAATAATATCTCACTCACAAGGTAGATTAATCATTCTATTTAGTTAAGTGTTTTTTCTCAAAATATTAAAAAAAATTCCTTGATCCTTTTCTTCCTTCACACACATCAACACACATGCATGATTTCAACATAATAAGAATGAGTTAAGCAAGAATGTCATTATCCCGCATATATTATACAATGAAAGCTTCCTCACAAAGGCTATGTTCTAAATGATTCAAAGTTGAAAAAGTATTTCCAAAGAAGTTGTGAAAACATGTTTTATACAAACCATAAGCTTCATTTCCATGTTAAGTAAAACAACGATAAAAATGTACCTTGAGACTAGAATTTTACTCAACCCTATCATTACCACTTACATGTACGTTGATTCCTCAATCTTGCAATAGTCATAAGGTTCCTTCAAGTTCTTTAATATTAGGAACAACACAAAATAAATAAAAAATTCTACAAAACTAACAATTTCATACTACTAAATATAATAAAACATAATATTATAAAATAAAAATTGCGACACCCAAAACACTAGTGCCGTAATCATAAGATCCAAATCCTCATCCTTCAAGGATGATACAAAAATTATCCAACAGAACACTAAAAACAACAACAACCAAATTCTAACAATTAAAAAATAAACATAATATAAAGTAAACAAAAGATAAGAATAACCCAGGATCAACTACTCAGTACTGGGCTCCGAACCCAACTCTCAATCTGTTTCCCCACTATCATCATCATCGTCCTCATCCACTGCAGCATCATCATCTATCGCATCACCCTGAGGAACATTTTCTTGAGGCACATGAGTATGCTGAGGAGGAACCTGCCCCCTCGGAAAATGAAAAGGCCTATCCTCGGGTAAATCAACATAAGCATCAAACTCCTCAGACGATGGGAAAGGATGCTTCACCTACGGTTCTCGAACCTGTAAGTACAAAGCATGCATGGATGACTTTAAAAAGCTAAAGGCTCTTTGATGAGCCATGTGTATGTCCCATGTGTACATACACGTGACACGCTCATCATACGCCTTACCATCAGGTGGGACTTCTTAGTGCTGCTGTCGTGGCTGAACTGGATGCTCTAGAGGTGGTGGTGGTGGTGGTGGATGCTGATTGACTCTCGGCATACAATGACTCTGAATCCTGGTATCTGTGACAACACCCTTGGTGCTCTTGTGGACCACACTCGGTACCAGGACACCCGCTCAGGTGCAAAGGCTCATAATTAGTCCAGGAAATACCAAAATAGCGGGGACCTTTGACCCCAATCTGTGTTCACTCACAGATGTGGCCCGAATCTCGTCAGAAATAATGCATGCCACATCCACCTGTCCCTCCTCCATAATGTAGTACAACATACAAGCAGTGTCCAGAGGGATAGATGAAGTATGACTCTTTGGTCTTATGTTATGAAGGACAAGGGTCATTAAGATTTGCGCGACTGTGTTCATATCACCTCTTTTCATGTGCTTCCGCCTTCCCGCCATATTCAGTTCAAATCCCCTTCCCGGAAGTGCCAAGGCATTGCTCACATTCTCATAATTCTAATTTTTTCAAGCCACCCTCCAGTAGTAGGAGCATTGCTCACCTTCAACAATGACAAATGGGTTACCCAGATATTCATTGATTGCATCCCTAGAGAATGAAACGTGTTTCTCCCTCACATAGGCCATGAATGTGTACATCTGACCCTCCGTAGGAATCGCGTTTGCATAAAACTCACGCATTATCTCATAGTTGATCTGGGTCGGTGAAGTTAGAAAGGCATCCCAACCATGCGTCTCTATTATGCTTTGGCATCCGCAAAACTCACCCTGAGGGTTGATTCAAAAAATTCGCTCAGTCCAAATACTTCTTCTGGTCAGCTCAAGGTACCGAGCCTCTTGCTCAGCCCCCAGGAATCTATGTGCGTCAAACTCAATAGGCCCTTGCCTTTGTTGCGACGATTATCCAACACAGAAGCGCGCGCCTTTAGGGGCCATCTGCAACAAAAAATCAGACTAAAACAGCACCAAACAAGTCAAACAACCAGCCAATAAATTCAAGGAAAATCATATGCATCCACATGTCAACACGAAATAGTCAAACAGTCGAGTGACAATTAAAAATTGAACATTTTGATCCTAGGGGGCGCGCTAAGCGCGGCCAGAGCGTGCTAAGCGCAGTCAGGCATACAAGCAAAAATTGCTCTGCAACTAACTTGCCCCAAACACAACTATCCTACACAATACCAACTAGGCTGCAAAATACCCAAACAGGGTTCAATAGAAAACATCAAAAATCCAAAAATTCAGAATAGGGCAAGAGAGGCGCGCTAAGTGCGCCTGCGATAACAGGCACAAATTCTTCTTCGGCCACTACAATCCATCTTCTCAAACAATAGCGTAACATCACTCAAGTTAAACCCTATTAACATGCATTCACAAAATATCATAGAAACAGAGAATCCACAACATGCAAACGACATTTTAACACAACCCTAACATTTAATCCAAAAGAGTTCAGAATCACTTCAATCAAAATCAGTTTAATCAAAATCCTAACAAACAATTTCAATTTAATCCAACTAAAAACCTTACAGCATGTTTTCTATACTATCAAAATAAAGAGGTTTTAGACAAACCTGTTAGTAGGTAATGAAAGGAAGTGATGAACAAGTGACAGAGAGAAAGAAGTTCAAAGGATGAATCTTGAGAGAAGAAGTTAGAAGCAAAAGAGTGAGTCTGCCATGAGGAAAAATGAGGGAAATAAGGGTTTAAGCTCTAATGCTTATTTTAAAAGATATACTGACCCACTCTTAGGCCCACCTTCTTTTTCACTAAGGCCCACACTTGAATAGGAAAGTTCACGTGACCGCACTAAGTAGCCTCAGCAGCGCGCTAAGCACACTCAGTGAAACAGACCCACTCAAGTTTGATCTTAGATTGCATTCTCCCGACTTTTTATCGCCTGATTAAATTTAAGCTAGTAAAAAATAGTAAATACTTACAATGTTGGGGTGCCTCCCAACAAGCGCTTTGTTTAACATTGTTTGAGCTCGACGGTCCAATGCGACCTCACAGATCGCAAAAAGGCACTAAAAGCAACCGGATCAAACATCTCAACACAACAGTCTTCATCCATTTTCATGACCCGTTTTTCTTCCAATTTTTTTCTATAATGAAAAGTCCCAACACGACTTCATCATTGCCACTTTAGCGTCTTCATCCTTCTTTTTCCTTAATGCAACTCTTGCATCTTTTTTTCTCTCTCATGATAGCCATCTTCCAATAGACTTGAATGCATCACTCCTTTGAAAAATGTGTAACACACTTCTTCCTCACTAGTCCTCACCTTCATGATTTCTTCATCAACATCGACCAAAAATTTTGCGGTCTTCATGAAGGACCTTCCAAGGATGATCGGACTATCCTCGTCTTCCTACATGTCCATGACAATAAAATCAACCGGAAACAAAAATTTGTCTACTTTTAGCAACATATCTTCTACGACGCCATGAGGACGAGTCCTTGACTTGTCCGCAAGTTGCAAATTTATGCTAATTGATTTCATTTCCATATTTTCAAGCCTTTTTACCACCGAAAAGGAATCAAATTGATGTTAGCACCCATGTTGATCAAAGCCTTGCATTTAAAATCATTATCTATAGTGATAGGCAAAGCTACTATCTTCGGATCGCCTTCCTTCCACGGAAGAATGCTTTGAACAACAGCCCTACAGTTTGCATTAAGCGCGATGGTTTCTTTGTCCGTATAGCTCTTTTTTTGTAAGTATGTCTTTCATGAATTTGGCATACTTTGGCATTTGCTCAAGAGCTTCGGAAAATGGAACGGTTATTTGCAATCGGCTAAATATATCCAAAAACCTAGCATAATGCTTTTCATTTTCTTTTTTAGTAGGAGCAATAGGGTGTGGTAACTTTTTGTGTAAAATTTCTCCCTCATACTCCTTTCTTTTTTCCCCTTTTTTTTCAACTTCTCCTTTACATCATTTTTTCAACTACCTTCTTAATTTCATTCTTCTTTTCAACTACAACATTTTTTCTCCTTCACTCTCATCAATTTCTTTTTCTTTTTCAACTACTCCCTCCTCTTCCACAACTTCCTCACTTATGCCCATATCAATCTTCCTACCACTTCTAAAAAATATAGCTTTGAAATACTCTATAGGAGTGACTTGAGTGTTAGCCGGAAATGACTCGTTGGGTTGTTCGACTAATTGCTTAGAGAATTGCCCAATTTGCGTCTCAAGATTCCAAATAGAAGTGTCGGTGTTATTTTGGTTAGAAGTTGACATTTTCATAAATTGGGTGAAAGTGTCTTCCAACTTTGAATTTCTACTTGGAGCTTGTGGAGGTTGAGTGTAGTTTTCATATTGTTGTTGACGATTGGAAGTTTCGGCATCTTGAGGCCTCCATTGTTATTGATAACCTTGGTTACCTCTTTGTTGGTAACCTTGGTTGCCTTGTTGGTAAGATGGCCGAGGTTAATACCCTTGGTTTTGATTTCCTGCATAGTTAAACTCTTTAATTACCGGAGGATAATACCCGTTTGGGTGATCTCTTTTACAAAGCTCACAACTCGCCACTTGTTTGTTGTTGTTGGAAATTTCTTGCATTTCTTTTATTTTTTGTGGAAGTTTTGACATTTGTTGAGTCAACAACTCCACTTGTTGTGAAAGAAATATGTTTTGCGCAAGAATCGTGTCATTTGTTCCCAACTCTATCATGCCCGGTTTCCTTTGAGATGTACCACAGTTGTGATTTTCTTGGTGATCATTGAGCACCATTTTATCAATAGTAGCAATTGTGTCTTTGGCGTTTTTGGACATTAATGATCCACCCGAAGTGGCATCCAAAAAATTCTTGTGAACCGATTGGAGCCCATTTCGGAAGATGTGCACCTGAGTTAATTCGTCAAAACTGTGTCCTTTGCATTTTTGTAACATGGATTTGAAACTCTCCCAAACTTCATTTAGAGATTCATTGCCACCTTGAGAAAACATCGATATCACCATCTTCGCTTCGATGAATCTATTGTGTGGAAAAAACCTTTCAAGGAACTTTTCTTCCAATAAATTCCAATCCGTCATTATCAAAGTTGATTTATCAAGATACAATTCCTTAGCCTTCCCGATTAGGGAATGCAGAAATAGTCACTTAAACAAGGATTCCTCTTCAACTTCAAGCGCTCCTATTGCACCTGCAATTTCATATAATTTGGTGAGACCTGTGAACGAATCCTTGTGGTTTATAGCGGTAAAAGGATTTTGGTATAAAAGCGCAATAATTCCCGTTTTCATCTCCGAATGCCTCCCATTGTTGGCGTTTCGTGCAAACTGAGCATTATTCCTTGGACTGTTGGTACATGGAATTGAAGTAGAGGTGGTGGTGGAGGTGGATTTTCCATGTTTGACATTGGTGTAAAAATTGGTGTTGATGAAGAAGATTCTCCTTACTCTCTTCTTTCTAAAGCATGTTGACATCTCCGCCTGGTTCTGCTATTGAGTCTACGAGCAGTTCTTTCAATCTCTAGATAAAAAAAAGGTTCGTCTGTAGGCACCCTCCCTCGCATAAACGAATTCTGCACACTAGCCAAACAAATTAAAAAGCCCAAGAGAATTACAGAGGTAAGAGTTTACAATACAAATATCTTAAAATCACTAAACTATTGCAATGCTTTCAATATCAATATCGACAATATTTCCCGGCAACGGCACCATTTTGTTGAAAAGTATTTCAGGTGGGTTATTTTATCATATCCGCAGAGATTGTTTGATATCTTGATGCTTGTCGTTCAACAGTTTAGAGTTCTAAGAAAAGGGGGTTTTTAAAAGAGTTCTTGTTTTGTAACATAAGTTTTATAGTAAAGATGTAAACTAGAGAAATATGTTTTGTTTTAAGAAAAGCATTTCAAGATTAGATTTCGTTAACCCTCTTCTTACATATCTGATTAATCAAGCATGTGAACTTAGTTTCGATCAACATAATTGTGTATCCTTGCAAATCCGTTTATCCCTAAAGCGGCTTCCCGGGTTTTTTTGTTTTAATCGTTAGATGATTTCTCGAAATAACAATCGAAACAATAAACATAAAGATCGATACAAAGCAAATATTAACTTCTAATTCTATATATAAAGTTTGTTTATTAATATATGAAGAAATTAGATAAATACTTGGAAAATCCATGTCTGGAGTGATTCAAATCATAAATACAACATAAAAAGCAAGGATCTTTATCATCTATTGATCATCAACCTTGTTCACATACAAAAGATCAAAAGAAATACATAATAGTAAGGTTAACTACCTCTAATCTTGATACAAAAGTGTTTAGCAAGCCATCACCATGGTAGCTTTATCAATAAGTAAAAAGGAAAACATTGCTAGCATCAAAGTCAAAGAATCGAAGATTGATGCTCCAAAGATTTGATTCTCACTTCTTCTTGAGTTTATAAGATTTTTGACCTAAAAACCCTTTCTAATCTCAAAAGTTCTGAAAATGTAAAGTTGTTTCAAAATATCTTTTAAGGTACCTATTTATAGAAAGTGCAAAAAGTAGTTGTAAGTGGCACCGCGCTAAGCGCCATCAGGAGCGCACTAAGCGCGGTCAGCAAAACGGAGGCAGATTCCCAGAAAGCGTGCTAAACACGGTTGGAGCGTGCTAAGCACAATTGAAGCCCCTTAGCTACTGCTCAACAGTGAAATCGTGCTAAACCCGCGCTGAAGAGCATGCTAAGGGCGATTTACCGATATAATCGTAGTGAAAATTATCTTCTAGGGCTTCTTTCCTTCCCCGTAAGTTCCAAGCAATATATATCAGCAAGAAGACCTATAAAAAAGCATTAAAATGGTCATAATTCACAATATTTACAATAAAATCAGAAAGTTGCATATTTACTTGAAAACATATAAATTTACTACCAAAATACCAAGGAAACTATAAGAAAGGGCCAAAAATACCATAAAAAGTATACACAGTTTGGCCCTTAACACCAAGTTCGCTGCAAAACACCCCATGCACTTGCCCAAACTGTTCCTGAAAAGACCCCCACAAGAAGAGGCACCAAGGGTACCTAAGGTTGAGCCATCTGTATTGCATTTTGTCCAACTGTTCAAGGGAGTTTGCTAGATAACCTCCAGGATTTTCGGAGTGCTAGAACGATGAACTGTGATCTTGAAAGCTTTAAGATTTTCAAAGTCTTGAATAGAGGAACCCATAACGTCTTTAGTGAGATTTCCCGAAAGTTGAATCTTTGTAGCAATGGTGGAGATGGCATTGTTGTAACTAGGATTAATGTTATTGAATCTTGCATTGTTCCTGATGAGGCAAATGAAGTTGTAAATCATGACAATATTAGAAGCAATAACAATCTTGCATTGAGGGTTCCAACCCCTATTGTATGTATCGAAAGTGGAGATGACAGAAGAAAATTCCACAATGTGCTAATGTCTTGGAAGCAAGTCTAAATTCTCCAAGAGAAACTGCAGTGCAGGAATAAATGATCAGTTGATTCCACTTGGCTGAGAAAGAGGATACACATGGAAGGAAGGTTGCAACCTCTTTTTTGAAAGCTTATGTCAGTTGGCATTTTATGGTGGAACAGTTTTCAAACCATAAAGGAGCAGGCAGGCGGGATAGAAGAGTTCCAAACCAACTTATTACAGGCTTTATAGGTCGTTTCAGGGGCACAAAAGGCATAAACATCCTTAAGAGAAAGCATGTCTGAACTAGAGTGATTCCACAGAAGTTGATACATAGCCGGCTCCAAGCGAATATAGATTTTATGAATGTGATTCAGCAGGTTAGGGAAAATATGTTGAATGCATAAACGGAGGCACCACCGGGAGTTTATAATGAAATCACTAACAATTTTCTTGAGATTATGATGCACTTGAGTAGAGAATTCAAGCATGTTAACAAGAGGAACACCACTCCAATCATGGGTCTAGAAATTAATAGATTTCCCATCCCTAATGAGCCATGAGGAGTTATCTTGAATGAATAAACCTTATCTTTAATACCACACCATAGAGAGGAGAAAATATGGTGTTTGATGAATCTACTACCTCTAACCACTATGGTTTTAAGAAATTGGGCCCACTGAGAATCAGAACGAATTATATCCTAGAGAAGCTTCATAATCAAAGTTGTAATGAGCTTAACAAGAGATCTTAAGCCAAGTACCTTTTAGAAATTGGTGTACAAATAGTATCCCAAGCCGCAGTTACTAACTTCATGCTGTTTAGGTCCCCGCTCCAAAGGAAGTTTCTAATACACTTTTCAGCTCCTTGATAAGACTAAAAGGCCAAATATAGATGGTTATGGAGTAAATGACCATTCCATACACTAAACTTTTAAGAAGCTGCAGCCTACCAGCAAAAGTCAGCAAAGAAGCCTTTCAAGCAGCTAGCTTAATCTTGATTTTGTCCACCATAAGCTGAAAGTGAATGATCTTGAATCCTCCTTTCAAAATAGGGACACCAAAATACATGAAAGGGATAGAACAAGAGAAGAAAACTTCTTGTCTACCTTTGATAGAGATAGACAGGTTAGCTAAGTGGAGGAAACCAAGGATCTAGTAACAGAAATTGTTGCAGAAGCCAAAAGTCTTCATAACTTTCATTAAGAAGACCTAATCAATAGTATTGAAAGCTTTTGCAATGTCAATCTTAAGGGAAAGATTTCCACCAAAATATTTGTTGTGCAACAAACTAATGTCTTTAGAGGTGAGAGAGATGCAGTCCACAATGTGTCTTCTCTTTATGAATCCTCTTTGCTCTTTGGAAACTATATTTGGCATGATAAGAGCTAGCATGTCTGCAAGATTCTTGGGAAGGATCTTGAATTTTAAATTAGTCATGGCAATGGGTCTGAAGCTATTAATTGAGTCTGTATTAGGGGTCTTGGGAATCACGATAACAATGTTGGCGTTCATGTTGGGCATGATACAACTGGTAGTGAAGAATTCAAGGACTGCATTAAAGACATCTTCCTTAATAATATCCCAATTCTAAAAAAAGGCCCTAAAATTATCAGGGCCAGGGGCTTCATCTTTATTCAAGGAGAAAAAAATATTTTTGATCTCATTTTTGGAAGGAAGAAGGGTAAGGAGATTGTTGGTGCTCTCATTGATGAGGGTAGGGATGACCTCCTCAATGAGGCCATTATCAGAAATTGTATTCTTGTTGGTGAAGAGGTTTGTGAAGTGAGAGACCACATGATCAGCAATGACAGTTGGGTCACTAGTGGTTAAATTGTCAATTTTTAAGGAGTTAATATTCTGAAAGCTTTGTTTGATTTGAATAGTCTTATGGAAGAAAGTCATGTTTCTGTCACCCTCACAATGCAACTTGATCCTAGCTTTTGCATGCCAAAAGGCTTCCTTCATGCTAAGGATTTTCTCCAACTCAAACTTAGCAGTGAGATGGACACCAGTTATGTCGTTAGCCTAAGTGTAATTGCATCCAACAGTTGGCAAGTGTATCAAGTTATTTGTGTATGTCTAGTTTGCAAAATCAATCATGGGAGGTCTGGCAGGGGGATGTGCTCCTCTATACTCATGGGAGCCTAAGATGGTGTTGAAGTCCCTAATGCAAGACCAAGGGTGAGTGGTATATCTCTGTGAGTTAGACAAGGAATCCCATAGCTCTCTTCTCTTGATGTAATCAATTGAGGCATAAACCACAGAAATGGAGAAGACTTTGTCATTGTCAATGCAGGTAAAAGAGACTTGTTGATCATCAGAAAGGAAAACAGTAGGGTTAATACTAGAGGAGAAAATGCACCATAAGTAAGATGCCTGTTGCGGTGAAAATTGGATATCAAGCTATTAATTAACTTGAATCTTATTTCTTTTACAACCAGACTTTATTTTATCCAAATGTTAAGTCTAAAGAGAGAAAAAACCTTTTTCGCGATGTAACGACAACGCTTAAGAGATTCGGGGATCGGGGGTTAGTTATATCTAGGGAAGGTATTAGCACCCTAAATATCTGTAGTACTCTACAGGAACCTTTTGTTTGATTGATTGCTAAGTTTGTGAATTGTGCTATGGTTAAGGGATAAGATAAAAATAAATAAAGTCCTAAGTGGTTTCCTAAGTTTGCTCGCAAAGACGTCGCATCTTCTGCCTACGTATCCTGATTAGGATAGAATCAGAGCAATCGTAGTTCACCTCACGAGGGAAAAGAACACTTGATGACGATCAAGGTTCAAAGGGGGAACAAACATGACAATGTTTGTGTGGAGTTTGACAAAACTCCCTAATCTAAGTTGTAGTAAAGGGGAAAGTAAGAGGTCATGACGATGATTCTTACACAGAGTTGACGAACTCTTTCCTAGGGTTCTAGTTGAAGAACACTCCTAGTACAGGTGGGTTTTTTAGACTTAAAGCAAAGTCTAATGGTTTCTAAACTAAGGGTAAAGGTGACTTGGCAAAGTCAAGAGAGTGTGATTGAATTATCTATGACACTGAGGGTCAAGTGAACAAACCTTCCTTTGGAGGGGGAACTGGGGAAATAAACGGATGAAAGCTAACGAGCCTCATCACTTGGGAAAAATAAAAGGGGAGCAACAACATAACAAAATATTTTCATGGTAACAAATACATGAGATGATAAGGATGAAAATACGTTGATAAACACAGATGAAAATACGGGAACTGTAACGACAGATCGCGTTTATATACAGTCAACAGGTGGGATGAGATACACATAGTTACAACTCAAAATAAAAATCCTAGCATGTTAACCAACATGTATGGACATGATCACAAACAAATTTCACAAACACAATCAAGTGGAATCACATGAAAATTCATCTGCAAATGCGTAAACGGACGTGGAACGCAACTAAATTGTACACAGTAAAAAGAGGTGATAAAATAGGAAAACATGAAAATAAAATACATGGCATGAAAGTACATACAAGGATGAACACGATGAAAAAAAGAACGGGCGAAAAACGATAAAAAACGAGTGAGATACGAATTTTTGAAGTTTGTATGAAAAATAACAAAAATATACAAAAGAGTTGCCCCCCTCAGGGGTCGAACTCAAGACAAGAGGGTACAAGGCGCATGGTCTTACCACTGGGGTGGCTATACATCCATTGATTGATGCCACCCCTTTAATTAATAAGGGATACCTCTTTCTAAATGCTGGGCAAAAACACATAATCAAAGCAAATACGTTTTGTGTCGTAACTTCCTCATCGCTTAACGAAACGACACAAAATTTATATGCAGCTGGGGTAGAATTAAACAAGGAACATGATGGTGGTGGTAGTCTTCCAAAATTCTCAATGAGGTGAAAAATTAGATAGCTCAAGTATTGTGATGAAATGAGATGCATTTTGTCATATTCCTACCAACTCAAATATTTTTAAACCATGTTAAGCATACATACAGAATTCAAACATGATATGCAATGATGCCAACACCTCAAACCAACTTAATTCCAACAGAATATGGTAATGGATGATGAAATGCAAGAATGAGAACAAAGATGCACTTTCAAGTGGACAATTTGATGCAAGCAGTTTTGAACCAAACTAATCATGCAAACACAATACAATCATGATGTGGAGATGATACATTCAGTGTGTGGTGCTCAAATCATGTTGTGTTGTGATATGGTATATGAGATGCAAAATTGGCATAAATGATGAGCAAATACTATGACAATTCAGTTTTAAGTCACAAAGAGATTAAGGTAATCACATACACATGTCAAATATATCCTATTGAATGAAGCTAAGTATGCAAAAGAGCTCAATTCCAACTGCTGCACAATACGATGTTTTGACTGCATTTTGGCACAAAATGGAGATGCATGAAGAATGCAAATTTTGTTTCCATGTAAATTCTGACCTAATGACTCACACATACATCACATACATATGATGTTGAGATGGTTTGATGCTGAAAACAACTTTAATGCACACAGGTTGTGAAAATGGCATTTCAAATGCTAAATTTTGGTAAAAATGCATTATGAAGTGAGAATCCTACAACAGTTTGTTTTCAGTCCAAATAATGAGGTCAACAACTTCTAAATGAATGATATGAAGTTTTCAAAATGTTGCTTTGGTGAAAAAGAGTGTGTGTGAAAACTTGGCATTTCAGTTGCTTGTATGCAGTTTTGTAAAATGCATCATGAGACCTATAATCTGTTCTAACTGTCATCTCTTTCAAGTAGAAGCCTGAATATGCTAGACATGATATATCTAATGAATTCTAACAGTTATTTTAAGCACAACACTAACAGAAAAAGAAATGACATAGTAGTTGTAAGTGTGATGTTGAAAATGCATTTTTTGAAAAGGAAAACTCATGACAGTTGGTTCAAAGCTAAATGATGATACTAACAACTTTCAAATGATGGTTATGAAATGTTCCAATGCAAGTTTGATGCAAAATGAGTTTATATGAAAAATGGCTTTTGACATGCTTGATGATTTTTGATGTATTTCATGGTATCATGTGAATATGAATTTTATGCACAAACCAACCAAAGTACACATATAGACACACTCTAAATGTGTATTGGAACATGTTCAAATGATAAGGTCAGACTTTTAAAGCTCTATACAGAAAATGAAACTTCAACTTGCTATTGTTTTGTCTTGACAGCAGTGTAACAGCAAAACAAGCAATGTTTATTAGTGCTGCCAGCAAACTGATCCAATATTCTCTCAACAGAACCAAATCTCCACACTAGCAATCTCATGATTCATAATTTGAGGCAGCAGGCTGGGTTAATTGCAGTAGGTCATTTTCAATGAGAACAAGACAGGAGGAAATGATTTGTGCCAGATTCATATACAAATGCACTAAAGAAGGACTGTGAACTCAATGTTGTGGCCAGCACTGTCTTGAAATTCCAACTGATAGGTTTTTGGCATGACAAATCAAGACTATGGTATTTTTGGATGACAATACAAATCAAGTATCAACATCTTTGAATAAATTTACACCCCAACATACTCATGATTTTAAGTACAACAAAAGCCATACCAGAATCACATCAGAATTTAACAGCATCAAAATCAACAAGTTTATGTTTTAGCAAGTAACCAAAGTTAATCAATTTGCTCAAATGTTTGGGACAGCATAACAACTAAATTAGCATACCAACATGACAAGAACAGGTTCAAACTCTTATGCTAAATACTCATGAGAATCTTATCATTCATTGGATCAAAGGGTTTCTATTGGTTCTGATGCAAGGTCTCATTTGTTAATGTTCTACTGATTTTTCTGAGTTTGAATGCAGGCTAGGAAGTGTAGGGGTGTGGCTGGTGGAGCTCACTTTCCACCTCATGCTTTTACTTTTCAACTTTGGTGCAAGTTGCCCACTTGCAAGGCAATGAACTCAAATTGGTTTTTTTTCTTGTTTCCTTGCATAACTTTCTGTTCTCTCATTCCATACACATCTAATATGTCAAACATGACAAGTTGGATCAACCAAAATTGGCAGAATTGATGAAGTAGGTCACTTCGAAAATTTGGCCAATGTGGGACTATTATGTGAAACCCTCAACTTTGTACCTATGTAACTTTCTGCTCATAACTCCTCTTGAGATGTGCTATTACTTTTTAGAAAGCCCTCACATAGCTCTAAAACATTCTTGTTTTCATGAGTTTCAATTTCTCAAAGTAACTTGGCCAAAAAGCCCTTCAAAGTTGCTAAAAATGAGCTTAAAAAGTGAAATTTTCTTAAGTCTTTTTCTCTTCTTGAAATGAATTTGACCATAACTCAAAATCTATGCATTTTATGATCATGGACCACTTAGGGACTTTTGTAGGAATTGTCAAGAGCTTCCAAATGAGCTTTGACCCAACTCAATTGGATGTGTGGTTAAGGAGTTATGGTTTAGCCCTTTTCGAAACCCTAATTTCCCGATTTTTCGATTACTCCTTCATCCTTGATCCAATGGTCATGAAAATTGATATGCAAGTCCAATATGACATAAGGAACAACTTTGTTTCACAATTTGAAGTCCAATTCATAAAATTTGGAGAGTTGACTTTTCGGTCAACCGTACGACCGATCAGTGATTATCGAGTCGCCTGTTGACATTCTGGACCTCCTGAGACTTTGAAACTTCTTGGATGAACTTTATTAGACTATATGAACTTCATGAATCACAATCCCATCATTTAAACACCTTCTAACATCAAAGTCAAACTACGGTTGACTTTTACTGGTCCAAAACCCTAATCGGGTGCTTTAAAATGTACTGCTCTGAATTCTGGGGCAACAACCTCACATTGGCTTCTCAATTGACATTATGTAATTCTATTGACCTTGTTTCTTATTTGAATGAACCCAAAACATTGACTAATCACAAACCCTGAAGTTTTGATTTTGACTGCACGAAACCCTGATTCATCTGCAATTTGACAAAGACAGACTTGCACTGGATTAAGGTTAGACAATTCATGAGTATGCTTCTAAAATGATAATGAGAATCTAAGGGGTCAAAATTTGGGGTGCAACAGTTGCCCCTATTTAAATATCTTCACTAGATGGAACTGAGAGATGACAATCCTCGTAAAATCGTAGTGAAAGGTATTTAAATATAGAAAAAACCGAAAATTTTGTTCCTTAGATTCGATGATATGCAAAAGGACAGGTCATGATGTGTCATGAATTCTAAATGATGCTTTATGATGCTTGGATGCAAGATATATGCAGGAGACAGAAAAACAAAACAACGAGTAACTACTCGCGGGGACCTGACGTTGTGGATCCGACACTGGGGAATACCGAGGTATAACAATTAATAGTTCAAACATGACTAGTGATAACGGAGATAAAAAAATGAGGGTGCTCCAAGTCTAACGAAGATGAAAATCTTACTGGGAAAAGCAAACACTTCACTGGGGAACAAGGTAGATTTCTACCAGAGACCCAAGCGACTTTCTACTGGGGAATTTACAACACGAACCTCACTGGGGATGATCAGATGAGGAACTTCCTATAGTGAAGAGTTCAAACGGGATCTTTAGGAATGGACTAGAAACAAAGACAAAACACAATGGGAAATACTAGTGACGACTAGATCTCCGAGACTTGTTTTGGGGAAAGGTTTTACTGGGGATGATGATGTCACCCAGTTTTAAATATGGCTTAGGCAGTTCCAGTAACCACTAGACTTCCTGGAGGTAATGGTAACAACCAACCTGAGATAACAACAAATGAAGTTTTAAATCCAATCGGTAATGCAGGACTTCGACTGGGGAAATTGGTGACGACCAAATTTCAAGTAGTGTCAGTAACTACTAGACTTAAAGGAGCATATGGTGACGACCAAGTCAGGGTACCAATGCTGATTGGATTTTTAGGCGATGCCAGTTACGACTGGTCTTCAAAAGAAAACATGGTGACGACCAAAACATGTGAGAATGCTAACAAGCTACTAGGCTTTAGCTGGGGAAGTTGGTAACAACCAAACCAAAATATACCAATAAGGATTGGATTTCAAGTAACGCCAGTTACGACTGGACTTCCATGGGGAAGGTTGGTAACGACCAACACGATACCAATGATAATTGGGTTTCGAACATCTGCCAGTTACGACTGGGGTATTTGACGGAAATCAATTAGTAACGACTAGATTTCACAGGGGATTTGCTAGTGACGACTAGACTTCAGAGGGAAAGGTTGGCAACAACCGAACCAAAAGGTAATAACGAGTAGGCTTAAGACAACGCCAGTTACGACTGGTTCAAAGGAAAATAGGGTAACGACCCAAGAGAATACCAATGACGATTGGATTTCGAACACTACCAGTTACGACTGGGGATTTTAAAGGAAAAAAGGTGGTGATGACCGAAACAAGGATACCGACGAGTGGAATTTAAGACAACGCCAGTTACGACTGGTTCAAAGGAAAATAGGATGACGACCCAAAAGAATACCAATGACGATTTGCTTTTAAAACCATGCCCGTTACAACGGGACTTTAAATAGAAATTCACTAGCAGTGATTAGACATTCACGGGGAATCAAAAGATGGCACTCTGAACTCGAGAGACCAAATGAATCACACTGAACCCTAGCTGAAAAAGTGTATGCAGTCTTTGACAACTAGATCCACTTTCAATAGGAGAACATAACTTTTAAACAAGTTATTCAGAGATGACAAAGTAAATTCAAAACACAATGCTCAGAAATCTTCTACTGGGGACAAGTCCTTATATCATCATAAGAGGTTCCTTGAGAAAACAGTCTTCCAGGTTTGATACCCACACATGACCAAAGGAGAATTGGCAGTTCGACCTGTTTATACTTCATTGGGGGATGCAATCGGATCGTATATCAAAGCTTTCGCTACCCTGAGGTTTCGGGGAAGTATGATTTTCCTTGCCTTTCCATGAGCTGGAGTTTTTTTTATGTTTGTCAATCTTTTCAAGTTTTATTCAAATAATTTGACCCTAATGCTTTCAAAGCTATCGTTTGATCAACGGACAATATTTTGCATAACAAGAAAATAAAGGAAAAGATAATTTTGCAAAGGAAAGAATGGCTCAACACTGATTTTATTCAAGAATGAAATCTTGCAAATGACAAAATTCCATAGAGATTTTACAAGTGAAAAATGGCAACATGGATAAGGTTACATTGAATCCCATGACCATCTATTCCTAAAGACTAAAATCCCCCAAATCCTTGCTTCCGACGAGAGCAGTTGGAAGTGGATCTCCTGTTCAATCTTCTGCAATGGTGACAACCTTTTGAAGTAGTGACAACTCTTCTGATGCAGTGAAACGCCTTTGTCCCTAACTTTTGCCTGGATCGCCCTTTCGGGTTTTCAATCCACCGGGACGCTCATTTTTGCCTAAGCCGCCCTTTCGGGTTTTCAACTTAGCGAGCTTTTATTTTTCTCCTTTTTCCTTTTTCTTCTTTTTTCTTTAACCCTAACTTTTGCATAAGCCTTTCTTTTGAGTTTTTAGCTTATCAGGTTCTTCTTTTTTAGGCGTAATATTTTCGGACTACATCAGAATTTACTGGATGAGTAAGCTGTTCTCCATCCATGGTCGTGAGAATTAATGAGCCTCCTGAGAATACTGTCTTTACAACAAACAGGCCATCATAATTAGGCATCCACTTCCCTCGGGCGTCCTTATGAACTGGTAAGATTTTCTTTAGTACAAGCTCCCCTTCTCGGAATTCCCGGACACAGACCTTCTTGTCAAAAGCTCTTTTAATCTTTTTCTGATACAATTGACCATGACACATTGCAGACATGCGCTTTTCGTCGATAAGATTCATCTGATCGAACCTTTCTTTCACCCATTCTGCTTCTTCAAGCTTAGTTTCCATTATAACTCTCAAAGACGGTATCTCGACCTCAATAGGAAGTACCGCATCCATTCCATATACCAAAGAAAAAGGGGTTGCCCCTGTTGAAGTGCGGACGGACGTTCTGTATCCATGCAAGGCGAATGGCAGCATCTCATGCCAATCTTTGTAAGTTTTCACCATCTTCTGCAGGATCTTTTTGATGTTTTTATTTGCAGCTTCTACAGCTCCATTCATTTTGGGACGATAGGGAGAAGAATTGTGATGTTCAACTTGGAAGTCATCGCACAACTCTTTCATGACTTTGTTGTTCAAATTGGTACCATTGTCCGTTATAATTTGGCTCGGAATTCCGTAACGACAGATAATTTCCTTTTTTATGAAACGGGCCACCACTTGCCGAGTAACATTAGTGTAAGATGCAGCTTCAACCCACTTCGTGAAATAGTCAATAGCAACCAGAATAAATCGGTGTCCATTAGAAGCTTTTGGCTCAATTGCCCCAATCATATCGATGCCCCACATAGAAAAAGGCCATGGTGATGACAACACATTTAGCAACGTTGGAGGTACATGCATCTTGTCTGCATAAATCTGACATTTGTGACACTTTCTGGCATATTGAATACAGTCAGTTTCCAAGGTCAACCAGTAATAACCAGCCCTCAAAATCTTTTTAGACATAGCGTATCCATTGGCATGAGTGTCGAACATTCCTTCGTGAACATCTTGCATTAACAACTCTGCTTCTCGTCGGTCAACACATCTAAGCAGGACCATATCATGATTTCTTTTGTAAAGCACATCATTGCTGAGAAAGAACTTGGATGCTAATCGTCTCAGAGTTTTCTTGTCGAGTGACGTAGCATCTGCTGGGTACTCTTGTTTCAACAGGTAATTCTTTATGTCATAGAACCATGGCTTATCATCAGTCCCTTCTTCAATCATTTGACAGTAGGCGGGCTCAGTCTTGCATTCAATTCTGATGAGAGTGGCATCATTGACATCCCTGACTTTCCACATCGAGGCCAGCATGGCTAGGGCATCGGCAATGTGATTTCCAGATCTCGGGACATGCTTGAAAGTGATTTCATCGAAATATTCCATCATTTTGACAATATAGGCTCTATAAGGAATCAAGTTTTCATGCCTAGTTTCCCATTCTCCAGTAACCTGATAAATAACCAAATCTGAATCCCCACTGACTTCAAGAAGTTTGATTTTGAGGTCGATAGCTTCCTCGAGGCCGAGAATGCAAGCTTCATATTCAGCGATATTGTTTGTACAGTTAAAATCCAATCTGGCTGTGAATGGAGTGTAACCACTTTCCAGAGTCATTAACACGGCGCCTACACCATGCCCACTGTAGTTGGAGGAACCATCGAACATCATTTTCCACCAAAGACCTTCCTGTGGACCATCATCAAGACTTGGCTCTTTACAATCTTTTACTAACATAATGCCTTCATCTGGGAAATCAAATTTGAGAGGCTCATAGTCTTCCACTGGTTGATCTGCAAGATATTCCGACAAAACACTACCTTTGATAGACTTCTGAGCTACGTACTGGATGTCATATTCAAATAACAACATATGCCAACGGGCGAGTCTTCCAGTCTGAGCAGGCTTCTCGAAAATATACTTTATTGGATCCATTTTTGAAATCAACAAAGTGGTATGACAAATCATGTACTGCCTCAAACTTTTAGCAGCCCATGCCAAAGCACAACAAGTTTTCTCCAGAAGTGAATATCTGCTTTCACAATCAGTAAACTTCTTACTCAAATAATAGATCGCGTGTTCTTTTCGTCCAGATTCGTCCTGCTGGCCTAACACACAACCCATTGAATTCTCAAGCACTGTTAAATACATGAAGAGAGGTCTTCCCGGAACCAGAGGTATTAAGATTGGAGGCTCTTGTAGGTAACCTTTGATTTTATCAAATGCTTGCTGACAATCTGAATTCCAAACAACCGTCTGGTCTTTACGTAACAATTTGAAGATGGGCTCACAAGTAGGAGTCATATTGGAAATAAATCTGGATATGTAGTTTAGTCTTCCAAGAAAACCTCTGACTTGCTTTTCCGTTTGTGGAGCTGGCATGTCTTGAATGGCTCGGACTTTGTCTAGATCTACTTCAATCCCTCGATGGCTGACAATGAAACCAAGTAATTTCCCAGATCTTACCCCAAAGGTACACTTGGCTGGATTCAGTCTCAATTGATATTTTCTGAGTCTCTTAAACAATTTCAAAAGATGTTCCAAATGGTCCTCCTCGCTTTGAGATTTGGCTATCATATCATCAACATATACTTTTATTTCCTTGTGCATCATATCATGAAATAAAGTTACCATGGCCCTTTGATACGTAGCACCTGCGTTTTTCAACCTAAACGACATAACTTTGTAACAATAGGTCCCCCAAGGAGTGATGAATGTAGTCTTCTCCATGTCATCTGGGTCCATTTTGATTTGATTGTACCCGGAGAAACCATCCATAAAAGAGAATACTTCAAAACGGGTTGTGTTGTCTACCAAGGTGTCAATATGTGGCAGTGGAAGGTCATCCTTTGGACTGGCTTTATTCAGATCTCGATAATCCACGCACATCCTAACTTTCCCATCTTTCTTCGGCACAGGAACAATGTTGGCTACCCACTCAGGGTATTTGGAGACTGCTAAGAAACCTGCATCTATCTGTTTTTTCACCTCATCTCGAATTTTGAGAGCCATGTCGGGTCTGGTTCTTCGAAGCTTTTGCTTAACTGGTGGACATTCGGGCCGGAGTGGTAACTTGTGGGCCACTATATCAGTGTCTAAACCTGGCATATCTTGATATGACCAAGCAAACACATCAACGTATTCTTTCAGGAGCTCTTCTAACTGTTGCTTGATCTCTGCCCACAGACTTGCCCCAATTTTGACCTCTTTCCTATCTTCTTCGGTGCCAAGGTTGATAACTTCTACCTGTTCTTTATAGGGTTGAAGCTCTGCATCCTCTTTTTGGGCCAATCTTACCAGTTCATCAGGAATTTCACAGTCTTCGTCCTCGTCTTCAGCTTGGTAAATTGGTGAATCAAGGTTAGGAGGAAATGCATGGTCACAGGATTCAATGGGGTTTTGAACATTGCTGCAGGTGGGGATGGTTTAATTTTATTAAAACACCCAAAGATAAATGCAGCACATAACAGAGAAAGAATGTTTTGGTTTTTTAAGATTGCCATTTTTCGTTTTAAAGTGAAAGCGAAAAGAACAGTAAAGGAGATGAAGAATTTAACAAAATAGTTCATTTTCTCATTGATATCTTTGAAAGCATGGGGCCCTTACAAAACATTCCTATAGCCTTGGGCATGGCTATGGAGATTTAAAACAAAACAAGAAAAGAAAGACAAATAAATTACTTTGACTCAGGAAAAACCAAAGGAATCTCAATAGCTTCCCAGTTGCTCAAGGCAGTGTTGCAATGATATACTAAATGCTCCAGGTCTTCATCTTTAAAATCTTCTTCCACAGCACTGACTTGGAAACCTCCGCTGATGAATACTTCTTGTATAGTCTTCGGACGCCCTTTGTCATGTGTTGGTGCTTCATCATGAGTTGGTTTGTAACCTAACCCCTGGCGATCCATCTTCGGTTTGACGCTCTGAGCGGATGTAAAGGACGAACCACTCTTCACCACCGTTTCCTCTAATATTATTGCATTGGCTATCTCCAGTGCCTGAAACGAAGTCTCTAATGCGTCTTCATCTGCTTCAATGTACCGAAATGATGACACATTGCTAACCATTAGTTCTTCTTCACCATGTACAATTATCAGTTTATCATTTACCACAAACTTCATTCTTTGATGCAGGGTGGAAGTCACTGCCCCAGCCTCATAGATCCAAGGATGTCCTAATAAACAACTGTAAGCCGGATTAATGTCCATCACTTGAAACACAATGTTGAATTCATGGGGTCCCACCAAAATTGGTAACTCTACTTCACCAATAACCGTTCTTCTTGAACCATCGAAAGCTTTTACGATCAATGATGTTGGCTTCATCTCTGCCCCAGCATATGCTAATCTGGCGAGTGACCTTGCGGGTAGTACATTTAATGAGGATCCTGTGTCGACCAGTACTCGGGCCAGAGTGTCTTCTTGGCATTTGATAGAGATGTGCAGCGCACGATTATGATTACGTCTTTCTTTTGGCAATTCAGCATCACTGAAACTCAACGTGTTGCATGCTGTGATGTTGGCCACTACCGAGTCAAACTGACCGAGAGAAATATCTTTCGTTACATGGGCCTGTCTCAACACTTTTTGTAATTCTTCCCTGTGAGTCGGAGAATTTATCAAGAGCGACAAGATTGATATTTTTGATGGCGTCTGATGAAGCTGATCTATCACTTTGTAATCACTTCTTCGAATAATTCTCAAAAATTCCTCATCATTTCCCTCTTCTGTGCTTGGAGTTTCTCTTTCTTTGGTTATTGTGGCGGGAGTAACTTCTTTGGGAATAGCTACTGCCACTTTCGGTTGATAGATCCGACCAATACGGGTCATTTTGCTAGTGCCTGCAATGTTTGTTACGTCCGCCTGATCATCTGTCTGAACAACCCTTCTTGACTCTTGGTCTATCAAGGTCACGTTGTATTTCCACGGAACGAACCTTGTGTTATCATAAGGAAATGGTCTTGGCTTTTGGATTACAATTGGTCGAGGCTGACCAATAGCAGTTTTGTTGAAGATAGGTTTCACACTTTTGTTGAATACCAGAACTTTCTCTCTTCTCTTGGACAGATCAAAAACGGGCTCAATCACAGAAACTTCTTCTTTCCTCAATGGACTACATACTTGCAATATCCCCTCATTCATCAATCTTTGTATATCCTTTCATATCACATCACACCCACTAGAATCAACAGAACATTCTTTACAATTATTATGAATGCTTTCAAACAACCCTACTTTTGACAACTTCTCGTGTAATGTTTTCAACGGCGTTATGATCTTCGTCACATCATCAACTATCTTCTCATCTGACCCTTCTATTGCATTGACCCCTCTGTGATTTGGTAGTGGATTACTTTTAACATTGGGTGGTACATCATCAAAAGACAAGATTTTCTTCTCCATCAATTCTCTCACAAGATGTTTCAAAGCAAAGCACCCTTCCAGGTCGTGGTCGGCGGCACCCTCGTGAAAAGCACAATGAGCATTTGGGTTGTAATGGGGAGATGTTGTATCTGGATTCAGTGGCCTTGTTGTTATCAAACCTTGGTGAACTAAAGAAGGGTATAATTCTGTGTATGTCATTGGTATTTGTCGAAGTGGAGGTTTTGTGGTTGGCCTCTGGTTTTGATAATTCTGTCTGGGTTGTTGAACTCTCTGCTGATGGTTTTGTTGATAGGGTGGAGCGATGGGCGCTCGTTGATACCCTTGTTGATTTGGCTGATATGCGGGCGCTGGCTGCCCTGACTGATAACCTGGGACAGGATGGTTAAATGCTGGGGCTACAGCTGCCACATATTGTTGTTGGGCATACTGTACCGGATATACTGGTCGCTGTTGCTGAATTTGCTGAGCATAATTTGGCTGAACTTGCTGGAAAAACCCTTGTTGAGGCTGTTGGTAATGCTGATGTGGTCTCAAAACACGATTCCTTCTTCCCATTATTGCATTTGTCTCACCTTCTCTTTTTTTGTGAAAACCACTATTAACCTTCTTGATATTGCTGTTACTGGAACTGCTGGTACTGCTGGCTACCTTTCCGTTCTTCATTCCCAACTCTACTCTTACTCCCACGGCTACGATATCAGAAAAACTTGCAGACACACTACTGATCATTTTTTCATAAAACTCTGGTCTTACCGTGTCAACAAACCAGTCTGTTAATTCTTTTTCATTCAGAGGAGGTTCCACTTGAGATGCCGTCTCTCTCCACCATTGCGCGTACTCTTTAAACGATTCTATACTTTTCTGTGACATACTTAACAATTGTCTTCTATCCGGGGCCATATCCATGTTGTACTTATAGTGCTTCATAAAAGCGTCAGCCAGGTCTTGGAAATTGTGAATCCTTGATTGGTCCAAACTTAAATACCACTTGGCCGGAGCCCCTTTTAAATTATCTTGGAAACAGTGGATCATTAACTTGTCGTCTTCAACGCAGCCATTCTTCGATAATACATGATTAGATGTGTGCGAGGACAGGTGGCACCCGAATATTGATCGAAATTTGGAACTTTAAACTTGGGTGGAATCACCAATCCGGATACTAGAACCATATCTCTGGCGTCAGTACCAAAGATATCGTTTCCTTCCATTGCTTGGACCTTTCTTCCTATAGTTTCAACACTTTCTTTCAATTTTTCATGTAACCCACTCTCTTCTTCATCCCCATCAAGACCTTCATACACGGGTGGCGGATTGTGGAACACAGGGCATGCCTGAATCTGTACAGCAGCTGGAGTATATGTAGGAATTGCCTGAGGAACTTATCCCCCTAGGGAAACTGTCTGCTGAGTGACTCTTGGTGGGGGTACAAAGCCTGGAGGTAACCCATAGGTTGGCACATTTGCAATAGTAACAGCCGTCGGGATTAGATCTGCAGTGATTTCAGAGACAACAGTGGCCTGAGTGTCCAACTGTGCGCGGATAGCTTGCAATGCTTCCATGATCTTCCCCATACCTCCTCGGAGCTCTCCGAGTTCATTGTCGATTCTGTCCACATCTAAGTTCTGTTCTTCCATCCTTAAGCGAGCTTGGGCTCGGGTGTTGTATCGATGTTGGCGGTTCAGTGTGATTCTCTCTCTCTCTCTCTCTCTCTGGAGACAAGACAGTGAGATGAGACACAACACAAGAACATGCACATGCAATGCTTATGAATGTAAAATGTAACAATGCAAAATTAATCATTCAAGGAATCCAAAGAAATATTTGCAAAAATTATAACAATGGGGAGATAAGCAAATTCAAAGTCTTCATAGATTAACAACTGAGAGTTTTACGACAACAAATCTGGAACTGAAATACAAGTCTTTAATACAAAATACATGATGAAATGAAATAGAAAGCAAAAGGATTCTAAATCTTCTGGTTGGATGGCCCTTCGTCTTCTGGCTGACTTCTCTTCCCACCTTGACGGATCAATTCTTGAAGCTCTTCCTTCTCTTGCATAGCCTTGAAATACTTATCTCTCCAAGTTTTCCCTTCTTTCTCAGCTTTTGCCAAAGCAGCTTTCAATTCTTCTACGAGAGTAGGCTTGGGTGAGTCAGGCTCAAAGCGAGTATAGAACATCTTCATTGCCGCTTCTCTTACCCATGATAGGTAAGATTCTGAAACAGTAGTGTCGTGGGGGCCTAGGGCAGTTACTCCCCTCGTGTGGACATAACGCCAAGCATACACAATTCGAGCCCTATAAGCGGGATGCTTCCCTTCCTCCAAGTAGAATCTTCTCAAAAAGTCTGGATCTGGTTCATCTTCCATGGGGTGCCCCAACTGTCAACGAGCCAGAATAGGATTATAGCTGATGCAACTATTGACGCTGATGAGCGGTACATTCGGGAAATATCCACAGCTTTGGATCATGGCAATTCCTCCATACATAGGATCATACCACTTAATATCTGAGTGTTTGAGCAATAGCAGCTTTTCTGTCCATGAGAGCCCATTTTGCTTATCCCAGATGGCTGGAATTTCTGACAAGTGCGAAATAAACCACTTGTGCAGGAGAACGGTGCAATATTCAATTCGTCCAACTCCATAACGGTTCCTTCGGTGGAGGGTAAAGTAAGTGTCAGCCAGCAAGGTGGGTACATGATTTTTGATCAAGAAAATATTGATCGCATTTGCGTCCACAAAATCACTAGCAGTTGGGAACAGAAACAGTCCGTAAATGAGTAAAACCAGGATGGCCTCAAATGCTTCAATATTCTTTGACAAGGCATAGCTCTGAGCTTTTTCATATAGGAACATAGCTGAAAATCCATACAACCCTCCCTTAGCACCCATATGAGATCGTACTTCGTCCAACTCCAAATACGCGGCCTCTGCAATTACTCTTTCATTAGGAGTCCCCTCCCTTCCAAAAAATGGGCTAGGAGTAACGCCTACTCCCATCAGGGCGGAATACTCTTCCAAAGTTGGTAGCAACTGATAATCTGGAAACGTGAAACAATGATAGGTTGAATCATAGAATTGCACGAGTGCGGATAACATCTCTTCGTACACTTGAACTTCTAGCAACGACAACATATTCCCATGCCTTTCTCTGAATGCCTCGGGGTCTTCTACTAAACTTACCAGTTTCTTCAAGTTCTCCAATCTTGGTCTTCGGAACACAACCTCTTCTTTCTTTCCAGAATTCATCTGCAAAACAATCTTTAGTTCCTTGAATGATTAATTAATGAAAATGCAAATGCAAAGGTTTCATGGAACTCAGATCAAAACATCATTTCATTTCATTGATTTTCAAGATTTGGATTACAAAATATCTAGTACATTTTACAAAAGTCCTAAATATAAGGCTGACAGTATTCTAAATAGAAGTATTCTTTTGCTTTGAGTTTCTTGATTTCTTCTTCCATCTAATTCTTCTCGAGAACGAGTTTGTCCACTACCAGTTTCCATGGAGTTGGCTGAGAGCTGGAAGAAGGTAAGCCTTCTTGTGTCTTCCTCTTCTTATAAGCAACCATTTCTTCATCTTTCACCTGCAGTTGTCTACGGAGTTCTTCATTCTCTTCCACGGCTACTTGGTACTTATATTTCCAGGCTACTTCAGTTTGTTGTGATTTCCTCAAAGCATCTTTTAACTTCTCCTCTTCAGACATGAAGATCATTGTATGCTCTTCCTCTAAAGCCATGGGTTTCTGCTGAGAATAAGGCATCTTCAGCTGAATAGCTCTCTTTCGGACCCATTGGAGATAAGGCTCGAGAGAGACACAATTAGGTTTCCCTAAGTCTTCCTTTCCTTTCTTGTGTACATGTCCCCAAGCTTTCAGAATTTCCCCTTTCAATTCTGATTCTCCTTTAAAGAAAATATTCTCTACATGGGCGCTGTTTGGTTTGTCCTTCAAAGGATATCCAAGCTGATGGCGAGCGAGAACAGGGCTATAACTGATTCCTCCACTTGTACCTAGAAGAGGTATGTTACCAAAGCTTCCACAACTGTCAATGATTTTTATCCCATCGTAACTACGGCTATACCAATCGATATCAGAGTGAGTAAGAGCCGTAACCTTCTGAGACCACCAACCTTCCTTCCAAAAAGCATGAGCCTTAGGTAAGTGAGAAATAAACCACTTATACAACAACGGGACACAACAGACAATCATTCCTCCTTTATGTAGATTTCTCAAGTGAACCGAATGATATGCGTCAGCTAGTAAAGTAGGCACATGGTTTTTCTTCAAGAATATCTTGATGGAATTGAGATCCACAAAGTTATCAAAGCTTGGAAACAAGAAGATTCCATAAATGAGCAAGGCAAGAATAGCTTTGAATGTATCCATACTCAAGTGATCAGCATAATATTGTGCCTTTCCGACCAAGAACTCTGCAGTCAAACCAAAGACTCCTCCTTTAGTAACCATATTTTTCTGAATATCCACCAATCCCAAACGCGTAGCTTTAGCAATTTCTTCTTCCTTAGGGTCCTTCTCCATGATTGGAAAAGGAGAGTCTTCAAGAATAGGTAAACCAATCAAGCAAGAATATTCCTCAAGTGTAGGTACCAGCTGATAATCAGGGAAAATGAAACAATGATAGAGTGGATCATAAAACTGGAGGAGTGTGGAGAGAAGTCCCAGATCCATCTTTCTTTTTACCCTTAACAATGATAATAAGTTCCCGTACCTGCTCTTGAATCCTTCTAGATCTGTTATCAAAGTGCTCAACCTTTCTATGTCAACCAAGTTAGGACTTTTGTAAGTGTACTTTATGGTTTTCTTTTTTTCACTGTCCATGATGATCCTATTATTTACAAACAAGAGATCTGAGTTCCATGAAACTTTTATGATATGATGTTCATGAATGCATGAATGCACAAACGCAGGTAAGCATAGATTCACATATACACATAGATAAAGGTTTTGGTTTGGAGAACATGAGTAAGGAGTCAAGGTCTACCCATCCCAAAGGTATGTACTAAGTTTTTCACAACTGCAGAACAAGGTTCTAGAAGAGTTCCCGGAGTCCTCGACCCATCTTTTGGATATTATCAATTTCCCAAATACATGGTGGTCGATAATATTCTCAAGAGAGTCTCGTCCAAGTGTAGTATCGCGTATCAACTACTTTGGAAATACTTCCTTATAGTCATCGCACTACATCCTAATAAAGCCATAGTGGGGGAAAAGGTAATCTAAAGGTCCTCAGTATCACGGGCTCCCATGTAGAAAGTAGCATTGTTTTCACGAATACTCGATCAACAATACTAACTCTCAGAAGGGCCTCTACTGAGTGGTGGTTTTCTCAAGTCAACTTGGTCGGGAATCAACTCCCTATAAGTCTCCTTGAATATACCACCGTCCTATCATAAGTACGCTTAAACACGGGTATAGTGTTGTCTCACCATTCAAAGTCCCCAAGAACCAACAGAGCACATATGCACATATTTACAAGTATTCACAAATAAGCAAGTATTCAAACAAGATAGGCTAAACCCTCAAAATAAAGCTTCTCCCCAGTGAAGTCGACATTTCTGTTGCGGTGAAAATTGGATATCAAGCTATTAATTAACTTGAATCTTATTTCTTTTACAATCGGACTTTATTTTATCCAAAGGATAGGTCTAAAGAGAGAAAAACCTTTTTCGCGATGTAACAACAACGCTTAAGAGATTCGGGGATCGGGGGTTAGTTATATCTAGGGAAGGTATTAGCACCCTAAATATCTGTAGTACTCTACAGGAACCTTTTGTTTGATTGATTGCTAAGTTTGTGAATTGTGCTACGGTTAAGGGATAAGATAAAAATAAATAAAGTCCTAAGTGGTTTCCTAAGTTTGCTCACAAAGACGTCGCATCTTCTGCCTACGTATCCTGACTAGGATAGAATCAGAGCAATCATAGTTCACCTCACGAGGGAAAAGAACACTTGATGACGATCAAGGTTCAAAGGGGGAACAAACATGACAATGTTTGTGTGGAGTTTGACAAAACTCCCTAATCTAAGTTGTAGTAAAGGGGAAAATAAGAGGTCATGACGATGATTCTTACACAGAGTTGACGAACTCTTTCCTAGGGTTCTAGTTGAAAAACACTCCTAGTACAGGTGGACTTTTTAGACTAAAAGCAAAGTCTAATGGTTTCTAAACTAAGGGTATAAGTGACTTGGCAAAGTCAAGAGAGTGTGATTGAATTATCTATGACACTGAGGGTCAAGTGAACAAACCTTCCTTTGGAGGGGGAACTGGGGAAATAAACGGATGAAAGCTAACGAGCCTCATCACTTGGGAAAAATAAAAGGGGAGCAACAACATAACAAAATATTTTCATGGTAACAAATACATGAGATGATAAGGATGAAAATACGTTGATAAACACAGATGAAAATACGGGAACTGTAACGACAGATCGCGTTTATATACAGTCAACAGGTGGGATGAGATACACATAGTTACAACTCAAAATAAAAATCCTAGCATGTTAACCAACATGTATGGACATGATCACAAACAAATTTCACAAACACAATCAAGTGGAATCACATGAAAATTCATCTGCAAATGCGTAAACGGACGCGGAACGCAATTAAATTGTACACAGTAAAAAGAGGTGATAAAATAGGAAAACATGAAAATAAAATACATGGCATGAAAGTACATACAAGGATGAACACTATGAAAAAAAGAACGGGCGAAAAACGATAAAAAACGAGTGAGATACGAATTTTTGAAGTTTGTATGAAAAATAACAAAAATATACAAAAGAGTTGCCCCCCTCAGGGGTCGAACTCAAGACAAGAGGGTACAAGGCGCATGGTCTTACCACTGGGGTGGCTATACATCCATTGATTGATGCCACCCCTTTAATTAATAAGGGATACCTCTTTCTAAATGCTGGGCAAAAACACATAATCAAAGCAAATACGTTTTGTGTCGTAACTTCCTCATCGCTTAACGAAACGACACAAAATTTATATGCAGCTGGGGTAGAATTAAACAAGGAACTTGATGGTGGTGGTAGTCTTCCAAAATTATCAATGAGGTGAAAAATTCGATAGCTCAAGTATTGTGATGAAATGAGATGCATTTTGTCATTTTCCTACCAACTCAAATGTTTTTAAACCATGTTAAGCATACATACAGAATTCAAACATGATATGCAATGATGCCAACACCTCAAACCAACTTAATTCCAACAGAATATGGTAATGGATGATGAAATGCAAGAATGAGAACAAAGATGCACTTTCAAGTGGACAATTTGATGCAAGCAGTTTTGAACCAAACTAATCATGCAAACACAATACAATCATGATGTGGAGATGATACATTCAGTGTGTGGTGCTCAAATCATGTTGTGTTGTGATATGGTATATGAGATGCAAAATTGGCATAAATGATGAGCAAATACTATGACAATTCAGTTTTAAGTCACAAAGAGATTAAGGTAATCACATACACATGTCAAATATATCCTATTGAATGAAGCTAAGTATGCAAAAGAGCTCAATTCCAACTGCTGCACAATACGATGTTTTGACTGCATTTTGGCACAAAATGGAGATGCATGAAGAATGCAAATTTTGTTTCCATGTAAATTCTGACCTAATGACTCACACATACAGCACATACATATGATGTTGAGATGGTTTGATGCTGAAAACAACTTTAATGCACACAGGTTGTGAAAATGGCATTTCAAATGCTAAATTTTGGTAAAAATGCATTATGAAGTGAGAATCCTACAACAGTTTATTTTCAGTCCAAATAATGAGGTCAACAACTTCTAAATGAATGATATGAAGTTTTCAAAATGTTGCTTTGGTGAAAAAGAGTGTGTGTGAAAACTTGGCATTTCAGTTGCTTGTATGCAATTTTGTAAAATGCATCATTAGACCTATAATCTGTTCTAACTGTCATCTCTTTCAAGTAGAAGCCTGAATATGCTAGACATGATATATCTAATGAATTCTAACAGTTATTTTAAGCACAACACTAACAGAAAAAGAAATGACATAGTAGTTGTAAATGTGATGTTGAAAATGCATTTTTTGAAAAGGAAAACTCATGACAGTTGGTTCAAAGCTAAATGATGATGCTAACAACTTTCAAATGATGGTTATGAAATGTTCCAATGCAAGTTTGATGCAAAAATGAGTTTATATGAAAAATGGCTTTTGACATGCTTGATGATTTTTGATGTATTTCATGGTATCATGTGAATATGAATTTTATGCACAAACCAACCAAAGTACACATATAGACACACTCTAAATGTGTATTGGAACATGTTCAAATGATAAGGTCAGACTTTTAAAGCTCTATACAGAAAATGAAACTTCAACTTGCTATTGTTTTGTCTTGACAGAAGTGTAACAGCAAAACAAGCAATGTTTATTAGTGTTGTCAGCAAACTGATCCAATATTCTCTCAACAGAACCAAATCTCCACACTAGCAATCTCATGATTCATAATTTGAGGCAGCAGGCTGGGTTAATTGCAGTAGGTCATTTTTAATGAGAACAAGACAGGTGGAAATGATTTGTGCCAGATTCATATACAAATGCACTAAAGAAGGACTGTGATCTCAATGTTGTGGCCAACACTGTCTTGAAATTCCAACTGATAGGTTCTTGGCATGACAAATCAAGACTATGGTATTTTTGGATGACAATACAAATCAAGTATCAACATCTTTGAATAAACTTACACCCCAACATACTCATGATTTTAAGTACAACAAAAGCCATACCAGAATCACATCAGAATTTAACAACATCAAAATCAACAAGTTTATGTTTTAGCAAGTAACCAAAGTTAATCAATTTGCTCAAATGTTTGGGACAGCATAACAACTAAATTAGCATACCAACATGACAAGAACAGGTTCAAACTCTTATGCTAAATACTCATGAGAATCTTATCATTCATTAAAACACATATCATGAAAATCACCAAATGGGCATAGCTACTATATTCACCAAAAATGCTCAAAAATGCCAATTCATGAAAGATGATGCAAAGAGCAATGTGTGCAGGCTACGTACCTCTTGTAGACCCTTTTAAGCAAGCTAGAACAGTTGAGAAAACCAGAGATCTTTACTTCACTTTTTGGCCTTGAACTTTAACTTCACTTTTAAGCAACAATACACTTATGATCTAAATGAGAAAATATGAGTCTCCAATGGTTGCTAGTGGTTTGGACAGTTTAGGAATGTCATTGGTGAAGTGTTAAGATGCTTGGAATGGCATGAAACTATTTGGGACAAGTTATAGCAATTTTGGTGGTTTTGGTCAAAGTGTGGTGGGAAAGAGTTTGACTTTTTGATTCTTGAGGTTTCTTGATGGTTCAATGGATCATACACCTTCTATATGTCATTTAGAAGTTGTGTGGATTGTGGTTGAGGTGCTTGAAAGGGTAGAACTGAGTTTGGGTAGAATTCACTTTATGACAGATTTTGGAGTTTTTTGTGAACTTTGGAGATTTTGAGAAATTGATGCAAGATGAGGAAATGGTAATGACAGAGCTTTTCTATGGTTTTTAGCAGGTGTATTGTGTTCTAAATGAGGTGAAGACACCCTCCTTTTATAGGCAAATGGAGTGAGGTGCTTGCTTGGTGAGGTTGCCTCACGTTAAAGAAAGCTTGGAGATATTTTGAGAAAACCTCCCTTGGAGGGTTTTCTATTGGTTCTGATGCAAGGCCTCATTTTTCAATGTTCTACTAATTTTTATGAGTTTGAATGCAGGCTAGGAAGTGTAGGGGTGTGGCTGGTGCAGCTCACTTTCCACCTCATGCTTTTACTTTTCAACTTTGGTGCAAGTTGCCCACTTGCAAGGCAATGAACTCCAATTGGTTTTTTTTTCTTGTTTCCTTGCATAACTTTCTGTTCTCTCATTCCATACACATCTAATATGTCAAACATGACAAGTTGGATCAACCAAAATTGGCAGAATTGATGAAGTAGGTCACTTTGAAAATTTGGTCAATGTGGGACTATTATGTGAAACCCTCAACTTTGCACCTATGTAACTTTCTGCTCATAACTCCTCTTGAGATGTGCTAGTACTTTTTAGAAATCCCTCACATGGCTCTAAAACATTAATGTTTTCATGAGTTTCAATTTCTCAAAGTAACTTGGCCAAAAAGCCATCCAAAGTTGCTAAAAATGAGCTTAAAAAGTGAAATTTTCTTAAGTCTTTTTCCCTTCTTGAAATGAATTTGACCATAACTCAAAATCTATGCATTTTCTGATCATGGACCACTTAGGTACTTTTTTAGGACTTGTAAAGAGCTTCCAAATGAGCTTTGACCCAACTCAATTGGATGTGTGGTTAAGGAGTTATGGTTTAGCCCTTTTCGAAACCCTAATTTCCCGATTTTTCGATTACTCCTTCATCCTTGATCCAATGGTCATGAAAATTGATATGCAAGTCCAATATGACATAAGGAACAACTTTGTTTCACAACTTGAAGTCCAATTCATAAAATTTGGAGAGTTGACTTTTCGGTCAACCGTACGACCGATTGGTGATTACCGAGTCGTCTGTTGACATTCTGGACCTCCTGAGACTTTGAAACTTCTTGGATGAACTTTATTAGACTATATGAACTTCATGAATCACAATCTCATCATTTAAACACCTTCCAACATCAAAGTCAAACTACGGTTGACTTTTACTGGTCCAAAACCCTAACCGGGTGCTCTGAAATGTACTTGATCCGCGGTCGCTCGCGGATCAAAAACGAGTAATCTTAGGAAAATGCAGTACAACGACAGTGACTCGGAATATCGTCTCACAAGGATTCTTGTAGGAATAATCAAATACAGTAACAAAATATGGGGGGTTTTGATTAAGATAAAATAAACGAAAAAAAAGTGATTAGAAAAAGTGATTGTAGTAATGAGTTGAAACGGCTAATCTACTGTTTTCGTTTCCCAACTTATCATCGATCCTAATAATTCCCAATTCCTAAGCGGATTCTATCCCCTTTCCGATTATAATAACAATCAACAAGCGCAATTGATATTATACGATACACGTTCCTAATTTCTGAATTAAGCAAACAGATAAAATAGTAACCGTGAATTAAGCAAACACGAGAAACATGCGCGGATTAAGCAACCGCGATTAAAGTATAAGAACATGAAATCATCGAAATAAATCAATCATCCCTAAGATAAATCGAATTAAGCAAACAAAATATCATAGAGAAGAATTGAAAGGAAATATATTTTATTGGAAATTAAAAGAACCTCAAAGTGTTGGCGGGAACCGATTACAGTAGATTAATCCGAAGGAATTAGTTCTCCATAATTCACACAAAGCTCCAACAAATATTTTCATGAATAGTGAATAGGATACGGCAAACGAGGTTTTTTTTCGTTATAAAACAATGGATCCAGTTCATAACCCAACTGGGTCAAAAACATAACCCAGACCCAAAACAAGATCAAAACTAAAACAGAATTCTAATGTTGTAACTTGAAACGAAATTCTGGAATTTTGAGCTCCGAATCTGACTTCGACTCCAACACGAAAGTCGTAGCTCTCTCTCTTAGATTTCCGGAGATTTTTAGAACGCCTCAAACGGATTCCCGGAACTCCAGTTATGATTGTTTCCGTGCAGACTGCTAAAGCTGGAAAATAGTTGCGAAAATTAAATTAAACCAAAAATAAAATAAAATATGAAAACATAATAAAATATAATAATAAACAAAATAAAATAAAGAAATTCCTAAGTAAAAATGTAGGAGAATATGCATAAATATGCACTGATCAAATTCCCCCGGACTTGAACTTTTGCACTCCGAGCAAAATTAAAATAAAACAAAACAAGGGAAACACACACACATCAGTAGTTACTCATTCCAGGCTACAAATCTTCTTTGCTTAAGTTTGAATCGATAGTTACTAATCTTACACACTAAGGATATCGTAGGAACACTAATCCACAATTGTGCGGTCACAAGGCTCCCTCCTATACAAACCAATCCAAATCATGTCGTTATGCTTAAGTCTAACTTACTCATCCTCTTTTTTGCTCTCTTTCATTCTAGTGCAATCACATTAAGCCCTTTATCTATTCACACACATGGTAACTGAGCTTGTTAGTAACTATGATCCATTTTATTTCAACAAATAGTAATAATTTTTTTTTCTTTTCTTTTTCACTTTTTGTCTTTTCTTTTCTTTTTCTTTTTTTTTTCTTTCTTCTTATTAAGCACATGATCATTCACTTATTTGCATCAGCTCAACTACTTAGCATGTGATTTCTAGATGGTGCTGACTGCTAGATAAACTACTTAAAAGCTATTAGAGGACGAGAACTCAAGACTATGCCATAACAACTATCTAACTCGACTTCCATATTTGGGAGACTCAAGGTGTTAAAATGATATCGATCTTATGAACTGTTCCCAAGTCTCTGCAAACTAATCCCAAATTAGACTATAGCCCAAAACTTTCAAAAAGATGCAATTTTTTTTATTTTATATTTTTATTATAATAACTGGAAAAAAAAACAAACAAAATAAAATGTAAAGCAAAGGTTTCCCTCCCCCAGACTTAAAACAAGCATTGTCCTCAATGAAAGGACATAAATATAAAATAAGAGTGAGGGAAAGGAAAGAACACACCCGACTAGTCAAGGTGGATAAGTGATCACATATGCATCCTTTCCCAAAGAGAAATTTCATGCAGTCTCCTCTTCCAAAGTGGGGAGTAACTTTGGATAGCATCCATCGCCCTTGAAATTTGTATTAGTGCCTTCACCTTTTATTCCAGGATCAAATAAGAATCTTCGATAAATAAAAGTGTCGAATGGACACGTGAATTTGATATCCTTTTCCACAACATCAGAGATCAATGGGTTAAGGGGTTGCTTCACTGCTTTTCTTCCCACTTCCATCGAGGTCCATCCAATCCCCTTCTTATGTTTCTTCAAAACCTGTAAAAGTTTATTATCTTCATCAAAATCAAGGTTAGAAGAAATTATAACTGGAAGCTTTTTATCCATATCTGAATAAGCATAATTCAGATTGGTATGAAGTGGTTTAAGCTCCAAGGGGGGAGGTTGTTCAATGGATGGTGAGGTTGGGGAAGCCGTGATGTTAAGATTTTTAGCTACATAAATAACTTCATCTGCATGAAAAACATCACCCTGTACGGCAACATTAATCTCAGCACAAACAGAGCAAATGTTAGTGTCGGTACATGAATCACAAGAGTAAGTATCATCAAAATCTGCTAATGGTGGAAAATCAAAATACAATTCAGAATAAGTATCATCAACTAAATTAGAAGGAAACTCTTTTGGATTCACTACTGTTTGGGCAGATGGCTGGTTTGAATCTTGAGCTTGCTGCATGGCATTCACTATAGTGGCAAACTGTTCAATCTGTGTCTGCAAAACTTGAAGACTTGAATCTGTTTGTTGCTGAAACTGAAGATCATTTATAGCCATTTTCTTGACAAGGTCCTCTAGTGAAGGTTCAGAAGGTGTTGAGCACATAATTTGGAATTCATTCATATGCTTATTCGGATCCTCACCTGCAAGTCTATTAAACCTTGACAACAAGTGTATTAAACCAGATTCCGATTTGAAAGGAACAACAACATCATCATATTCAATACACAAGCTATTATAATTTACATCAGGGGCAACTAATTGTCTTAAGGTTCTATTATCAGCCATTTCAAAATCAAGTTCAGTATCCGAAGCAAACAAGTTATGCAGATAGTCAGACTCAGACTCAGACTCAAACACAATGATGGAAAACAATTAATTAAATTAAAAATAAATAAAATAATACCAGAATTAAATTAGTTAAGAAAAATAACAATTATGAGAATTTTTTCGATTTTTTTCGACTCTATGAAAACAGTAAAAAATTCATTAAAAATAGAAAAAAGGATTTTTGGCGATTCTGAGGGTGGATTCCAAGTATTCCTTTGGAATACATGGATTAATGACCGGACGGTTTTTCTGCTTCTCGTAGGTAAAACAATTTTACGATCGGACACAATTTTTCCAAAAACAGATTTTTTACGATTTGGACTGTAAAACGCGAATTGGACGAAACCGCGAGGAAACTAAGGTCTAGACTCGAGGATACTAACTAACCCTATGACTCTAAAATTGATTAATAACGACAAGAATCCCCGGCAACGGCGCCAATTTGATCCGCGGTCGCTCGCGGATCAAAAACGAGTAATTTTAGGAAAATGCAGTACAACGACAGTGACTCGGAATATCGTCTCACAAGGATTCTTGTAGGAATAATCAAATACAGTAATGAAATATGGGGGGTTTTGATTAAGATAAAATAAACGAAAAATAAGTGATTAGAAAAAGTGATTGTAGTAATGAGTTGAAACGGCTAATCTACTGTTTTCGTTTCCCAACTTATCATCGATCCTAATAATTCCCAATTCCTAACCGGATTCTATCCCCTTTCCGATTATAATAACAATCAACAAGCACAATTGATATTATACGATACACGTTCCTAATTTCTGAATTAAGCAAACAGATAAAATAGTAACCGTGAATTAAGCAAACACGAGAAACATACGCGGATTAAGCAACCGCGATTAAAGTATAAGAACATGCAATCATCGAAATAAATCAATCATCCCTAAGATAAACCGAATTAAGCAAACAAAATATCATAGAGAAGAATTGAAAGGAAATAGATTTTATTGGAAATTAAAAGAACCTCAAAGTGTTGGCAGGAACCGATTACAGCAGATTAATCCGAAGGAATTAGTTCTCCATAATTCATACAAAGCTCCAACAAATATTTTCGTGAATAGTGAATAGGATACGGTAAACGAGATTTTTTTTCGTTATAAAACAATGGATTCAGTTCATAACCCAACTGGGTCAAAAACATAACTCATGCCCAAAACAAGATCAAAACTAAAATAGAATTCTAATGCTGTTACTTGAAACGAAATTCTGGAATTATGAGCTCCGAATCTGACTTCGACTCCAACACGAAAGTCGTAGCTCTCTCTCTTAGCTTTCCGGCGATTTTTAGAACGCCTCAAACGGATTCCCGGAACTCCAGTTATGATCGTTTCCGTGCAGACTGCTAAAGCTGAAAAATAGTTGCGAAAGTTAAATTAAACCAAAAATAAAATAAAATATGAAAACATAATAAAATATAATAATAAACAAAATAAAATAAAGAAATTCCTAAGTAAAAATGTAGGAGAATGTGCATAAATATGCACTGATCAATACTGCTCTGAATTCTGGGGCAACAACCTCACATTGGCTTCTCAATTAACATTATGTAATTCTCTTGACCTTGTTTCCTATTTGAATGAGCCCAAAACATTGACTAATCACAAACCCTGAAGTTTTGATTTTGACTGCACGAAATCCTGATTCATCTGCAATTTGACAAAGACAGACTTGCACTGGATTAAGGTTAGACAGTTCATGAGTATGCTCCTAAAATGATAATGAGAATCTAAGGGGTCAAAATTTGGGGTGCAACAATGCCAAAGTTAATATATTATTCACAGCAAAATTTTTGAGGTGAAGCCTATTGAACCAATTCCTAGGGAAAGCATCAATGCTCATCCATGGCTAAGCCACAAAACAAAAATCAGGCTTGTATGCAGTGAGGAGTCTTTTAATTGCCAATCTAGTTGGGGAGTTGGCAATGCCCCTTAAGTTCCAATATATGCGCTTCATATATTAAGTTTGGAGTTACCCAACTTTGTGTTGTAGGTTGTTTTTTCTTTGACAGATTCACCTCTTCCTTTTCTTTTGTGCTTGACAACTTAAAAAGGTTGTTCGAAATCTTTGTTTGTGTCATCAATGTCATCTTTATCATGCTCAGTAAGGTGTGCCCATGAGCTATTCAAGAACTCTGTATCTTTTTGGATGATGTTGTTGGTACCAGTTTCCTTTCTTTGACTTACAAAATTAGGTGATTTTTGAACCAACAACAGGTCTTGAGTGTGACCTTCTGTCTCAATATGATTTCCCTCGTTAACCAAAGGGTGCCATCCAAAAAACTCTGATTCTTCAGAATTGTGATCATTATGTGTATTACTAGAATCTGCGGGCTGCTCAATATCTAGATTGGTTGGATGGAAAACAAGTTCATGAGAAACCTCCTTAATATTTTTCTTATCCAAGGTCTTGTTGTCCTCTTTTGCAACAAAAGCCTTAGGAACCCCTTTGTTTTCTTTTGCTACTCTATCCAGATTCTCTACTTGTTGTGGATTAGCTTTTTTGCAATAACTTTGATTCTGACCAATGCAATTACCGAAGTTGCAGTAATCTGGTAGGTTTTCATAGTCGAGATCAACGAAAAAAGGCAAAGCCCTCTCTTTCAACCAGGACTCTATATTTAGTTTCCTTTCTTAAATCCATATCAACCAAAACCCTAACAAAATGTTTGAAATCCCTATCGAATCTAGATTTTTTCGTGATATGGTTCGTAGAGATAGGAATTCTGACACTGCTAGCATGGTGAAAAGGATCTTTGGCCTCAAATACTCTTGTGAAAGGCCATAGATAAGAAATCAAACTTGGGCAAAAGAAAATATTTTTAATATCCCTAAACCTTAAATCCTACATCTTCTATTTTTAGCTATGCTCTAGCGATTTCTAAAACACTTATTGGTTTAATATTCTTAAACCCTAAACCCTACATCTCCCATTTTTAACTATACGCAACTAAGTTTGATTTAGTATCCCTAAACCCTTAACTCTACAACTAAATAAAACTAACACTACAATAAAATTTACATATACCAACAAAGATTTTTAGTGACGGTAAGAAAACCATAGGTATACATCCTTTTTAGTTACGTATTTGTGATAAGGCCATTGCCATAGATCTTATGTAATTAGTTAGTAGTGAAATATGTATTTTGTAGGTATGGATATTAATATAGGTATATTAATCAAAATAAAATTCAACACTATTAAATTTTTATGCAAACTTATCCATTCAAATATAACTTTATAATTCAAATTCATCACTCACCCTAACAGACATAAAACTTCCAATTAGTTTTATTTATCACCGAAATATATTTTTTTATAAATTATTAAAATTTTAAAATATTAATTAATTTTTCCATAAAATTAATATATTTAATAATTTTTCATTCAATAAATATACAACTTTTAATTAATTTTATTTATCATTAAACATATATTTTTACAAATATTTAAATTGTAGCAAGATATTAAATTGTATTTTAAGTAAAATTAATATGTTTAAGTATTATAAATTAAAATTAAGTAAAGTTAAATACATTAAAGTAGAAGAAAACATTAAATAAACATATTAAAAAGAATGTTTCTAAACTAGACAAAAAAATGATTAACCAATAAAATAGACAAAAAAATTCCATATTCTAAATGGCCCAGACGAAAGTTGATTTTTTTATTATTATTATTTATTTATTTTAATAGGCTACCGATGCTTCTAGGGCTCCAATTCATATAAGTTCTCAAAATTTATGCACGGGTGAAGACGGAAGAGAGGAAGATTAGAAACTACATCTTTAATATTTGTTTGTGTTTTTTTTTTTATTGTTGCAACATCTATTTTAGTAGTTGTTATTATATAATTGACGTTATTTTATTATTTTGATATGTTTGTAAGACTTGCTATTTTGACAATATAATTTTTTTAAAAAAAATTGACATTGCTTAAAATTTGTCTCGTTCTTATAGAAGTATTTTCAAAATTTGATTACTAAAAATTATTAATTATAGGAAAGAAATATTTGTAAAAAAAAAAGATATATGCTAATGGTTAATTTCGTCATACACTAATGAAAATATGTGGTGGATAAAGCTATTAAATAGTATAATTAGTCTTTGTTATAGTCCTGAAATTTTGTCCAACCCTTAGAAATTGTTGTTGGTATAAGATATTGGGACAACAAATTGTTGTTAGTAATAGGAAATTAAAGTTGACGAAAGCAAATGTATGTTAGTATAAGTTTTTACTTTTATCAAAGAATTTTGGACCTTTACCAACGTATTTTTATTGTTGGTACATGTCAAATTTTTTTGTAGTGTAACTTGTGACACTCATTTTTTTAATTATTTAGTCTTTTTGTGTTATTTTATTTTGGTGTGTCCTTATATGGGGGTGTGTCTGAGAGTGTTGGTGGGTACCCTTAAGTTATGAGGATTATTTAATAACTATGGAGTTTAATATTAATATAATATGATTAATGGTGGTGATAATTTAATAATTAATAGTAATATTATTATTATTATTATTATTATTATTATTATTATTATTATTATTATTATTATTATTATTGGAATAAGTAAAATAAGGATTTAAGGGGTATTAGAGAACTTTTGGGGGAGAAGAGGAAAGAACACGATAAAACCAGTTTTGAGGAAGGAGAGAAGGAAGAACAAGGAAGGAAGAGAGACAAGGCTAGGGTTGTCAAATTCTTCAGAGTTCTTCGTCAATCTGAGCATCTAATTGAGGTAAGGGGGAGAAACTGATTGGGATAGGTATTTACATGAATTGAGTAGAGAGGATTCCTTAACCCCGTAGGGATTTTGAATAGCATGAATTGCATGTTGATAAATTGGTGTATATGTGTTTATAATTGTTACTGTTATGATGAATTTCGTGTACATTGATGTGTTTATGAGTATTGCTGCCATTGACGAAATTGGGCATGTGTTGTTGTGAGACTGGTGAAGTTCTGTATAACTTCTGCAGGAGTAGTGATGAATATGAAAATTGGTTCTGGAGAGAAAGTTTGAGGAACAATTGATTAGTGTAGTGTGTAATAGTTGTAGTGATAATAGGACAAAGAATAGATGAGGAATTATAGGCTTGGAATTGAGCAAGGTAACATTTTTGGACATGGAGGGTTTTGAGTATCGCAGACCCTCGCTAGCAGGTTCGCTAGGCGAGCAGGTCGCGAGCATTCGCTAGGGACTCGCTAGGCGAGCTAGGTAGCGAACACTTCTAGTAGCCACTGTCTGCTTTCGCTAGGGGGTTCGCTAGGCGAGCAGCTAGCGAGCGTTCGCTAGGGCTTCGCTAAGCGAATGAGCCAGCGAGCATGACAGCAGATTGTGATTTTTTGTATTGTGTGGTTTGTTCTGTCGTTTCGTAGGACCCCTTTTGTTCGTGATGAGTATAGATATGATATTTAGTGGTGAAGAGTGTATACCTGATGTTAAAGAGGTGAAATTATGTAGTATTGACTTTAATTTGATTAACATGATTGATTGATGTATAATACATAAGTATATGATGTATGGTGATGTGATCAGGAGGATCATGTGCACTTAGTGTGCTTGAATTTATTGGTTGTGTATGGTAATGTGATCAGTAGGATCGTGTGCATGTAGCATGCTTGAGTTATTTGTTGTGTATTTGGTGTCGTGCATATCATGATGTTTTGGTGGGATGAAATCGTTGCTCAGGAGGAGTGTATGCGATCATCCGTACTCCTTTGTGGAGAATGGTGGGGATAGATCATTGCCAAGGAGGGGTGTATGTGATCTATCCGGGGTTTGATTGAATGAACCAATGAGTCGGTACCGCATGCATGGTGTTGAGTTGCATTTTTGCATTATTGGATGTTGTATTTGATGATTGGACAGTAGGTCGTGATTGATGTTGGTGGGGTGATGATTTGTATATTTGCTGCCTTTTATTCATGTATCTTATTACCGATAATTTTGATCATGTTTTCTCACCCCTTTGTTGTTGTTGTGGTCTATGCTTCTTCGGAAGTACAGATAATCCAGGTACTTAGCTAGCTTGGATAGTGGTGTACGACTCGAGTCTTAGGATGCTCTGATACGTAGCACGGGACTTGGGCGTTTATTTGTTTTTATGTTAATTTTGTTTCATTCCTGTGATGTATCATTATGGTGAACCTTGTTAATGAATACTTTTGTGTATTTTGGCGGATGGCCGTGAATGATGGATAATAATAATTTTCCGCTGCTTTATTTTGAAAATCATATAATGAAGAGTTATGTTGAACTATTTGATGTGATATCCCACTTTTGGAGGAAAACTCCGATGTTGTTTTGAAATGATTGTATTTTATTTGAATTTTGGGAAGTGGGGTGTTACATAACTCACTCATGAATTAGTTGATTTGAATTTACCTGTCATGCATAAAATCTAAAATTTAAATACATCACACAAATCCTAACTAATTTTTCAGAACAGTTATGCTATTTTGGTTAGTCTAATATTTCCCCACATATTTATGGTTTGGTTGAGTGAAATAACCTTGAGTCTGAGCAGAAACAAGAACATGTTTGATGTTGAACTTTCTTGCTACTACTCTTTCAAGTACAAAGTAAAATATCAAGATCAATATACTTTGTTTGAGCATAGAGTATGAGATTATGAGAGAACATGACTGGACTTATATTATCAAAAATACAGTTGGAGACAAAAAATGATGTTTAATTCAGATATATAGGAGTAACACAAGCCATATCAATTCAGAAGTAGTGTGTGATAAAGCTTTGTATTCTACCACAGTGCTTGATGTAACAACAATCGATTACTTTTTAAGCTCCAAGAAACTAGATTATATTCAAAGTAAACACATGATCCTGATGTTGACCTTTTGTCATCAAGATCACTTTTCAAAAAATAATCACTATATGCCCTTAGAGGGAATTTCTGAAGTGGATTTGCAGGTGGAAGCATTAAGCTATAAGTAGCAATACAACTTAAGTATCTGAGTATTCTTTTATCCAACCTCCAATTAATTTCAAGTGGATTGACCACAAATTGGTAGTCTTTAATGACACAATAAGAAATATTAAGTCGAGTTAGTGTGACATATCGTAGGGTTGTTGTTGAAAAAAAGTAAGTATGTATTTAGATTATCTTCTCCACGAGTACTGGTGCAATTTTTAAAATCGTTCAATAGTTCTTATGATTTTAAGAAAGGGTTGTAAAAGTTTTTTTTTGTGTTGAGAACTTAATACTGAAATATAGTTAAATAAGATTTGAGTTTTGACATATGTGAAAGCTAATTGGGCTAGATTTCATCATCAAGTATTTATGTACTATATTTATCAGTAATATGCATTTCTAATCAACCATTAATATTACAACACATCGTTCTGCACTCGTTGTTCATCTATAAATCAACATCGTGAAATCGATCATATTACCTAATAAACAATCTCTCAACATATATACAAATATGAAAGCATTAAGATTTGATAATATATGTGGATGCTTGATAAAAATCTATCTCTAGAATTAGATATTAGAAGATGAATATCTTAGATATAATGATGAAAAATATCTCTTGATATCAGTCCAAAATCATGAAAGCGTGTTATAGTTATCTATTCTTAAAGAACCATTAATCATGAAGAAGTTCATCAATATTAAAACATAATTACATTTACATAAAATATCATGATTAAGATTGATACACGAATATTCGAATGACTACATCTAACCCCAACAAAAGATATATTATTTAGTCTTACTCATAGTATATGTAGAATGAAGACGAAGTTGAATGTTATATGTGTCGATTTTTCAAAAAGCTCTTCGCAATCAATCTTCCTCTCGCTATTTCTCTCTTGTTATTTTTGATATATTTCTATGTGAATACCAAAAAAAAAAATATTATGCCAAAAGTTATTTTTTAAATGGTTTCTATTTATAGGGGTTGATAGTAATAGTTTAACTTTTAAAGACCTTTAGCTTGTCTAGCGAGGTTGTCTTTTTTCTCAAAAGATTTCTACAAGCTCATCCAAGTGGACATGTGCCACCATATCTCGCTAAGTGGGGTCCCATTTTTTCCTAGCGAGTTTATCTTCCTTTTCTTTGAAGTTACTTAGCCTCCAAGTATTCTCAAACCGCCTTTCTTTGTTAGGAGAGATTGTCATCATTGAGAAGTGTTGTTCCCTTTGCTTATCTCTTAAGTAATTTTGTTTTCAAGAAAGATTTGATTGTTTTTCCCATATTATCCCGCATAGAGGATTATCTTCCTCTCATAGCAAGGAGATTCCTACTTGTGTTTCCCTACTTCAACAAGGGCCTGTGTAAAACAAGTAAAATTTTCATTTATCAACTCTCTCAAACTTATCTTTTTGTTTGTCCTCAAACAAAAGCTACGTGATTTTCCAAATGGTTCTCAGCATGCATATGTCAGATGAGGTTTGATGATTTAATTATACTTTTGTAAAACTATTATCACTTGACATGATTTCTTTATATGAAAATTCAAAATCAATGTCATAATCATTTATAAAGCGTAGCATGACGATAAAAACTTTGTTTAGTCAAAGTATAATTTCAACATAAGTTAATATCAATGATCAATCTTTCAATTAAAATCATGCTCTCGTTGAGTATCAATCAATAAGTTATTCTATCCCTCTGTTTTTAGACAATGCATATGAACTATATATCAATCTTTTATTTCTCTTAAGCAATATCAAAAATTATGCAGTCTATCATGGACCACTAAGGTCTTTTAATCAGGTTGTAACATGGCTGAGCTACAAAAATCTTAGTTTTTATTTGGATTCAAAATGTGCCCAGCAAATAAAGAGCCGCATAAATTATTTTCAACAAATTTTCCACAAAATACTCCATTTACACTTTACAACTTTCTTCTTGGTAATTTTTCTTTTGAATAGTTCTATTTGACACTTGAATCTTTCTTTTTTTTTGTTTTATTTTTCTTTATATTGTTTTTTTGTCTAACTACATTCTTTTTCTTTTGTTTTGATCACCTTCTTACTACTTATTTCATTTTTCCTTTTAAAAATATTTTTATCTCTAACTTTGCATACATAAATTTTGAAAATTTAATGTTCTCATATCTTTAAGATAAGGTATGAACATTTTTGTTTTGTTTAAATGCTAAAGATTGTAATTTTTCAAAATCAAGGGATTTTAAATTTAGACTCGAAAATAGGTTATCAAATCATCACACTCTCACAAAGTTATTAATAGCTCAACCCTTCTTCAAGAAAGGAAAGATGAGAGGTTCTCTTCACTTCTGATTTAAACTTTTTCTTCTACAAACAGAGATATATTTTTCTAAGTTATTTCGTAAGTGTCTCAACTAATAAAACTCTTTTTATTTCCTCAATGTGGTTCTTCAATATCCTCTTATCTTTTAGGGTTTCCTTTAGTCATTGGATCATGGGCCTCGTGGTTATCCACTGAGTTAGCCCGTGAAAATTTGCATATTCCACCTTTTTATCTTGTCGTACCAGTACTAGGTATAGTACATAACGCATGTTGGACACAAAGCGTCTTGAGACAGACATGTTGCATAAATGGGTAGTCGTGGATTCATTTTTGTGTTCAGCAGTTTTTGTATTTTTTTTTGTCTTGTAGTGTTTATCCTTATCCATTCAATTTTCTAGCTCAACTAGTGTTTCCATTTTCAAGCTCTTGTCATGTCTGCCCTAATTTTAAGGCCATTCACTCCTTTACAACTTCTTTTGAATTCAAGGCTTGTAGAAAAGTGAAATTGCATTGAAAAGGTATACGGCATTTTGAAATTGAGACCTTATCCAATGTCTGGCATTTTTCAACTGGTGTCTTATATAAATGGCATACTTAATATAATATTATATTGGGAGATGAATCCGCTACCTTTGGCTTCAATGTTTTCTAAATCACAATCTCTCACTGAAATAAATTATTTGATACAGGCATGTGTCTTATTATATTGTTGGTATCTTATTGTCACTGAAATAAATTATCTGATACATGCATGTGACTGTAGCTTCCCTCTACATGTCGCCGATGGCAGGTTGTCTTTTGGCATTTTCAAGCGGATCAATTTAATTCAGTTTTGAGATAATTTTGAAGTTATATATATATATATATATATATATATATATATATATATATATATATATATATATATATATATATATATATATATATATATATATATATATATATATATATATATATATATATATATATATATATATATATATATATATATATATATATATATATATATATATATATATATATATATATATATATATATATATATGGATTGAATTTGAATATATATATTTGATACGAAGCACTAGTGATTTTGGAAAATCAATAGTTCAATACTTACTTTTTTTCATCAGATAAAACGATGTTGTTTTGATAATTTTAAAAAATAAATAAAATTAAAAGGAAAACAGAATTGTGTATGTTGTTAAGAGAATTGCAAACATTTTCCGGCCGCTTACAATAATTCTTAACTGTTAAGAGAATTGTAAACATTTTGCACCCGCTTATAATCATTCTTAACTATTGAGGAGGTGGATGCTCTATTCAATGATCTTGATAATATGATAATCTAAAGCATTTCAACTCATATTGATATGTTGTTAGTTATTGTAATTACAATTTTGTTATTTTAATTTATTATCATATATCAATTACTAACATCTCTAAAGTAATATTATTCTAGATCAATTGAATTTGGGTGAGATTGAAGATGATCGACAACTCAATTCAAAAGAAAACATGAACTAAAGTAATGATATCGTTGATGGAGAAGATGTTGTCCGAGATTTTAATGGGGATGTTTTTTTATAAAGAAGGAAAGCCCAATATTGAAAAAACTTTCCCTCCTTTGAATTAAATTTACTAGGCACGACATTTATTTTGTTATCTAGTTTATGTTTCAATTAGATTATGTTACAATTAGACTTTGTTCAAAATTTATTTGTATCTATATTTTGTATTATTTTATCTTGTCTGATGACTATGTTTATAATTTTAGTTTTTGAAAAATGAACATGTGAAATTATGATATTTTTAAATTTTTAAATTTTTTAGATGTCGTGATTTTATTTGGAGACCGAGTCATCACGTTCGACTGATTTAATAACTATATAGTTTTGTTATACACTACTATAAAAAATATATTTCATAACAAAATTTTCACCTCAGTCAATCAAAATTTGAGGTCAAATAATCTGAAACGCATCATTTTTTTATTATTTAAAAAGTTTAATCTTACCCCCGATTTTATAGAAAACTGGCATGTTATGTAGCTCAAGGTTTGAAGTTCGATTCTCAACTCCTCCAAATTTATGTTTTATTTAGAAACAAAATTTATCCATTATTTTATAAATCATCTTATACCTCAGTTTTTTAGAAAACCGACATTAAAAGTTGATGAATATTTTATTTAAATAAATTGAACGTATTTTTACCTTAGTTAGTTCCCGTGATTTTTATTAAAACCCATATGTTAAATTTAATTAATATTCTACTCACTCATAAGAATGTTAAGTTTCATTCATTCAACTTTTACATTCTAAAACTTTTTTTTGACTTAAACACCATCTTCTTCAAAGAGGAAGAAAGCTCGAATCTTAAACCAAAACATACTTGAATATATATTTTGTATTATATTAGTGAAATGCTAGCAAGACACCAAAAAAAAATTACATCAACACCGTACTTATATACTCTTACCTATACATTTGTGTTTTTTAATCAACTGTGGTTATATACTGTTGGTGTTGGGATTTGAACCCGTGACCATACGCCACTTTTCACCACGGGTATTAAATCAACTGTGGTTATAGATGGTTAAATAAAATAATAAAAAATGCGTGTGCCTAAATATTACATTGTTGGATGAGAACCTCGACGCTATGTTCCCATTTGAGAAACTAAACGAAAATTAAAGTTTCTTAAATTTGGTGGACTTCGACAAAAGTTAATGTGAAGTTTTGTCGGAGTGGTTCTCATAAGAAGACGTGTTTGGGAAAAAACTTAGAAATATTTTCTAAGTACGGAAGGTTACTTCGACGAAGGGATGATTGCGAGTCTTCCTTCGACAGAAGTTTGAATTTTAAAATACGGATAGATAACTGTCTTTTGTCCTTATCCGTTCTCTCAAGAGAGACATGTGGAGAACTATGGCGAAACGAAGGCATGCATGGCGAAACATGTCAACTTTTAGAGAAATGCTCGTTGGAGACAGTTATTTCGAAATATTATAAATAGAAGTCTTAGTATTAGGATTTCGTGTGTTCAATTGTTGTACTATATTCAAAATTTACTCAAAGTATCCAAGTTAACGTGAGAAAAGAGTTACTGTTGAGAAATGTACGTTGAAACTCCATACTTTATTCAATAAAAATTTACTTTCTTTATCAATTTCTCTTTACTTCATTTCTTTACTTTGAAGTTATTTTCTTCACTGCATTTCTTTACAAAATTTTGCAAAGTTTAATCTTTTCAACAAACAATTAAAACAAATCTTTTACAATAATGAATGTGGTCGAAGTGTTCATCAATTTTTTCCAAAAATACATTAACACAATAGCTATTTCCTTAGAATTCATTGATTGATCCTGCAAGTAAACTAGATTTTTGGAAGAACAACGGTTGTTTATCAATTTCCACGGTAAACACACATATTACAACGGTTGATTGAATATTTGTTGTAATGCGTGCATTTTTATATGTGTTTTCCGTAGTAGTGTTAGATGAAAGCTAGGGTTTAGTATGTTAGATGAAAGTTATGGTTTTGTTTTCTTATAAATAACATACTACTTCTCACTTCTCCATCAATCCTTGATAATTCTAATCAGATGGAAAAAGTGACGTGGTTGAGATTTAATTGTAAACATTGTTCCCTAATGTGTAATTGAATCAAGAATCTAGTTTTTCTAACCATTTTTGTGAGGGCAAGTTGTCTCAATACTTATTTTAATGATGTCAAAACATATCTAGTTAGTAATTTGTACTTTGGACGGTATCATCGAGCCACATATGTATTCGTAGTTCTCTCGTGTACAAGCATTTATCAAAAACATGTGCCTATTCATATAGAAAAGAATTATATGTGTTTTGTGTGAGTTTGATCATGTTTGTAGACTTAGATATGCATTAGAAGTGCTTAGATATAGCAAGACATGTCAAAAATAACATTTTTGGAAGTTCTGAACCTTTGAGTCGACTCAAAGCCCTGCTTAGGTCGACTCATACAGTGAATTTTAAGGATTTGCTCTCATGAGGGCTTGCGTCGATCCTCCGGTCGACTCATACTGTTAGCATTTCAATTTGTCAATTATGGGCAGTTTTGCATTGACTCATAGACCTGTTCTGGTCGACGCAAAGAGTCAATTTCTATATAAATTTGAAAGCGGGAGTGCTCAAGTCGACCCCCTTTTTCTTTAGATCGAAGCTCGCTCATGTCACTCTATTTTTATGATATATTTGACTTTCAAATGGTTCTTATGTTTGTTACTTGGTCCTAGCTTCACATATATATTGGTTTTGGCTCATTCTTTCAACAACAACAAGAAAAGTGAAAATAGACACTGATTTTTCTCTCATCATCTTCATCCTTTTTCTTGCATTTTCTCAACAAATATACATAACCATTTTTGTTGATCATTTTGTGTCATTGAGGTGATAACGTCCAAACATAGGATATTTGTATCGGGTTTAAGTTGAGAGATCGGTGGGTTTTTCTTAAATAAAACCGTTAGGGTTTTGTCCTCCAAGAATCTTGAATTTTGGGGGTTTTGCATAAATCATTTCTTCATAGATTCAGCCGAGCGAAGGTGATTGAAGAACAAGTGGTTTTATCAATATAGTAGCGGTAACCGGAGGATTATGGAAGGAAGATTTGGGTTCGAATTGTGTGTGATTGAAATCAGCCGGGCTAAAGATTTGAAGACCGTTGGAGAAGAGGATGTTATCAAAAAGTATTAGATTGAGAAATTGATTGGTGTGAATGATTTTAGTTTGTGGTGCTTGAAGATGCAAGCACTGCTAGTTTAAAAGGGTTTGTTAGAAGTGTTGAAAGGATCGGAGAGGATGAATGTTTCCTTAATGGGCAAGGATAAAACAGCGGTGATCGAGAAAGCCCACAACACCATCATATTAGGCCTTGTACTCTAAGGATTTGAACAAATAAAAGGAGCATAAGTCATCGTTTGTTGGTGAAGGTTTGTCTGTTATTGGGAAATTCTCAAAGAAAAATGGTAGTTTTAAGAGGAAGAAGGGTAAATTTCTACAAAATTCTTAAGGTGGTAATGCTCTTGCACTTAGGTGTTATCATTGTAAGAAGGAGGGTCATACAAGAAATGTGTGTCCTGATCGACTGAATAATCATGGTAGAGAGGATAATCGTAATGAAACCATTATGCTAGATGATTATGAATCATCTGATGTTCTGGTGGTTTCAAGTAGCCAGTCTTATAAGGAGTGGATTATGGATTCAGGATGTACTTGGCACATGACTCAAAACAAATACTTGTTTGAGGAATTATGTGATCAAGATGGTGTATTAGTGCTACTAGGAAACAACAAAGCTTGCAAAATTGAAGGTATTGTGTAACACCCTAAACCCTGATTCTTAATATAAAAGAGAATTTTCACTAATTAGGATGCTACAGAAAACAAAACATACTCTTTATGAAAAAATTTAAAACTCGCAGCGAAAAACTTGAAAAATCCTCAAAAAAATCAAATAATAATTTAAAGTGACCACTTAACGAAAATTAAATCCAAAAGACAACTAAAAAAAATAACGTGCCCCGTTCCCAATGTTTCATACCAGAGCAGATAAAACTGACTAAAATAGAGATAAATATAAAATAAATGAAGAACAACTCCAAGATCATATTCCACACACAAGCACTACTCTTGTTAAGTGCCTGATTTTCTGTACTCCAGAGGAACATAAACGCCACAACAACAACAAAAAGGGGGTGAAAGTACACTTTACAAATGATAACGGTGAAAACAGGATGGTAAATATCTATAATCACACATACATTATTCACATGAAACACAATCAAAGCTCAAATAGTAATGCACGTGCTAATGTAATCAACTCCTTCATCAAAAATTCATGTGGTACCAGGTTTTTGGGGTCAGAGGTATGTTACTGATTGCCCATATCTCTGGTTCCACTTGAACTGTGTCCCTCTCTAGACGTGAGACCTCCATAATTTCTCTTTGAACCAGGTCATCACTGGATCAAAGTCTTACCAAACTCTGAAATACATGCCTGCATGAATATGTATAAAGTAAGCATGCAACTCATCAATCATCAAAATCATCATCACCATTATAAACATCTATCATCGTCAAAAACATCATCATTATAATTAACACCATTTTCATCATCATCAAAAACATCATTATCTTCATAAAAAACATCATTATGATAATAAATATCATCATCATCAAAAACATCATCATAAGGTTACACTCTTGAACAATATGTTGCCAATCACATGCCATCACTGTAATCCTTTCGGATTACTAATCTCTAAAATCGCCAATTCCAGGTCATCATTGTAATCTTTTCAGATTACAAATCTCCAAATATACAATCTTTAAAATATATTTATTTTTCATAAAAAAAGAGTAAAGTTATATTATTATACAAAACTTTAACACATCAGGAATTCTCAAAGTTTTATTATATTAGTCATAACTCATCAGTATCCTAAAAAAAACTCAAAAACAGCTCAATACCTGTCAGCTCTCAAAATGACTCTAGATTACCTCAAAACATACTTTAAACTATTTAAAAGTGATCTAAGGGGAAATCTTCACAAGTAATAATTCTATTAACTCTAAGAGTTGATAGTTTAACTCAATTTACTCAAAAGTGATCCTAAGGTTAACAAAAGGTCACCGACGTCAAAAATTGCTCAAAAAATCTCAAAATTTTATTGTATTATTTATAACTCAAGAGTGATAATGTTGCACCTCAAATTTTAACCCCTTAGATATTCATCATCATTCTAGGATCATCTTCACTTGTTTATATGACTATAACCTATTTCAAGCTTGTCTTTGTCAATATACAGATGAATCAGGGTTCTGTACAGTCAAGAATCGAGGTTTCGATAGTTTGATCAGTCAATGTCTTGGATTGGTTCTCCATGAAACAAGTCTCTACATCATCAAAGATACTCCATTGGGTCAAGTATGAATCCAATTTAAAGTTGTCACTCAAAGATCAAGAACAGTGTAGTTCAGGATCCTCGATTAGGGTTTTTGATTAGGAAAAGTCAATTGTAGTTTGACTTTTGATTTAAAAGGTGTTCCTATGATGGAACAATGGTCCATGAAGCTCATATGGCTTAGTGAAGTCCATCCAAGAAGTTTCAAGACCTCAGAAGACTCAGAACATCAACAGTCGATCTGGTAGTTACCGGTCGATCGGTTTGTTTGACTGAAAAGTCAACTCTTTGAACATAAGGAATTTGATCTTAAAGCTTGAAGAAAATATGTTCCTAATAATATATTACAACTATCCATGAAGTTTCATGACCATTGGATCAAGGATTGTGGAGTAATCAAAAAAGTCGAGAATTAGGATTTTGAAAGGGGCAAGACCATAACTTCCTAACCACACATCCAAATGAGGTGGTTCAAAGCTTGTTGGAAAGGTCTTGGCAAGCCCTACAAAAGTGTAAAGCTGGCCTATGGCGAAAAAATGCATAGATTTGTAGTTATATTTAAAATCATCACAAGAGGAAAAAAACACTTAGAAAAATTCTAAGTTTTTGGCATTTTTAGGCATGTTTTCAGCCAACTTTGAGGTTTTTTTTTACTTAGTTCCACTTGGAGTTTGGAAATTCAGTAAACATGAAAGTTGTAGAGCTCCACGAGGTCTTTCCAAAAATTACTAGAACTCATCCATAGCCCTTGTGAGCTGAGAGTTTCAAATTGAGGATCGGGAGTTAAAGCAGCTTCGAGGTAAAGAGATTGCTTTGGTGAAGGTTGTTTGGGGAGGACCGGCTGGTGGAAATGTGACTTGGGAGCTTGAGAGTTAGATGAGGGAGTCTTATCTCGAGTTATTCGTTTAAGGTAATTTTCGAGGGCGAAAATCTTTTAAGTGGGGGAGGGTTGTAACACCCTAATTTTTATTAATTAATTATTTTATTTAATTAATTGATTTATTGGAATTATTTTAATTATTTGAATTATTGGATAAATTATTTATTTTATTGGTGAGATGATTGATTTCTATAATTAGTGAATTAAGGTAGTGTGTGAATAGTAAGTGAATTGGGTTAGGCCCAATAACATAAAGTTAGGGTTTTAAAGGGGAGAAGTTAGTAAGAGGAGAAAGAAGAAGAAAGAAATGAGATAGAAAACATAGAAGAGAAGAAGAGAAGAAGAGAATGAACAAGAGGAAAAGAAGAGTGGAAGAGAGAAATTCAAAGTCAAGCATTCAAGGAATCAAAGATTCTTCCCAAAGAAAAACCTAAGGTAAGGGTGGGTATTCTCTCATTATTGGGATTGTGGGTTAATGACTAATGAGTAGAAGTTGTGTAGGGAGAAACCCTAAAATTTGGAATTATGGGTTAATGGTTAATGAGTAGAAGTTTATGTAGGAAAAACCCATATATCTCTCATGATTTAAGTGAATTTTTGGTTGTTAAGAATGCCCTAACATGGAGGGATTGATTATGGTAGTAAAGAGGGGAATGGGTGGTGAAAATACACTTTTCTACACAATTTTCGAAAACACACAGTGAGCAATCGATTGCACTAAGATGTCAATCGATTGCACACTGAGAAAAGCTGCTGGAAGCTGAATTTTTAGCTAAGCAATCGATTGCACCTAGATGTCAATCGATTGCACAGCAAACCAATAGCTAAAATGCTGAATTTTTTTAAAGGTACAATCGATTGCACTAAGGTGTCAATCGATTGCACCATGAAACAGTAGATGAAATAATGAAATTTTCAAAGGACCAATATTGCACCCTAACTCCAATCGGTTGCACTAACTGAAATTTAGAAAAATCATGTATTGGGAGTTTGATTACACAGAGTCATTGTTTAATTGAATCTTAACTAAAACATGGATTAATTGAGATGTTTTATTAATTATTTACTTGAGTATTGATTGATTAACAACCTTTGATTGGTTATTGAGATATCAATTGTTGTTTAACAAGTTGCCTGTGTATTGAATATTGAATTCAACTATTGGTGATGGATTGATTGTCCTATGTGTAATCATTGAACTGTGTTGTGGATTGTGATTGAATCTAATTGATTCTTGTACATTACTTGATAAATGTAATGATGATGTTAAAAATGTGAATACTTTGGTGATTATGAAATGTGTTATGTGTGCAATCATGTTATAATTCTTGTGTGATGAATTATTTGTGAATGCATGGGATTAAGATGCGAGAACGATCTTAAGTGCATTTGATTTTTGATTGCATACACATCATTTGTGTCAAGAGGCGATGCTTGCTAGTTTCGTGGAGGCTAGTGACTTGACCCAAACATAGAGCGGGGTTTGAAAGCTTAGGGAAGGGGCTTTTGTTTGTTATTGGTCTAGGGAACGGACCCGGTTTAAACGTAAAAACCGAAAAATAATAACAAGTGTTGGTACCACATGGCATGAGTTGCATTGAGTCACATGGCATATATAATTGTTGTATGAAAATATGCATATGTGTATGACTTGTTGAATTGAGAATTGTGAATGTGTGATTGATGAATGATATTGGTTGAGAAAAAAATTGAAGTGTGAGAATATTGGTGTTTGTGCTGACATGCTTTACATTATTCATTATCTTATGATTTCAATATTGATGTGAATTCTCACCCTTCTGCTGGAGTGATGTTCTATACGACATCGTGCAGGTATCAAAGAGTAGAGCTGCTCGTAGCTACGTGGTGTCGCTTGCGCGAAAATAAGGTGCCGGCACAACAGAAGAGTCGCCACCTTTCGTTATTTATCCCTCAGAGCGGGAAAGGAAACGATCGGAAAAACCTGACGAATAAGGGTAAGACAAGGTCATCGCAACCATTGTCTGGGTTCGGGAGTCGGTTACGCAAGGGGAAGGTATTAGCACCCCTCACGTCCGTCGTACTCGACGGGATCCTCGCTTGCTTATTTACTTGGACGGGTTGGTTTTATTCTATCTACCTATCAAGGCTGGCTGAAAAAGAAAAGAAAAATGACTCGGCAAAGCGTCTCACTTTATGCCTACGTATTCTCATCAGAGAATGAGAAATCAGAGTCAACGTAGTTTGGCCTACGAAGGGTTATAGGGGAAGGTAGCTCGCCAAGACATCGCCATCTTGTGCCTACGTACTCTCAACAGGTATGAGAGATCAGAGCTCACGTAGTTCGGGAAACTACGGGTTATTTACTGAAAGAAGTGTTTTTTATTGTGTTTGCGATTTCAACCGCACTAGAGACTATGACCTGAGAGTGAATGCGTCGCATGTCACCCAAAGGGTACCATACTAAACATCCAGACCATGGAAAAGAAACTCTCCCACAATCCTTTCTCAGATAGCTTAAGGCTCGTAACGTACGAAAGAAATCATTCATGATTACTGTATCTTAAACTGTTTTGAGATGAGAAGAGAACAGACCCAACTAGGAGGGAGACTATCAAGTCCTACTGTTATCATGCCATGGATTCATCCTATGGTTGAGGTTTGAACAGGGAACTCCTAGATGTTGTCATGCATAGGTTTCAACCTAAAAGTCTATCGTCAAATCCTTATCAAAGGAAATGAGAGTCCTAAGGGATCATGTCAATGATACACCAAAACAGACAAAGCATCAGCTTTAACAGTAAAATGCATGCAATGCAAGTGAGGGAGGAAATGTGTGTGGGGCTTCAGCCTCCACAAGCTCGTCTCGACCTCAAGCCAGTCATGAAATAACGGTAATCATACTGAAAAATAAAACAACATGCTATCAAGCACTAAACAGTAAACTGCAATCATACAGATAAAAGAAATGAAATCATGCTATCAAGCAAAATAAACACATGGGCAAGGGAGCTGGGCTCTACCGAATACCCGCAAGCAAAGCCAAGCAATAACAATACAAGCAGAGGGAGCAACTCAACCTCTAATGCAATCATGCTCTTAGACTGAACTTATTCTAGATGGACTTAGTCTAATGCAACAGACAAATCAGACAAAACAAACAATATAGAAAAGAAAACAGAAGAAAGCCTCAGCTCCTCCGGCAGCAACTCAATCTTCAGACTTCAATCATCAATTGCTTTCCAGGTATCAACCCTACAATATGAGTATCAACTCATCTTCTCCCTTAAGCTTCAGCTTCTTTGATCAACTCCACCTTTAGGCTTCACTATCCTCAGGGATCTTCGAGCATCAACTTGATCTTAACAAAGTCTTCAGACTTCAGCAATCTTCAAGGAAACATCCTCTTCAAAGCTTCAGCTTCTATCTTCAATGGCTCAAATGCTCCAGCAAACAAGATTCAGTCAACAAGATGAGGTGAGGATGTTAGAGTGCTCACTGACTTCCAAAGAATGCCATTGAGGACTTAACATCAAAGGGGAAGGCTCTCTCAAAGTTCTACCTCAGGGGGCAAGGTCACTAATCCCTCCAAAGGAGAGAGGTGAATACCCTTAAGGGACTTTATGTCACAGAGAAGGAAGGAGGTGAACAAGACACTCCTTGTTTATTGAATGGAAGTAATCTACCTAAGGCTCTACCTATGTACTTATAAACCTATTAACAAAACAACAAAAGCTAACTAAGCTCCTCTGCAAGGTCTTCAAAGCTTCAATGATGATCCACAAGGTCTTCAACTCAATCTTCAAAGCTCACACACTCAAAGGAGAAGAAAAACAAGCAAAACAATACAAACTATGCCTTTAAGCAACACACATACTAACCATACATTCAAAAATCAATTAAAAATACCAAAACACCAAATAATATTCTAGAAAAATTCTAGGGGATTCTACACATTCTTACCCTTAACCCATATATTCCCCATACACTAATATGGCCTATAAACCCCAAAACAAAATGGTTCAAATCTCCTTATACAACCTAAAACCCTAATTTGAACACCTAAATGTCAAACAATAAAACTACATCAAATTTTAATCTACAAATTGAGAATTAAATTCTACATGACCTATGATTCAATATCTAGCTATGCCAAAAAGAATGGCTCAAAAATCCTAAGGGAAAGTCCTAAAACAAATTGTACAAAATCAAGTATTAACCAAAATCAATTAAAAAGCCTATTTACAAGAAAATATGCTAAAAAATATTAAAAGAAAAATAAAATGGAATTTTATTTATGGATATTTTTCTAGACAAAATCATGAATATGCGAAAAAAAGAAGAAATGAAAAATATTAATTTTTGAATTTTATATGGATTTATTAAAATGCAAGAAAATTAAAAGAAATTAAAATAAAATGAAAATATGAGAAAAGGGGAGGGGGGTGTCATGAGTAATGCGCCTCAGTTGATATCCCTGATGGGCCAGGAAACTGGGGTGCAAATAGAAATCTTGGTAAGCCCACCTGCGCTCAGAAAATTAACAGAAAAATCAAAGGAAAATAAATGTGGACATGGTACAAATAGCATCAAAATTTAGTGTATTTTTGGATTGGGCCCATTGGTGGGGTGTGAGTAGCAGTGGTTTTGTTAAGCCCTGGATTTTCCACTTAATTGAACGCAGCGTTTTGATGTTAACATTTCCCTCCGTTTTTGAAATTGAATTGGAGCCGTGCGATCATGCGAAGAAGTCAAAGATCTGGGACCATCCAACGGTGGGAGCTCATCGTCCCCAAACAAACCCTAGGGTTTTCAGAAAACCCTAATCCCATGCTAGAACTTCAACTCAATCGTTCTCAATGATGGCTTGATGAAATCCAGAAATTCCAAAAGCAAAAATGTACTATTGATTACCACGAACACAACCATACCAATAGTCTTCCCTGAAACCTCTTGTATTGTTCTAACAGAATGCACGAGTGTTAGGGTTCCACCATGGTTCTCTGCTATCAACCTTAACCAAACTCAAATCCAATGATCTAAACTTGTTCCTTAGGTTACCCTTATCACACTACACTATATCATATCCATTAATCCATCTTACACAGCTTATTAACAATCTTGCAAGAATTGGTACCCTGCCACGAAACCTCATGAATCTTCCTCTAATTCTCAGAAAATCTTCCTCTAACCTAGCATGTTGATCTTACACCTAGGATTCTAACAGAATGTACATAATTATGGACCTATAGACCAAGATACCAACCTGTCAAGCTTCAATGGTGGAGGGTGTTAGGGCTTGATCCAGCACTTGAAACCTTCTCCAAATCTTCCTCCAATAATGAACATCTTTCTGTTTGCAAGAGTTGAGGTGGATGAAGCTTGTAGAAGAAGGAATTGAATCTTGCTTGATCTTGAAGAAATCCAACAATGGCACTTTCTCTCTCACTCTCTCCAATGAACACAGCAACTTTCACCAACCCTGGCCACATTGTGATTCACTCTTTTTATAACAATCCATGGAATCATCTAGAACTTCCTAGAATGAGCTAGAAAGTAATGGAAAGTCATGGAATTTCTCCTTTAATGACATGTTGAACATACCACATCTCATGAGTTAGGCCTTGTAAACTTGTGTCAAAATCTCATTGCAAGAGATATTGAGATCATATGTGCAAAAATCAAGCCAAACTTGCCTTGTGTAGAACCTTCCAAGGATGCCTTAAGATACAAGTTACAATTTTTCAAAGCAACCTTCATTTTTGAGCTTCAAATCAAAATTCTGTTTAAACCAAAGTTTTTAGAATGTTATTTACATTCAAAATGGTATATTGGATGACCTATTTTGGACTCATAGATCTCCCAAACCAAATTTCAACTTGACTTGAATTAACTTATATGCCTTTTTTAGTTCAAATTTACCAAACTTTGTCATTCCATGCTATGAGCTTTTCCAACAATTCATGACCTCTTTTCTAGGCTTAAAATGCCATTTTGAACAACTTTCATGTTTTGAGTTTTTCCATTTGAGGCTTGGAAATAGGAGATATGGCTTTTGCTTAAAATGACCTATAACTGCCAAATGACCAAACTACCCCCTGTCTTGTTCAAACCATAAGTTGAGTTCTACAAATCCTATCAAGGACTTATAGTACTCTCTAGAAAGCTAAGAAGATGCTCTTCAACATTCATGTTGACCAAGAGATCATAGGAATCATCCTACTAGGGCAAAAGTTGTCTGCAAGTTGGGTGACTTTCAAAGACCCAGATTCACATACCTCAGATGACCTGTAATTTGTCAAAACCATAACTTGAGCTCTGCAACTCCTATCAAGGACTTCCACCACTAAAATTAAAGCTAAGAACAAGCTCTATAACATTCATGTTATGGGGAAGATGAGATATCAATCACATCTTGAGCTAAAACTGCCTGGAAGATAGGGACCAAATTAGGGTTTTTTCACTGACAATCCTTAGAAACCCTAACTCAAAACTTCTCAAACTCCTCAATCATGATGAGTTGGTCTAGGAATCATCTTTATAACATCTCTATGCATCATTCCATGATCTCATGGCCCTTGGATTAGGTCTCAACCTTCTCCAAATTTTCAGTTATCCTAGGGTTGACCCAGTCAAAACCCTAATTCTACCATTCATGGTTGAATCTTCTGAATTCTTGCACAATGACTTCTCTGGGCTTCATGATGACTTTCAAGACATCTCATAAGCTTTCTCAAAGCTTCAAGTTCATTCTCACAGTCTCAGAATCATCTGAGGAGCTCCCACAACTCTCAAGCTATGAGGCACACAACCTTGGTTTCAACCAATTTCTCTGAGGATCTCTTGAACTTTCTGATGAAGGTATCAACTCTCAAACACTTACTGAGTAAATAATTGTTGGTCAAATTTTGGGGTGCAACAGATGCCCCTATTCAAACGGCTTGAACCGGATTGGGTGAGAACTGAACGGCTCTCAACCAATCAAGGTGCGAGACGATTGAATACCGGTAAACCCGAAAATTTGCCAACTGCTCAACTCATCGAACACTGGAATAATAGCTGCACGACAACTATCTGGAGAAATGCTGATCTGACATCACCGTCGGAAACGAACAATACATCCAACATCGCCGCTGGAGAACTAAAGAACCTGAATCACCAAAGTACCCAACATCGTCGCTGGAGAACGAACCATCCAACATCACCGCTGGAGAACTGAATTAACTGACACACCTAACATCGCCGCTGGAAAACTGAGTCTGACATCGCCGTCGAGCAACCAAAATACCCCGCATCACCGCTGGAGAAAATACAATACTGAACAAAATACCCCGCATCGCCGCTGGAGAACTACATCTGACGTCGCCGTCGGATAATCAACATACCCCGTATCGCCGCTGGAGAACTAAATCTGACGAAATACCCCACATCGCCGCTGGAGAACTAAATCTGTCAAAATACCCTGCATCGCCGCTGGAGAACTAAATCTGACATCGCCGTCGGACAATCAACATACCCCGCATCGCCGCTGGAGAACTAAATCTGACATCGCCGTCGGACAATCAACATACCCCGCATCGCCGCTGGAGAACTAAATCTGACATCGCCGTCGGACAATCAACATACCCCGCATCGCCGCTGGAGAACTAAAGGATCTGCATCACCTAACATCGCCGTCAGAGGACTGGATCAACTTGACATGCCCAACATCGCCGCTGGAAAACTGAATCTGACATCGCCGTCGGAAACAAACATCGCTCTGAGAGACACTCGACATCGCCGTCGTACAAACATCATCTCTGCTGGGGATTTAAAGGGTCTGACATCGCCGTCGAACATAATCTTCCAACATCGCCGCCGGAAACCAACATAACCTGACCTCGCCGTCAAAACAAACCTAATCTGACCTCGCCGTCAACACATTCAACATCGCTGTCGAACCAATCATAATCTGACCTCGCCGTCAACACATTCAACATCGCCGTCGAACCAATCATAATCTGACCTCGCCGTCAAACAAACATTCAACCTCGCCGTCGAACAAAAACCAACATCTGACCTCGCCGTCAAACAAACATTCAACCTCGCCGTCGAACACATTCAACATCGTCGTCGAACAAAAACCAACATCTGACCTCGCCGTCAACACATTCAACATCGCCGTCGAACAAACATAATCTGACCTCACCGTCAAACAAACATTCAACCTCGCCGTCGAACACATTCAACATCGCCGTCGAACAAAAACCAACATCTGACCTCGCCGTCAACACATTCAACATCGCCGTCGAACAAACATAATCTGACCTCGCCGTCAAACAAACATTCAACCTCGCCGTCGAACACATTCAACATCTGACCTGGGGTTCACCCCTGGTAAATGGAACAAAAGGTACACTTACGTATTTGAAACTATTCCGCTGGGAATGAGAGACTTAACCGAGCACGCTCTGATCTAGGGTTCACCCTCAGAACCATAACGAACCTTGGGATACTACCGCACAATGATCCCACTGTAGAACTTCAACGTCATAGCTATATGAAACCCTGGCCCCTGGCCACTTCCAGCTTCAGCTAGAAAAGATCTTCAAGTACTTCTGAAGATAAGCATCCTTGGCCTTCAAGGATGGCAACTCTGCAGGAGGTATCTTCGACTTCAGTCTAAAGAAATGGTCCTTAGCCTTCAAGGATACATGGATCTGCCTTCAGGAAACTCCACCTCTGCTATAGAGCATCCGTGACTTCAGTCAGGGATATACTTCGACCTTCAGTCCGAAAAATGAATCCTAGGTCATTCATGACCTTGGGGATAACCTTGCCTTCAGGCACCTTCGCTTCAGCTTGGGAAATCTATGACTTCAGTCAGAGAAATGGTATCCTGAGCCATTCATGACTCTTCGGGGATTCAAACACTTTACCTTCAGGAAAAACTCCGCTTCAGTTGGAGAAACATCTTCGACTTCATTCGGAATAAATATCATTCACTTGATCGCAATCAATCATCACCTCAGGACAACTGACTTGGTCTTCAGGCCAACACAGATCATCTTGTTATATCTACAAGCTTTGGAACCTTGTCTTCAGCCACACGTTGATTCATCAACAAGGACATCTGAATCCACAGGAACATTCTGATACCGCCTTCAGGCGTTTACGAAGTCAATCTTCAGATTAGACATCACTGTTGGAGCAAACATTTCACGCTGCTAAGGACTTCAAGAATCATCTTGAACGCACAACTCCGTCGGGCACCTTCAAGAATCATCCTGCACTGATAACCATTCTGGAGACTTTATTCTGCTGGGTATTCCAGGAATCTTCCTGGGCAACTCTTGCTGGGGACGCTACTGGGGAGCTCAAGCATCATATTAGGCGAACAACTCGGGAAACTGCGCTGAGGTTTTAAGAATCATCTTAAGCAACGACCCTGCTGAGGAATTCAAGAATCGTCTTGAGCTGAAGACTTCGCTGGGGATCTCAAAAATCGTCTTGAGCGAGCGACTGTGGGGATTACACCGGGGTCTTAAGAATCATCTTAAGAAAGCGACCTCGTTGGGGAGAACATCAGGAATCGTCCTGAGCAACTGGTCCTTCGGCTGAACACCTGTAAAACAAGAATGATAATGACCTAGATCATGTTTATGATGCGTATGCTTTGGCGCCATGCCCCCACACGGTGGGAATGCTATGCGTTTATGATGAATGCTATGCAATCATGCACAATGATGCGATCCCGTCAGCAAAATAAATGCCGAAGGGAGAATCCTCCTGTCAAGGAGAAAGGACTACTCAGGTAGAGGAATCGTCCTGCTGAGGAGAACATGGTCACGCCGATCTCAATTGGACTCCGTCTGGGGGAATGATCTTCAGTTGACTGCTGCGAGGGAAACAACTTCGGTTGATTACTGCAGCGGAACGAAGCTCTACGAGAACCTGGACCTGCTGAGGGCAGACAACGTCAATCGCGAGACTAAACTGTGTGGCCTTCTCGGCTATTCTTCTGGGGATAACAACTCTGTGGGGAAGCAACTTCAGCTACTCAACACTCCACTAGGGAAAAACCAATCATGATCTGATCAACTTCTAAGGATTCGGCTCCCTTGAACCTCTGCAAACTCGGCTGAGGAAGGAGAAGTCATTCTGCTTCGCTGGAGAGAGTGCGACTCTAGGGAAAATACGAGCTTCGGCACCCGAACATTCTATGAAATATGCGCTTGCAACCCGGTGCTGGGGGAGAATACGAGCTCCGGCGAGCGACTCAGCTGAGAAAATGACATTCCTTCAAGGTGCGTCTGCTTGGGGAAGAGAATCATCTCTGCATGGGGAGACATATCAATGCTCACTATTCTGCGTTCAGCTTCTGCGGAGGAGAGACTACTGAACTCTGCTGGAGAGGGAGGACTCGTCCTGCTTCGGGGATGCGCACGACACATCTTCTGGAGGGTGCTACACCTGCAACAACACAAACAAACAGACAAGATACCCTCCTCAAAGGGGCCTATCCCGGTTATTATCCCGTGACAATATTCAGTTAATTAATTGTTTCGACAATCAATGGGCATAGGCCCGTGAGTTTATGTATGCGCATTTTATCAAAAACGTCGGCGCTTTCATTCGCAAACAAAACAGATAAATGTTAAACAGGCAAACAGAATTGCTGAATAATGTGCATTTTATTGATGATGAACCCCTGAATGGGCAAAAATGTTTTACAACAGAGGCAAGCTCCTGGAATGAGGAAGCCGCGCAAAAATAAAACAGTATATACAAATGTCGGCAACGAGGCGTAGACGAACACCATGAGTTGATCCCTCTAAGACCCACTCGACTTCGATACTTCTCCGACGCGTCAGCTTCGGAAGAGATTGATTCAGGTAAACGGCCCTCAGGTCCTCCGAACCACCAAACAATGAAAGTCCATACGCGGAACGCAGTCATTTGCTTATTCAAATCCCTAACTTTTGCGTGAACCGCCCTCTACGGGTTTTCAGTTCACCGGGATACCCTTTTTTGCCGAAGCCACCCAGTGTAGGTTTTCGACTTCGCGGGTGTACATTTTTCAATATATCCCTAATTTTTGCCTGAACCTTTTATTCTGTTTTTGGTTCGCCGGGATGCCCCTTTTTTGCCTGGAATCTTTCTTTTTTGCCCAGCGGGTCTCTTTCAAGCAAAGTATTTTTTAACTGCGTCCGCGTTCACCGGGGATGCAAAATCTTCACCATCCATCGTGGATAACAACAAAGCTCCTCCTGAGAAGACCTTGCTGACGACATACGGCCCTTCGTAATTCGGAGTCCACTTGCCCCGGTGATCGGAGTGTGGCGGAAGAATCTTCTTCAGGACGAGATCACTCGTCTAAAAGCTTCTAGGACGCACCTTCTTATCATAAGCTTTCTTCATTCGGCTTTGGTACAGGCGACCAAATGCAATCGATGCTAACCTCTTCTCGTCCATCAGGCTGAGTTGGTTCAAAAGATTCGTAATCCATTCTGCCTCGTCGAGTTTCACATCAACCAAAACTCGCAAAGAAGGAATCTCCACTTCTAACGGTAGGACAGCTTCTATACCGTACACCAAGGAGAAAGGAGTTGCCCCGGTTGACGTACGCATCGTCGTACGATAACCGTGCAAGGCGAACGGCAACATCTCATGCCAATCTTTGTACGTCACAACCATCTTCTGAACAATCTTCTTGATGTTCTTGTTGGCCGCTTCAACAGCGCCATTCATCTTCGGCCGGTAAGGAGATGAGTTGTGGTGTTCAATCTTGAAGCTCTGGCACAGCTCCTTCATCATCTTGTTATTCAAATTCGAACCATTATCAGTAATGATCCGCTCGGGAATTCCATAGCGACAGATGATGTCCCTCTTTATGAATTTAGCTACCACCTGCTTGGTCACATTAGCGTACGAGGCTGCCTCCACCCATTTGGTGAAGTAGTCGATAGCTACCAGAATGAAACGATGACCATTGGACGCAGTGGGCTCGATCTTGCCTATCATGTCGATGCCCCACATGGAGAACGGCCAAGGGGAGGACATGGCATTCAATGGGCACGGCACTCTGAACTTTATCAGCATAAATCTGGCATTTGTGACATTTCTTCGCGAATCTGAAGCAATCCGACTCCATAGTCAGCCAGTAATACCCTGCTCTCAGGATCTTTCTCGTCATGGCGTGCCCGCCAGCGTGCGTACCAAATGTGCCCTCATGGACTTCTTCCATGAGCATACTTGCCTCCTTCTCATCTACACATCTGAGTAGCACGAGATCGTGGTTTCTCTTATACAACACTCCATCAGGATTGAGATAAAAGTTTCCAGATAGCCTCCTCAGAGTCTTCTTATCCTGGGTTGACGCACCCGCAGGATACTCCTTTGTCATAAGGAAGGTCTGGATATCGTGGAACCATGGCTTGCCGTTGGCGGCATCCTCGATTGCAAAGACAAATGCCGGTCTGTCAAGACGCGAAAGAACAATTCTTGGAGCCTCATTCCAAAAATTGACCTTATACATTGAAGCCAACGTGGCTAAAGCATCAGCCATCTGATTTTCATCCCTGGGTATATGATGGAGTTCCACTCGGTCGAAGAATGGAAGCAGCCTCCTAGCATAATTCATGTACGGCACCAAATTCGCTTGACGAGTTTCCCACTCCCCTTTAATTTGATTGATTACAAGAGCTGAGTCACCATATATGTCTAGATTCTTGATTCTCAAATCGATTGCCTCTTCTAGACCCATGATACATGCTTCATACTCGACTTCATTGTTGGTAACTGGAAACGTCAGTCTCGCAGTAAACGGGATGTGGGATCCATGAGGAGTCGTGATGATAGCCCCGATACCACTTCCATAGGAATTAACCGCTCCGTCGAATATCAACTTCCACTGAGACTTCCTATCTGGCCCCTCATCGGGCAATGGCTCATCGCAATCCTTCGCTTTGAGAAACATAATATCCTCGTCAGGGAATTCGAACTTCATCGGCTGGTAGTCTTCGATTGGCTGTTCGGCAAGGTAATCAGACAATACGCTTCCCTTAATGGCTTTCTGAGAGACGTACTGAATATCATATTCCGTTAACACCATTTGCCATCTGGCAATCCTGCCCGAAAGAGCCGGCTTCTCGAAGACGTACTTGATTGGATCCATCTTTGAAATTAGCATAGTGGTGTGATTGAGCATATACTGTCGCAGACGTTTGGCAGCCCAAGCTAATGCACAACACGTCTTCTCCAGCATCGAGTATCGAGATTCACACTCAGTGAACTTTTTACTCAAATAATAAATGGCATGCTCTTTTCTGCCCGTCTCGTCGTGTTGACCGAGAACACACCCCATACTATTCTCCAGAACCGTCAAGTACATGATTAATGGCCGTCCAGCCACTGGGGGTATCAAGATTGGAGGTTCTTGAAGATACTGCTTTATTTTGTCGAATGCCTTCTGGCAATCCTCATTCCAGGTAATCGCCTGATCTTTCTTTAAAAGCTTGAACATCGGTTCACAAGTGGCCGTGAGCTGAGAGATAAACCTTGCAATGTAGTTTATTCGGCCCAAGAAACCACGAACTTCTTTTTCTGTTTTCGGCGCTGGCATTTCTTGGATAGCTTTTATTTTCGCAGGATCAACTTCAATCCCTCGTTCACTAACGATAAACCCCAATAACTTTCCGGACCGCACTCCGAAAGTGCACTTGTTAGGATTCAGCCTCAGCCTGAACTTCCTAAGCCTCTCAAAAAGCTTCAATAAGTTGACCAGATGCTCTTCCTCCGTTTGGGACTTTGCAATCATGTCATCAACATAGACCTCGATCTCATGATGAATCATATCATGAAACAAAGTTACCATTGCTCGCTGGTAAGTGGCCCCTGCGTTCTTCAGACCGAAGGGCATTACCTTGTAGCAAAATGTTCCCCAGGGGGTGATAAACGTCGTTTTCTCCATGTCCTCCGGTGCCATCTTAATCTGATTGTAACCGGAGAAGCCATCCATGAATGAAAACACGGAAAACTGGGCTGTGTTGTCGACCAACACATCGATATGAGGCAACGGGAAGTCATCCTTAGGGCTCGCCCTATTCAAATCCCGATAATCGACGCACATGCGTACCTTACCGTCCTTCTTCGGTACAGGCACTATGTTGGCGACCCACGGAGGGTAAGTGGTAACGGCTAGAAATCCTGCGTCCAACTGCTTCTGGACCTCTTCTTTGATTTTTACAGCCATATCTGGTCTCGTCCTCCTAAGCTTCTGCTTGACTGGAGGGCAATCTTCTCGCAACGGCAAGCGATGAACCACGATGTCAGTGTCAAGCCCGGGCATATCTTCGTATGACCAAGCAAAGACGTCACTATACTCTCAAAGCATCTCGACCAGTCTATGCTTGACATCATTCTGCAGCGCAGCCCCTACTCTGACATTTCTGACGAGCTCCTCAGAACCCAGATTTACAATCTCAATATCCTCCTCATGAGGCAGAATAACCTTTTCCTCTTGTCTCAACAAGCGGGCCAACTCTTCCAGAAGGTCTTCGTCTTCATCAATCTCATCCTCGGCTTGATAGATCGGGCAATCGAAGTCGTAGTGAGCCGTAGAGGGTCCAGAGTCGATGTCATCTGTTATGTGGATCCTGCAATAACAAGGGTTAAGTTTAAAGCAAGAATATGCAGGTTAGCACAAACCTCGTTGCCATTTTAATGTTTTTTCGAAACAAACATAAAACAGGAATAACAGAGAACACAATTTTTGAGTACGAAGAAAACGCCTTTTATTTTATTAACAAAATGCATGTACATAATCCAACAAGGCCCTGACAATAAAACCGCTATGCCCCGGGTCGGACATAGGATTGTACAAAGATTGTAAAAAGCAACTCATTACTCTTCACTTGTCAGCTGGATAATCTCCTTGATGGTCCAATTGTTGAGGCGCTCGCCCGGCTTGCTTGGTTGAATCCAGGCGTCAAGATCACAATCGCTATCCCCGCTGTCCTCAGACGCTGCGTTGATGCTTTCGAAAATTACTCTGCCTTTGGTGAATAGGATCGGCCCCTTCCCACGAGACGACTTGCTGGAAGAAGATGAAGCTTCAGCTTCAGGAGAATATCCCAGTCCAAACTTATCCTGCTTGATTGGTATATCCAAAACATGCCCCCAACCTGGGGTGGAACCGGCTTCGACAACGGCCCGAGCTTCTTTAAACGAGGAGAGATTCATCTCTTGCTTCTCTGCGACGACAGGAGCTACCTCTTTCACCTTGACGGTTTCAAATGCTTGGCAAAGGGTTTCATGGATTTCTCCATCCATTTCAACATACTTAAAGGATGACAAGTGGCTCACCATAATGTCCTCCTCACCACAGACGGTTACTATGCTGCCCCCGACAGCATATTTGAGCTTCTGATGCAGCGTGGATGTCACGGCACCAGCAGCATGGATCCATGGCCGACCTAAGAGGCAACTGTAGGCAGGCATGATATCCATGATATAGAAAACCGTATTGAACGTCTCTGGACCAACTTGAATCGGCAGGGTCAACTCTCCGAAGACGTGGCGCTTAGTTCCGTCAAATGCTTTCACCACCAGATCACTGGGCGTGCAAAGCAATCCACGGGTATCCAACTTCATTAGTGCCTTCTTCGGAAGCACATTAAGCGACGAACCCGTATCCACCAGGACATGCGACATGATAGTGCCTCTGCACTCTATCGAGACGTCCAAGGCGCTGTTGTGATCTCTTCCTTTAGGAGTCAGCTCTAGATCTGTGAATCCCAGCCCATTACCAGCATTGACATGGGCCACCACCTCTTCCAGCTGATTTACTGATATCTCCTGCGGCACATATGCAGCGTTCAATACCTTCAGTAACGCGTTGCGGTGCGCTTCAGAACACAGCAACAAGTTAAGAATAGAGATCTTTGACGGAGTCTGATGAAGATGATCTACAATCTTGTAGTCGCTCTTCTTGATTAATCGCATGAACTCTTCAGCATCTTTAACTAGAAAATCTTTTTCTGCCCTAGAAGGGACCTCCTCGACAGCTTTGCCTTTACCCTTATCCACAGCGTCAGCTCAGACCACTTTCTCTGCCGCAACCTCAGCTGGCGCAAACACTCTACCGCTTCTAGTAATGCCACTGATCCCGACAAGATTATGCACAGTCGATCCGAACGGCTCAAGCTCTATCTTCTGACCATTGCAATAGACTTCGGCGCCGTAATGCCAGGGAACGACGTTAGTGCTTTCGAATGGGATTGGCCCGGCCCTGGTGATAGTGATAGTAGGCGGTCGGGGCGCAGAAATAGTAATAGGGTGACGAGGAATAGTAATGGTAGCAACTTCATCCGCCTGCTTCAGCACGACTTCCCCTGATGCACTTTCAACGCTCCGGATGAACTGCAAAATACCCTCAGACATCAGACTTTGGATACCTTTGACCAGCTGCTCACACCCATCAGGAAGTGTAGCACAAGCCATACATAACTCTCCACATCCAGGGAAGAAGCCCTTCTTCAGCAACTTAGCCTTGACAAAGCTAAGCGGCGTCTTCAAGTCTTTGACATCCGTCAGCAAGTCCGCACTCTCCTCAGTGATAACGGCGTTCACTCCGCCTCCCTTATGATGAGGCATAGGGTTCTTGGTAATGTTGGGCACACTGTCAGAAAAGTTAATGACCTTGGCGTCCACCAAGTCCTGCACTTTGTGCTTGAAAGATTTACAATTCTCAATCGTATGGCCTGGTGCCCCAGTATGGAAATCACAAGTAGCATTGGCGTCGTACCCCGGTGGTGGTGCCCCTGTTAAGGGAGCCATTGTCCTCTTTTGCACTAACTGAAGCTGAAGCAACGTTTGCAGAAGCTGTGCATACGACATAGGTGGAGTTTCAAACTGACGATTTGTCGTAGGAGCCCGATTCTGATATCTTCTATACCCCTGCTGATTCTGCTGCGGAGGTTGTTGCTGCTGCTGCTGCTGCTGCGGTGGAGCAGCTGGGATATTTATGCTAGCAATCTGAGGCTGAGGGCCCTTGCCCTTTCTCCGAGCATTAGTGACAGCACTGGCATCTCCCTCTCGACGCTTGCCAGCGTAGGGTTTCTTACTACCTCCTCCAGCTGAGGATGATTCGCCCTGAATCTTTCCAATCTTTATACCGTTCTCAACATGCTCACCCATAGTGATGAGAGCCGAGAATGTCCCAGACATGCCGCTGACCAGCTTTTCATAGTAGATTCCAGGAAGGGTAGCCACGAACATTTGCACTAGCTCACGCTCAACCATCGGCGGTTGAACCCGAGCAGCCAATTCACGCCACCGCTGGGCGTACTCTTTAAAGCTTTCGTTGTTCCGCTGTGAGAGATTCTGAAGCTGAACCCGGTTGGGAGCCAAATCACTATTGTATTGATAGTGGAGGATGAACGCTTCTGCGAGATCTTTCCAGGTGCGCACAGTAGCGGGCTCCAGACCCATATACCATTCGAGTGATGGACCAGAAAGACTATCCTGGAAGAAGTGCATCAGCAACTTCTCATCGTCAGAATAAGCGGACATCTTTCTATAATAAGATCGAAGGTGGACCCGGGGGCAGGTAGTACCCTTATACTTCTCAAAGACAGGCACCTTGAACTTATGAGGTACCTTAAAATCAGCAATCAACCCGAGCTTGGACATGTCAACGCCCAATGTGTTCTGATTTTCAATGTCTCTCATCTTGTCTTCCAGCGCTTTGAACCTGAGTCGAGCTTCAGCATTCAACTCTGCTTCTACACCTCTCTGAGAGAATATGTCATCCTGATGGTCCTCCAGCCACGGTTGAGGCACCAACAGATTTCCTGCACCAGCATTGCCGTTGACCGGCCCTATGTTAACATTGGCTTCCAAACTACCATTGCCGACGCCTGCCGCATTGAGCCCGAGATTAGTCATCAGATTGTCGTTAGCACTGCCGTTGCCCCCGGCAACAGGAACAACGTTTTGTGGAGCGTCCACTGGAGGAGGAGTAGGCACAGCCCCTCCATGAAGTATGCCATTATTGTCAACCCTGGAGATCAGAGGTTGAACCAAAGTGCGAAGCTGGTCCTGACCATTAGCGACCACCTGCATCAGTTCCATGAAATGATCCATCCGTTCACGGAGCTCTTGAACATCTGACTGCACCTGGTCCATGATCCTTGTCTGATTGGCGCGAGTTGAGTAACGGTGGATGAGTCTTTGATCAATCCTGGAGACCGGAAGCAACTCGGAACCTGAAAAACCTGTCAACAATAAAGGTTAGGAAAAGCAATAAGATATACACCATGAAAATATGCTTCATGCAGATGCATGCGTGTGTCTGTGTGCGTGGGAGATTTTCCCCGATCCTAGTGCCTTAGTGACAGTGCTGAGAATAATAAGAGGAATAAGAAATCCGAGCCCAATCATGGAAACATCAATCTCTCATATATATATATATATATGGAAAGGCCTGTCAAGGCAGTACACAGTATCAGTGAGTACAAACAGATCAACAGCATGACCTCAGCCAACAAGTCTGGTGATGGTCAGCATACATCAAAGATCAAAACAACAGGAATACAACTAGTCAAGTACGGCCACGGGCGCGATACTCTGCCAATAACTCCTTCGTCTCTGGATGATCTGGCAAGGTGAGCAACCCCTCGACGAGTAGTTCCCTCTGCCTGATGGTATGCTGAAGCCCCTGAACTGAACTCTCCCAAGCTCCTTCGCCAAAGCAGTCCTCCAGCTTCCGCTTCTTAGACTCAAACATCATCTTATGCTCCTTCAGACTAGCAAGAGCTTTGTTGAGACGGGCTTCAGCGGAGTATCTGCGGGCGGTCTCTTCATCAAACCTCCGCTCACTATCTTTTACTTCGGCTTCCAGCTTAGAGATCTGCAGTATCAGTTTGTCCTCTCGCTCCTTCCTGGTGGCCATGGAGGTCTTCCAATGCTGGTCGAACTTAGATATCCTCCGATATGCTTCCTCCAAATGCTGCTTCTTCGTAGCTAGTACATCATTAGCAGCCCTGAAGTCTTGACCTAAGCGTTCCCGATCAACAATATGCTTTGCCAAGTCTGCACCCAGTTGGTTCACCGACTCTGTTTGCTTCTTGAGAGCATGCACGACTTCATTCCGTTCACTTCGAAGCTGAGCTAACTCCTTCTCTAATTCTGCATTTGCCCGCTTCAGTTCATCACGCTCGGCCAATACCTGGTCGTGCTGATGAATGGACACAGTGGTAGGCTCTTCGACTGGTGGAGGACTCTCTGGTCTGACGTGAGGGAATGGCGTCCCTATAGCGCTGACTCTGGCTCTGATCCAATCTAAATAAGGAGGGTAGGCTTGGCTGTTGCTCTTTCCCAACAAAGGCTTTCCTCTCGTGCTGATATTGTTCCACGCATGCTGAAGCTTGGACAATAAATCCCCCTCTAGAGTACCCGTGAGGTACAGAGATTCCTGTACCTCTTCCTCCTTCGGTGGAGTCCTCAAAGCATATGCGAACTGACGAACTAGCAATGATGGATTGTAGTTGATGCAACCCTTCCTACCTATCAGAGGTACGTTAGGAAACCCACTACAGCTGAAGATCACCTCGGTGCCTAACCTGTCTCTGTCAACGAACCAATCAATGTCTTCCGCCGACAGACTCATCAGACGCTCAGGCCACTCAGCTGAGGCTGCAGACAAGACGGAAGAACCCCTCTTGGGCAAATGACTATCAAACCACTTGTACAACAACGGTACGCAGCATGAGACATTCTTCCCTCTCCGGTTCTCATTCTTGTAATGCACTGAATGGTAGACGTCTCCGATCAGAGTAGGGACTGGATTCCCTGAGGCGAAGATGTAGAATGCATCAAAGTCCACGAAATCAGGCATGCTGGGGAACAGGATAATGCCATATATGCATAAAGCAAGGATGGAGTTGAATGCGTCCCAACATTTGTCCTTAGCACACTGTTGAGCCTTAGCTATCAGAAACTGCAGAGAGAACCCAGGAACCTTGTTCCAACTCGTCACCACTAACTCAGAAGCGCTCAAATGGAGTGAGGAAGCTAAACCAGCCAGATCAGGCTCAGCATCCATGTGGACAAAAGGCATCTGCCTTTTGATAGGCACACCCAGCATATCAGCATACTCTTCCAATATCGGCGCGAGAATGAAGTCGTGAAAAGTGAAACACCTCAAGGGAGGGTCATAAAACTGCAGAAGAGCATGTAACCCATTCAACTCGGACGTAGAAGGTTTGCAAACCAGACTAAGCAACCTGCCATAAGACTTCCTGAACCTATCCTTCACAGAATCCCCTGCCAGGGCTATCAAACCAGTCAGCTTCGACACATCGGGGGTCGGGAACTTGTACGCAACAGTCTTCCGGAGGGAGGCCATAATAACAGCAGAAGGCGAGGAATCCGGGATCGGGGAAACGGTACCTGCAACACAGACACACGTTAATGGAATGCAGATGAATGCGCAAACTAATGCAAAATGCAGGCATGCAATAATATATCCAGATAGCTGCTGTGGAGATTCGGTATCAACAGTCGCTGGTGAGACAGAAACCCCGGTGTAAGACTACTAATCTGATCTGCTGAGAATAACCATCTTATAGGACCGAGATCAAAATTCTGCTCTGACAAGAATAAGTGTCTGATAATAAGGACCCCGGGTGCATGATCAAGAGATATCTGCTGATGAAGTCTTCAGACCCCAACTCAAAATCTGCCCTATCAAGAACAAATAACATCTGCTGATGAGATCTTCAGACCCCACAAATCTGCTCTATCCAGAACAAACCACTGATGACGATACACTGATCAAAAACTGCCCTATCTAGAACAGGCAAATCTGCATCTGAGAAGCCCTGGTACCAGCATAACTGATTCACTGTCAAGAAAACCAGGTAGTCTGAAGGTCTAAGTTTCCTGCAATAAACCCAGTCCCGCTCACAGGTATGGACCTAGACTGACTCAAGGTACGACATCCTATGCGTTCATCAGCGTCACAGACTTTCAAAACTGATAATACGATTCCCAGAAGGAGTGGCATCATCAAGTCCTGAAGAGGCCTCACTTAGCTGAATCACAAATGATCGGTCCCCAGAGTCGACAATCCACCAAACCAGCAACCGTCTCAACCCAAAGGGTTGAAAGTGAAGCCAACCGGATGAACCTCGTCTGAGCGTGGATTTCATGAGACACTAGTGCCTGCAAAGCAAGCACGCGCCCACTAATTTCCACTCTAAGTCTATGGTGCACTCAAGCCTGGGTCTGGCTTCTCACTCATCAGAACTCCCATCCCACAACAGCACAAATAATCATATTATACTAGAAATACAATGCGGGAAATAAAGTGCAAGAAGTAAAAATGCGATAAATAAACGCAACCCAACAAGTAAACACACAAACGGTAGGATTGACTCGCAGGGAACCGTTGGAGTCCCCAGCAGAGTCGCTAGCTGTCGCTTGCGCGAAAATAAGGTGCCGGCACAACAGAAGAGTCACCACCTTTCGTTATTTATCCCTCAGAGCGGGAAAGGAAACGATCGGAAAAACCTGACGAATAAGGGTAAGACAAGGTCATCGCAACCATTGTCTGGGTTCGGGAGTCGGTTACGCAAGGGGAAGGTATTAGCACCCCTCACGTCCGTCGTACTCGACGGGATCCTCGCTTGCTTGTTTACTTGGACGGGTTGGTTTTATTCTATCTACCTATCAAGGTTGGCTGAAAAAGAAAAGAAATATGACTCGGCAAAGCGTCGCACTTTATGCCTACGTATTCTCATCAGAGAATGAGAAATCAGAGTCAACGTAGTTCGGCCTACGAAGGGTTATAGGGGAAGGTAGCTCGCCAAGACATCTCCATCTTGTGCCTACGTACTCTCAACAGGTATGAGAGATCAGAGCTCACGTAGTTCGGGAAACTACGGGTTATTTCCTGAAAGAAGTGTTTTTTATTGTGTTTGCGATTTCAACCGCACTAGAGACTATGACCTGAGAGTGAATGCGTCGCATGTCACCCAAAGGGTACCATACTAAACATCCAGACCATGGAAAAGAAACTCTCCCACAATCCTTTCTCAGATAGCTTAAGGCTCGTAACGTACGAAAGAAATCATTCATGATTACTGTATCTTAAACTGTTTTGAGATGAGAAGAGAACAGACCCAACTAGGAGGGAGACTATCAAGTCCTACTGTTATCATGCCATGGATTCATCCTATGGTTGAGGTTTGAACAGGGAACTCCTAGATGTTGTCATGCATAGGTTTCAACCTAAAAGTCTATCGTCAAATCCTTATCAAAGGAAATGAGAGTCCTAAGGGATCATGTCAATGATACACCAAAACAGACAAAGCATCAGCTTTAACAGTAAAATGCATGCAATGCAAGTGAGGGAGGAAATGTGTGTGGGGCTTCAGCCTCCACAAGCTCGTCTCGACCTCAAGCCAGTCATGAAATAACAGTAATCATACTGAAAAATAAAACAACATGCTATCAAGCACTAAACAGTAAACTGCAATCATACAGATAAAAGAAATGAAATCATGCTATCAAGCAAAATAAACACATGGGCAAGGGAGCTGGGCTCTACCGAATACTCGCAAGCAAAGCCAAGCAATAACAATACAAGCAGAGGGAGCAACTCAACCTCTAATGCAATCATGCTCTTAGACTGAACTTATTCTAGATGGACTTAGTCTAATGCAACAGACAAATCAGACAAAACAAACAATACAGAAAAGAAAACAGAAGAAAGCCTCAGCTCCTCCGGCAGCAACTCAATCTTCAGACTTCAATCATCAATTGCTTTCCAGGTATCAACCCTACAATATGAGTATCAACTCATCTTCTCCCTTAAGCTTCAGCTTCTTTGATCAGCTCCACCTTCAGGCTTCACTATCCTCAGGGATCTTCAAGCATCAACTTGATCTTAACAAAGTCTTCAGACTTCAGCAATCTTCAAGGAATCATCCTCTTCAAAGCTTCAGCTTCTATCTTCAATGGCTCAAATGCTCCAGCAAACAAGATTCAGTCAACAAGATGAGGTGAGGATGTTAGAGTGCTCACTGACTTCCAAAGGATGCCATTGAGGACTTAACATCAAAGGGGAAGGCTCTCTCAAAGTTCTACCTCAGGGGGCAAGGTCACTAATCCCTCCAAAGGAGAGAGGTGAATACCCTTAAGGGACTTTATGTCACAGAGAAGGAAGGAGGTGAACAAGACACTCCTTGTTTATTGAATGGAAGTAATCTACCTAAGGCTCTACCTATGTACTTATAAACCTATAAACAAAACAACAAAAGCTAACTAAGCTCCTCTGCAAGGTCTTCAAAGCTTCAATGATGATCCACAAGGTCTTCAACTCAATCTTCAAAGCTCACACACTCAAAGGAGAAGAAAAACAAGCAAAACAATACAAACTATGCCTTTAAGCAACACAAATACTAACCATACATTCAAAAATCAATTAAAAAGACCAAAACACCAAATAATATTCTAGCAAAATTCTAGGGGATTCTACACATGCTTACCCTTAACCCGTATATTCCCCATACACTAATATGGCCTATAAACCCCAAAACAAAATGGTTCAAATCTCCTTATACAACCTAAAACCCTAATTTGAACACCTAAATGTCAAACAATCAAACTACATCAAATTTTAATCTACAAATTGAGAATTAAATTCTACATGACCTATGATTCAATATCTAACTATGCCAAAAAGAATGGCTCAAAAATCCTAAGGGAAAGTCCTAAAACAAATTGTACAAAATCAAGTATTAACCAAAATCAATTAAAAAGCCTATTTACAAGAAAATATGCTAAAAAATATTAAAAGAAAAATAAAATGGAATTTTATTTATGGATATTTTTCTAGACAAAATCATGAATATGCGAAAAAAAGAAGAAATGAAAAATATTAATTTTTGAATTTTATATGGATTTATTAAAATGCAAGAAAATTAAAAGAAATTAAAATAAAATGAAAATATGAGAAAAGGGGAGGGGGGTGTCATGAGTAATGCGCCTCATTTGATATCCCTGATGGGCCAGGAAACTGGGGTGCAAATAGAAATCTTGGTAAGCCCACCTGCGCTCAGAAAATTAACAGAAAAATCAAAGGAAAATAAATGTGGACATGGTACAAATAGCATCAAAATTTAGTGTATTTTTGGATTGGGCCCATTGGTGGGGTGTGAGTAGCAGTGGTTTTGTTAAGCCCTGGATTTTCCACTTAATTGAACGCAGCGTTTTGATGTTAACATTTCCCTCCGTTTTTGAAATTGAATTGGAGCCGTGCGATCATGCGAATAAGTCAAAGATCTGGGACCATCCAACGGTGGGAGCTCATCGTCCCCAAACAAACCCTAGGGTTTTCAGAAAACCCTAATCCCATGCTAGAACTTCAACTCAATCGTTCTCAATGATGGCTTGATGAAATCCAGAAATTTCAAAAGCAAAAATGTACTATTGATTACCACGAACACAACCATACCAATAGTCTTCCCTGAAACCTCTTGTATTGTTCTAACAGAATGCACGAGTGTTAGGGTTCCACCATGGTTCTCTGCTATCAACCTTAACCAAACTCAAATCCAATGATCTAAACTTGTTCCTTAGGTTACCCTTATCACACTACACTATATCATATCCATTAATCCATCTTACGCAGCTTATTAACAATCTTGCAAGAATTGGTACCCTGCCACGAAACCTCATGAATCTTCCTCTAATTCTCAGAAAATCTTCCTCTAACCTAGCATGTTGATCTTACACCTAGGATTCTAACAGAATGTACATAATTATGGACCTATAGATCAAGATACCAACCTGTCAAGCTTCAATGGTGGAGGGTGTTAGGGCTTGATCCAGCACTTGAAACCTTCTCCAAATCTTCCTCCAATAATGAACACCTTTCTGTTTGCAAGAGTTGAGGTGGATGAAGCTTGTAGAAGAAGGAATTGAATCTTGCTTGATCTTGAAGAAATCCAACAATGGCACTTTCTCTCTCACTCTCTCCAATGAACACAGCAACTTTCACCAACCCTGGCCACATTGTGATTCACTCTTTTTATAACAATCCATGGAATCATCTAGAACTTCCTAGAATGAGCTAGAAAGTAATGGAAAGTCATGGAATTTCTCCTTTAATGACATGTTGAACATACCACATCTCATGAGTTAGGCCTTGTAAACTTGTGTCAAAATCTCATTGCAAGAGATATTGAGATCATATGTGCAAAAATCAAGCCAAACTTGCCTTGTGTAGAACCTTCCAAGGATGCCTTAAGATACAAGTTACAATTTTTCAAAGCAACCTTCATTTTTGAGCTTCAAATCAAAATTCTGTTTAAACCAAAGTTTTTAGAATGTTATTTACATTCAAAATGGTATATTGGATGACCTATTTTGGACTCATAGATCTCCCAAACCAAATTTCAACTTGACTTGAATTAACTTATATGCCTTTTTTAGTTCAAATTTACCAAACTTTGTCATTCCATGCTATGAGCTTTTCCAACAATTCATGACCTCTTTTCTAGGCTTAAAATGCCATTTTGAACAACTTTCATGTTTTGAGTTTTTCCATTTGAGGCTTGGAAATAGGAGATATGGCTTTTGCTTAAAATGACCTATAACTGCCAAATGACCAAACTACCCCCTGTCTTGTTCAAACCATAAGTTGAGTTCTACAAATCCTATCAAGGACTTCTAGTACTCTCTAGAAAGCTAAGAAGATGCTCTTCAACATTCATGTTGACCAAGAGATCATAGGAATCATCCTACTAGGGCAAAAGTTGTCTGCAAGTTGGGTGACTTTCAAAGACCCAGATTCACATACCTCAGATGACCTGTAATTTGTCAAAACCATAACTTGAGCTCTGCAACTCCTATCAAGGACTTCCACCACTAAAATTAAAGCTAAGAACAAGCTCTATAACATTCATGTTATGGGGAAGATGAGATATCAATCACATCTTGAGCTAAAACTGCCTGGAAGATAGGGACCAAATTAGGGTTTTTTCACTGACAATCCTTAGAAACCCTAACTCAAAACTTCTCAAACTCCTCAATCATGATGAGTTTCTATAGGAATCATCTTTATAACATCTCTATGCATCATTCCATGATCTCATGGCCCTTGGATTAGGTCTCAACCTTCTCCAAATTTTCAGTTATCCTAGGGTTGACCCAGTCAAAACCCTAATTCTACCATTCATGGTTGAATCTTCTGAATTCTTGCACAATGACTTCTCTGGGCTTCATGATGACTTTCAAGACATCTCATAAGCTTTCTCAAAGCTTCAAGTTCATTCTCACAGTCTCAGAATCATCTGAGGAGCTCCCACAACTCTCAAGCTATGAGGCACACAACCTTGGTTTCAACCAATTTCTCTGAGGATCTCTTGAACTTTCTGATGAAGGTATCAACTCTCAAACACTTACTGAGTAAATAATTGTTGGTCAAATTTTGGGGTGCAACACGTGGTTGCTGTTGGTGTAGCTGTTTAGTATTTTAATTATGTTGGGTCGAGTCGTGCTCTGGTCATGTAACACTAGGATCGTTTGTTTTATATCTTAGAGATACATTATGTACTCTACACTATGTTTTTATATTCATTGGAATATTATGATGTTGGTCTTGGTTCCTAAGTAATTTTGAATTATGTGATGAACATGAATGTTCTGTTAAGAGAATTATGTTAGAAATTGAATCCGCTGCTACATGCGAAGTGAAAACTTGAAAAGCATGATTATTTATTAAAGTGTTAATGAGCACGACGTGTGGTTTTTGATGTTTTGGAAATTATGTGTGACACCCTTTTGTGAATGCATGATGATTTACTCTGATTATTTATATATATTACGCAGGATTTAGAAGGGTGTTACATTAGTGGTATCAGAGCAGGTTGGTCAGTTGACCAAGTTGTTAATGTGTTCATCCCCTTATGTATTTGATATGTTTGTGTAGCACTATTAATATGGTTTGTTCTAACGAGGATTTGTTGTTGGAATCAAGAACAATGGTTGTAGGCAGAAATGATGAAGCGATTGCTGAAGCTTTGGTGATGTTGGCTGAAGCGATTGGACAGAATCCACAAGCCAACGTGAATGCTGGAAACAACGCCGATGATGAGTTTTGTGCTTTGGGAAGGTTTCAAAGGAACAATCCTCCAATTTTCAAGGGAACCCATGAACCTGACAAAGCACAAGTATGGCTAAAAGCGACCGAGAAGATCTTTCGAGTCGTGAACTGTTCAGATGCGCAGAAGGTGCAGTTTGGCACTCATATGCTAGAAGAGGAAGTCGAGGACTGGTGGGGTAACACTCGTCAGAGGTTTGAAGAAGATGAGGTTGAGGTTACTTGGGATGTTTTTAGAGAGGCATTTCTGGAAAAAAAATATTTTCCAGAAGATGTGCGTGGGAAGAAGGAAATTGAATTCCTCGAGTTGAAACAAGGTAACTCAACTGTGGCTGAATATGCAGCAAGGTTTGAGGAATTGATTAAGTTGTGTCCTCATTACAACACTACCAATGCTGAGAGATCCAAGTGTCTCAAGTTCGTGAATGGTTTGAGGCCTGAAATCAAGCAAGTCGTTGGTTATCAGGAAATTAGGCGATTTTATGAGTTGGTGAACAAAAGCAAGATTTATGATGAAGATAGTAGAGCTAGATCTGCCCACTATAAGAGTTTAAACAACAAGACAGGAAAAGGTCAATTCAGAGGAAATCCGTATGTGACTCCTGCTGATAAGGGGAAATAGAAAGCTGGTAATGGAAAGAAGCCGAGTGGGGGAGGAACTCCTACTCTAGTGAAGTATTTTAGATGTGGTGTTAAAGGACATCGTGGTCCTGAGTGCACAAGTGTTGAGCAGACGTGTTTCAAGTGTGGCAAGCAAGGCCACAAGGCTTTCGAGTGCAGAAGCAGTGCAAATGTGACTTGCTACAACTGTGGTGAGCAAGGGCATATTAGTACCAAGTGTGACAAACCCAAGAAGGCTCAAGCGAATGGGAAAGTTTTTGCTCTATCAGGATCAGAAACTGCTAATGAAGATCGGTTGGTCTGAGGTATGTGTTTTATTAATGGTATACCTTTGGTTGCTATAATTGATATTGTAGCTACGCATTCTTTTATCTCCTTTGATTGTGTTAAGAGATTGAATCTGGAGTTGTCAATTATGAGTGGTAGTACGGTTATTGATACTCCTATTATGGGTTCAGTAACTACCCCATATGTGTGTTTGAATTGTTCGTTGAGTATGTTTTGGTAAAGACTTTGGAGTTGATTTAATGTGTCTTCACTTAGATCAACTTGATGTTATTCTTGGGATGAATTGGTTGAAATTCAATCGTGTTTATATTAACTGTTTTGATAAAACGGTTATTTTTCCTGAACCTGATGATGAAGGGGACTTGTTTATGTCTGCCAAGAAAGTGAATGAGTCGGTACAGGATGGTGCGAAGGTGTTTATGTTGATGGAAACTTTGAGCATTGGTGAAAGTGGAGCAATTGATGTTGTACCAATTCTCCGTGATTTTCCAGAAGTTTTTCCGGATGAGATAAGAGATTTACCGCCGAAACAAGAAGTGGAGTTCGCGATCGACTTAATTCCTGGAACTAGTCTGGTATCGATGGTTCTATATCGTATGTCTGCATCAGAATTGAAAGAGTTGAAGAGTCAACTTGAAAATATACTTGATAAAAGGTTTATTCGTCCAAGTGTGTCACCGTGGGGTGCACCAGTTTTGTTGGTTAAGAAGAAAGAAGGTAATATAAGGCTTTGTGTGGATTATAGACAATTGAACAAGGTGACTATCAAGAATAAGTATCCACTTCTGAGGATTGATGATTTGATGGATCAGTTGATTGGTGCGAGTGTCTTTAGTAAGATAGATATGAGATCTGGGTATCATCAGATTCGTGTGAAGGCTGAAGATATTCAGAAGACTGCTTTTAGAATAAGGTATGGACATTACGAGTATTCTGTGATGCCATTTGGCGTGACTAATGCACCAGATGTATTTATGGAGTACATGAATAGGATTTTCCACTCTTATTTAGACAAGTTTATGGTGGTGTTCATTGATGATATTTTAATCTATTCAAAGAGTGAAGAAGAACATGTCGAGCATTTGAGGATCGTGTTATCTATGTTAAAAGAAAAGCAGTTGTATGCTAAACTTTCTAAGTGTGAGTTTTGGTTGAAGGAAGTGAGTTTCCTTGGTCATGTGGTTTCAAGTAGAGGTATTGCAGTTGATCCGTCGAAGGTTGAAGTGGTATCGCAATGGGAAACTCCGAGATCAGTTTTTGAGATTAGAAGTTTTCGTGGGTTGGCAGGTTATTATCGGAAATTTATTGAAGGATTTTCCAAGTTATTGTTACCGTTACATTGCGCAAAAGGTCTTTCTTTCTTTAACCTTTCCTTTGGATAAATCAAAGTCCGGTTGTGAATTTAATGAATTAAGATTCAAGTTAATCAATAGCTTGGTACCACGATTCTCACCGCAACAGAAATGGCGACTTTACTGGGGAAATAATTTAAACTTGAAGGTTTAGCCTATTTTGTTTGATTATAAGCTATATTTGTGAATGTTTGCTTAACATGTATATTTGTCAATATATCTGTTTGTATTGTGGACACTGGGCATTTTGAGTGGTGAGATAAATCCTAACCCGGAATTGAGTGACATATGAGATTGGATTGTGATATGATTAATAATTGGGCTATTGGGAGTAGTCCCAATATGTCTGACATATGATATAATCACGCTTAGTGGAGACTCTTTGAGATGGTTAGTAATGTATGAGTAGTCGTGTGTTCACTAATTGTTTCAATACGGGTCTGTAAAGCTGAGGACCTTTAGTAACATTTTTACCCCCACTTGGCCTTTTTAGGAAATAGCACGGTAACTGTTAGGGAGTAGTCCCTCAATAGTTGTCATGCAATGCTACACTCAGACGAGTTTATCTTGAGAATATTGTTGACTCACATGAGTAATCATGTTAGTTGGCAATATCCAAAGTGAAATTCTGGAATGCAGATCTCAGATGTTCCCAGAATATTGATCTCTGCTCAAACAAGGACGTGGGCAGACCATGAACATTTTAAATTCCTTTAAGAATTAACAATGTCATGACCAATGGCATGACCTCTGTTATGACATTTGCAGACTAACAGAGCTATTTATCTAACCATTTAAATTGTGCAGAATTGTAAATGCTGAAAGATAAATAACACAATGAATTGTTTATCTAGTTCGGTGCAACCTCACCTACATCTGGGGGCTACCAAGCCTGGAAGGAAATTCACTATTAGTAGAATTAATTCAGAGTCAAACAACCCATTTGCACTCCTCACTTAATACCTATCCAATGACATTTCTGCCTAGAGTCCACTAGACAAGAGACCCCACTCACTCCCCCTTAATCACCGCAGTGATAAACAATTCACAATTACATTATGAAGACACTCTTCAAGAATGATGGAAAAGGTAAAAAACAATCCACATAAATGCATCACATCAGTTCCTGAGGTTTAAGGATGAAAAGGAACTCAAAAAAGCTTGAAAATACAAGAAAAAGGTAATCTGACCCAGTGGTAATCAATTACCATGATCAGGTAATCAGTTACACCTTTAAAATTGACCAAAAACGTGAAAAATAGGCAGGGTAATCGATTACCCATATATGGTAATCGATTATCGCTAAGACAGTGGCAAAAATTCAACTTCCAAGAGCACTTCGCAACAACAAATGACTTATCTGATCATCCAAATGAACAAGTAATCAATTATGCACGAAAATCATGCCAAATCATAGCAATCAAATACCAATTGCATCAAACAAATAGAAAGATCAAAGATCAAAACAAGAAATGGATCACATATCAACAACAAACCAAAGATCTACCTCGTTTTCTCGCTCCCGTACGACCAAAACCCTAAAACCTACTCAAATCAAACTTTTTTTGCAATCAAATCCCTATTACACATTAATCCATTCAAACAAATTTCCGCAAAGAACATTATTTAGTCCCTTCTTCCGCGCATATAAACCGTGCTTCAGGCTCCCCTAGCGAGCAGACAACCAACATTTAGTACTTAGAACGCGACCTAAACACTCGGTCACTTTAAGCACAAACCAACCAATATAGTTTGTTAAACTACGATTGATCTGAATTCCTCATTGTAGTATGAGGGTACGTAGGCATAGGATTGCGATATCCTAGCGAGCTACCTTTTTTCTTTTTTACTTCAAACCTTTTACCGTAGTCCACAAACTACGACGCTCTGACTTTTCCATTTCATGAGGGAATATGTAGGCACAAAGGCCCCAATCCTTGGTAAGTACCCTAATAAAACCACCCATTTTCCCCTTAGATGTGAAACCTTAGAAGATAACAAAAAACCTAGTTAACACTTCTCTCGAATCGAATCAAGAGGTTCTCGTTGAGTACAACGGAAGTAAAGGGTGTTAATACCTTCCCTTTGCATAATCGACTCCCGAACCTAGAAATTGGTTGCAATGACCATGTTCTTATCTCTCTAAAGGTTTTATCAATATTTTCCTATTCCTTCCTTGGAATGAATAAAGTTTGGTGGCGGCTGTCGCAACTGCGAAAAATACCCGGTAGAAAAACAAAAGAGTCGCCACCGAACATTATTTATCCCAAAGAGAGGGAAATAACGATCGAAGAAAACTTGAAGAACGGGAGAAGACAAGGTATTCGCAACCAAATCTTGGATTCGGGAGTCGGTTACGCAAGGGGAAGGTATTAGCACCCTTCACGTCCATTGTACTCAATAGGATCCATGCTTGTTGTTTAATCAAAGGGAGTGTTTATCTATAAGCTACTGCTAAATGGAAACAAGAACAAAAGAAAAAGAAAGAGACTCAATAGGATATCGCCGCCCTATGCCTACATATTCCCTCGTGCAATGTGAAAGTCAGAGTCAACATAGTTCGGAAAACTACAGGTGATGGGGGAAGGTTGCTCGCCAAGACATCGTTGTCTTGTGCCTTCGTATCCCCATCTGGTATGAGAAATTAGAGCAAACGTAGTTCGGGTATGAACGAAAACCACAGATTGGTTAAGTGTTTTTTTATGAGTGGTGTTAAGTTCCCATTTCAGCAGTTAGGGTCGATGCATGTTTGCGGTAGAACGGAAAAGTAACGTACTCTTTTCTGAAAATGAAGTTTGAAACAATGATTCCGAAGGATAAAAGGTTTGAGTTTTTTGTGAGATTTAGTGAAGTGAATTAGTTTGCTTGAGATTCACGTTGCACTAAAGGCTATGACATAGGAGCGAAAGCATCGCATATCGCCCCCAGACGGAACGTACACTAAACACTCTAGACAAGCGAGCGGAGACCCCTCACTCATCATTTCCCATGTGCTTAAGGCTCGTAGCATACAACGTTCACCGTTTTTATAAGATGAGTTAGAATGTGTTTTGAGATGACAAGAGAGACGTACGAAAGGTCTAAGGGAAACTCGGCAATAACATTGTCATGGAAAGTGGTCCTATGGTCAGGACGCGAAAGGAGATTTTATCCTAATGTTAACATGCAAAAGGTGGACCTAAGGTTGAGGTTAAAAGGGACTAGCCTACTTGTTATCATGCATGGGTTAAACTCCTAATGTCTATCCTACTCCAAATTTAGTTGAAAATTAAATTGGAATAAGATTCCTAAGGGAACATGCAAAGACAAAGCAAAAAGCAAGGAAATAAAGAAAAAACCGCAGCTACAACAGCGCCTCCTGCACAAATAGCAATAAAATCCAGCATACAAGCAAGACAACCTATAACAGCTGAGAATTCTGGAAAGCACACGATGGATGTTATTCCCAAAGTTATAACATCCATTGTGACATCTGCTACTTAACAGCTGATAATCAGTAATAATAAAAGCAGTAAAAACGCAGCAATTGTTTACCCAGCTCAGTGTCAATAACACCTACATTTGGGGGATACCAAGCCAGGGAGGAAATTCACTATTAGTAGAATCAATTCAAAGTTAGACCTCCAGTTTACACTCCTCACTTAATCCATACCCAATGACACTTCAACCTAGAGACACTCTAGATCTGAGTATACCCACTCACTCCCCCTCAATCACCACAGTGATATACAATTCACAAATACTAAATAAATATGAAGAGACACTTCATACACACCTTGATCTTGCTTCACAGCTTTGTTCAAGGAACTCACACACTCTTGCTTCACAGCTTTGAGTGAGTAATAGCCTAGAATCTACCAATCCAATGCAATCATCCACCAGACAATTGCTTGGAGTACAAGTATTCCAAAACAGAATTCACACGTGAAGACTAGCCTTCTTCACTCATAAGCACTCTGCAATCTGCACTCTCTAATCTTTTGTCAAGAGCTGTTGTTCATGATTGCTTCTTCTGATATTTATAGCAGTTGTCATTCCTTTGGGGCTTGGTGCATAAATTAGGTTTTATTCATAACAAACCTATTTTTAATGATCTACACGCTTGCCACTTAATTCAGGGATCTTTTAGTTCACCTAGGGCTTCTAGAAAGTCTCCTGATATCCAGCTTGAGCTCTTATTTTGTTTCCTGGTTTATAGCTACCAGAAAAACAAACCTGCGCTTGATGTCATACGACCCATGTCATAACATTGGGTATGACGTCCAACTTTACTTGCTTTTAGCTAAGTCAACTTATCCTGCACAGACCATATTATGTATGCACTAACATCAGTCATGACATACATACATGCTCTAGTGTTTTTCCACGAAATGCAGCCAATCAAGAGCACTTACAAACTCCCCCTTTGACAAATTTTTGACTAAAACACTCTATCATCATATCAGAGATTTATACAGCAGAAGACTTATGTCCAGCAGGATAGCTACTAGCTCAAGCCTCTCTGAGTCCTCACAGTCAGCTCTCATTGTTATAACTCACCCTGTTAACCATCTGTTAGTTACCCCTACAGATGTCACTATTTGTTGAGTAACTCACAGGGTTACTCCCCCTCAACTAATGTACCTTACCAGTTGAGCACTTAACCTGCACACTCTGCAGTCACATATACTCATCCAGTCTGCTCTGGATGTTATGACCTACAGGATAACATCCTGAAGTACATACACCTGTGCTACTCCCTCTGAAGAGTTGCACAACACTCTCTGCTACTATCATGCAGACACACACACACTCCTAAATACCTTCTAGGATTACCCATTGTACACATTGTTAGCAACATACATAATCAACCAAACAGTCTAACAAACATTCCTATATACCATAGGAATTCACACACATGCTAGCACATATGCTCTTCAAGCTATCCACCTGTTCTTCACTGTTCTGCACATCACCTGCACACCAGTTCTAGAATATCTGATGTACCTGCTGTTTTCTATCATACACTCTCGCTCCCCCTTTTTAGCCATAAATTAAAATCCAACTAAAACTTAGTATAGATTATATATTGTAACATAACTTTAGTTAGGGATATTGTAAATAGACTGCTCATAAGGAGTATCACATATATAAAGTCATACAAGTCTTTACAAAAGATCTTAAGGCAATATCAGACCAGTAGCACACAACCTCATCAGCTTAGCAGAACAGTAGCCTGAGCCAGGCATTACCAACAGTTATCTTTCCTTCTCTTTAGCAGAGCTGGACCTCTCCTCTGAAGTGTCTTCTGTACTGGTTTCCTCAAACCTGTCCTTACCTGTTTCTTCATCTTCACCACTGGCTTTCTCAGAACTATCATCAGCTGCTTCCTGGTCATTATCACCTGAACCATTACCATCTCTCTCTTCATTAGTAAATTCAGACCCCTCATCTTGCTCAAGGGTTCTGATTAATTCTTCAAGATTTTTCTTTCTAGTATCCAGTTCCTTGCAAGCTTTCTTCAACATTGAAATTACATCAGCTTTTCTTAATTTTGATGATCCCTTTGATGTCTCAGCTGATGTCATAACAATATCAGGAACATGAGTCCCCTGAAACAGCTTATGATGAAATGACAATGCAGTTTCTCTCTTGCTTGCAACATCATTCTTCTTTAGGATGTTGGGATGTTGGTCACAGATGATTCCACAGATGAGAGAGGGAAAAGCAATAGGGCCCTTAATACTGTAGCTACCAACATGCTTCATGGTTTGTTCATAAATGTATGTTCCATAATTGAGCTTAGCCTTAGTTCCTACAGCATATATGAACCTTCTAAGAATGGTTTCCACTATTGTCTTATGATTGGTGGGCACCCAATTTGCAGCACCAATTTTGTGAAGCATAGCGTATTTAACACTTAGTTTGTTTGCTACAAGCTTCCCTTTGGAAGGCCACTTCTTGACTTGTTTAGAAGTTATTTCCTGACATACTTGATGGTTTGAGACTTTTAGCTCAGACAGGCCTTCATTAGGTCTCCCCAAGTACTTGTTGATGATAGTTGCTGTAAAGTTGATACGTTCACCTCTTACAAATGCTTTACCAAACTCACTGGATTTACTATCAGCACATGCACCTGATAGAGGGAGAACTGAGTCACAGTTTCCACCAAGCCAACATCTCTGGTGAGGGCCATAATTTCTTTGTTTTCAAGAGCATTCTAAGCAAGCTCTCTCTCTCTCTAGGTCCAACCTCTTGTGATACACGTATTTCCATATGATAACACTTGATGGTTAGTGAAATGAAATGTTATCAATTGGTACTTCAGAAATACTTTCAGCCAGTTTGCTTGTGGAAGGCTTTTTCTTGGTTTGGATGTCAGTGACATCAACAGCAACATCAGAGTCTGTTTCTGATTCTGAACTAGATTCAGCCCTCTTCTTCTTTGTGACAACTTTGCTCCAGCCTTTAGGGGGTCCAACCTGAGCCCTCTTTGTTCCAGCCTTCTTTGTGGAAGTTTCTTGCTCAATACTCTTCTCACCATCTTTCTTCTTGGGGGAAATTTGATCAGCTACCTTTTTCCCTTTTCGTGTCATCAGCCTTTTGGCTATGCCTGGATTGAGTTTGACTATGAGATCATTGTCAGAATAGTTGTCTAGGTCTACCACTTCAGTATCTGTGGTTCCTTGCATGCTTTCACCCATTTTTTTAGCCTCTTCACCCTTGTTCCTCCCTTTTGGTGCAGGATCCTTCGATGTTGCAACATTGGGTGAGACATTTGCTTGATCATGCAGTTTAGGATCAGACCCCTTCAATCTAGAAGACGTGGGTATGTTGAGTGTGTTGGTGACTATTTTCGCAATGGCAAGATGGGTTCGTCTAACTTCTGCGTTGTTGAGATCATCAGATGCAGCAGAAGAAGGAGCTTGACCTGTGACATGGTCATTTGGCCTTTTTGCATGGGGTTTGCTAGGTTCATTCATCAATAATCTGTCTGATGTCGCCATGCGCAATGGAGCAATTTCCAGCACTTCATTAGGGTTTGGTTTAGCATCGTGGTCGGTCATACTTTTGGCTGAGGATGGTTTAGAATGCTGCGACATACTTAGGGTTGACGTTTGAGGAAGAAGTGATTTTATGTGCTTGTTGGAAACAGTAAGGAAGCTGAATAGTTTGTGATGGCACCAAGAGTAGAGGGGTTGTATCGTATAAGTGGAAATGGGGTATGATTTCCCAATAGGAGGGAACTTACCTTTTTGATTTATCATTAAATGATTTAAGTTCAAAATGTAATTCCCCTTTACTATTAATTGCTATAACCCATCATTTCTGGAGGACTTCAATTTTAGGGAATTTGTAAATTGAGACTCCTTGACACTTCTTGAAACCTTGTCAGCACTGACATACTCACCAGGTTTAGCACAACCCTCTTTCCATTTATACAAGTTACCCCTGAGTATGTCTCCCTTGAACTCATCAGAGCTTGTTTGGATGGTACTCTTGATGTCACAGAACAAGGTCATGACATTCGGAGTGACATTGCTTCCTGTATGCAGGGCAACTTCCATAGACTCCATCATATTCCAATATAACCTATCTAGCTTTCCCTGATGACCAATGTTTGGGTATCCCTTCTTGGCTTGCTTCCCTACATGAAGTTTCTTACATCTTGTCCTTCTCTCTGAAGCACACTTTGAAGATCCACTTGCTAATATGTTGGACCTGGTTCTATCCATCTTCAGTGGCTGTCTTCCTTTCTCCAGCCATAGTTGGTCCTTATTTTCCTTATTGGCCAAGGCATTGAGGTTACTTCTAGGCTCCCATAGATAGCAGTTGTTCTTGTCTCTAGATCCGCTCATTTCTTCCTCACCTTCTTCATTGACAACCACACACTTATCCTTTGAAAAGTGGACTTTTAAACCTTGATCACATAGCTGACTTATGCTTATTAGGTTAATAGTCAGTCCTTTAACCAGCAAGACATCCTTCAATTTTGGGGCTTTAAGACTGTCAAGTTGTCCAACACCTGTGATTTTTCCTCCAGCTCCATCACCAAAGGTTACATGACTGGATGTATGAGGGTTGAGTTTTGTCAAGCGATCCTCAATTCCAATCATATGTCTGGAGCAGCCACTTTCAATGTACCAATCCTCTTGGGTTGGCATCCTTAGAGCAGTGTGAGCTGCTAGGGCCATATTCTTGGTAACCCAATGCCTTTTCCTGCTAGGAGCACCCTTCTTAGTTCTTGCTTGATGCTGCCTTTTGACATGAGCTATCTGTTCTTGATGAGGGTGACTAGGAAATCCATGCAGCCAGAAACACACAGATTTGATATGACCAAGTTTTCCACAGTGGTAACATCTGTACCCTTGGAATCTACTTTTGACTTGATTCTAGTTTCTGTTAGTTTGATGTTATGACATTGGTCGTGACATCCTCTTTAGCTTCTGGACCTCAGGTTGTAATCTCTTGAGTTTTAGCATAGGATTTTGTTTATCAACAAATCCTAGTCCAGACCTATCTCCTGAGGTTTGTCCACTCTGAAGGATTTCCTCTAGGGTGCCAGTCCTAGAATTGAGCATCCTTATGGATTTTTCCATTTGATCCTTTTTACTTTTCAACTCCTTCACTTCACTTCTGAGTGTGTTTATTGTGGCTAGATGCTCTCTCTTTTCAGCTTCTAACTCCTTGATGATTTTCTTCTGTTGCTCTCCTTGCTGAACCAGTTTTGTACTTCTGATGTGAAGTTTTTTATATGAGGATGCAAGCTCCTCAAAGGACAACTCTTCATCACTTGAATCGCCATCAGAGATGCACACACTGTTAAGAGCAGTGACATGTTTAGCTGACTCCTCTTCTGATTCACTGTCAGAATCTCCATCTGACCAAGTAACAGTTAGGCTTTTTCTCGTCTTTTTGAGGTATGTGGGATATTCCTTTCTAATATGACCATATCCCTCACACTCATGACACAGTACTCCTCTGCTTTGGCTGACTTTATCTTCAGATTTCTCTTTATCATAAGGCATGCTTTTGGTATAAGGTTTAGACCTAGCATCTATCCTTTTGACCAGTTTGTTGAACTGTCTTCCAAGCAAGGCAATTGCTTCAGACAGATTCTCCTCCTTATCACCATCTTCTTCATTTGAACCAGCAGTGTTTGAGAGCAGAGCTATACTTTTTCTCTTTATCTCCACAGAGTGATCACACATGCCAATCTCAAATGTTTGGAGTGAACCTATAAGTTCATCCACTTTCATGTTGCATATGTCTTGGGCTTCTTCAATGGCTGTTACTTTCATAGCAAACCTTTTAGGTAAGGACGTGAGAATCTTCCTTACAAGCTTCTCTTCAGCCATCTTTTCTCCTAAGGCTCCTGAGGTGTTTGCAAGTTCAAGAACATTCATGTAAAACTCATGAATGGTCTCATCTTCCTTCATTCTCAGACCTTCAAATTTGGTGGTCAGCATTTGAAGTCTTGACATTTTGACCTTGGAGGTTCCCTCATGAGTGGTTCTAAGAGTGTCCCAAACATCCTTTGCTAGTTCGCAGTGGTGTACCAGCCTGAATATGTTTTTATCTATTCCATTGAATAGAGCATTCAAGGCTTTAGAGTTGCCAAGAGCCAGAGCTTCTTGTTCTTTATTCCATTCCTCTTCAGGAATCAATACTGATACTCCATCCTTGTCAATTTTCACTGGATGTTCCCATCCTGAATTCACAGCTCTCCAAGCCTTGTAGTCTATAGATTTCAAGAATGCAATCATCCTTGGTTTCCAATAGTCATAATTAGATCCATCCCAAATTGGAGGTCTATTAGTGAATCCTATATCTTTATCCATTGTACCAGAATTTAATTTCCCTAGATCTCACCCAGATTTAGACAGGTAGGGTGCCTGCTCTGATGCCAATTGAGAATTCTGGAAAGCACACGATGGATGTTATTCCCAAAGTTATAACATCCACTGTGACATCTGCTACTTAACAGCTGATAATCAGTAATAATAAAAGCAGTAAAAACACAACAATTGTTTACCCAGTTCAGTGTCAACAACACCTACATCTGGGGGCTACCAAGCCAGAGAGGAAATTCATTATTAGTAGAATCAATTCAGAGTTAAACCTCCAGTTTACATTCCTCACTTAATCCCTACCCAATGACACTTCAACCTAGAGACACTCTAGATCTAAGTATACCCACTCACTCCCCCTCAATCACCACAGTGATATACAATTCACAAATACAGAATAAATATGAAGAGACACTTCATACACACCTTGATCTTGCTTCACAGCTTTGATCAAGGAACTCACACACTCTTGCTTCACAGCTTTGAGTGAGACACATCCTAGAATCTACCTATCCAATGCAATCATCTGCCAGACAATTGCTTGGAGTACAAGTATTCCTAAACAGAATTCACACGTGAAGACTAGCCTTCTTCACTCACAAGGACTCTACAATCTGCACTCTCTAATCTTTTGTCAAGAGCTGCTGTTCATGATTGCTTCTTCTAATATTTATAGCAGTTGTCATTCCTTTGGGGCTTGCTGCATAAATTAGGTTTTATTCATAACAAACCTATTTTTAATGATCTGCACGCTTGCCACTTAATTCAGGGATCTTTTAGTTCGCCTAGGGCTTCTATAAAGTCTCCTGATATCCAACTTGAGCTCTTATTTTGTTTCCTAGTTTATAGCTACCAGAAAAACAAACCTGCGCTTGATGTCATACGACCCATGTCATAACATTGGGTATGACGTCCAACTTTACTTGCTTTTAGCTAAGTCAACTTACCCTGCACAGACCATATTATGTATGCACTAACATCAGTCATGACATACATACATGCTGTAGTGTTTTGCCACAAAATGCAGCCAATCAAGAGCACTTACAACAACACATATTTCAGCACAAAAAACAGGTGTGAAAAGCAGGCAGCAAGCAAGCTAGGCAAACATAGCATGCAAAGTTCAGAAAAAGAATAGTTGTGGAAATTAGGCCAGCAAGCATGTAAGAATGCAATTAATCATGAAAAACACCAATCATGGATAGATATCATGCAAGTATGAACATGCTTCACCAATCAAACATAACCAATCAACAATGCATCAACAATGTGGTCATTCATCAAGCAAGCAACATTAACATGTTATGCATTCAAACTGAAACTAAAAGTCACGCGTCAAAGAATCGAGATCGAACATTCAAGAATGATGAAATATGTCTAAAATAAACCACATAAATGCATCACATCAATCCATGAAGTTTACATGTGCAAAGGAACCCAATCAAGCAAGAAAAATGCAAAAAACACAGCATTTTGCTCAATGGTAACCGATTACTCTATTGAAAAATAACTGAAAATGTAAAATTTTTACTGAGTAACTGGTTACCCTATATAAGGTAATCGGTTACCACTAAACCTGAACCAGAAAAACAACTTTTGAAATTAGTTTTCAGCATCCAACAACTTATCCAATCATTCATATGAACATGATGTTAATCAAGCACGGAATTATCATCAAGAAATAGTTATCAAACATTATGTAAGCACAACCAAACATTGAAATCACAAATCACCATGATCCAAATCATCAAAATGAATCAAAAAGCAGCAAAACCCATGGATCTACATTGTGATTATCCAAATAAGCTCAAAACAGAATTAGATCTAGAATTTCTAACCTTCAAGGCTGAGGTTTGCTTTGGTGAGTGTTGATTCACTTAAAATTAGCAGATCCAAGCAAGAAACCCATAGATTCTTCAAGATCCAAGAGCTTCCTTGTGGTAGAAATAAAGATCAAGCAAGATCAAGCAAAAATGATCCAAAAAGCCCTTCCAATCTAGCTTCCAAATTCAAATCCTAAACTAAACAAAAATTGAGTGATGAATTGAAGATAATGGAGATGAATGATGGAGGTTTAGCTCTAGAATTCTATGATTCTGAAATTCTGGTATGCAGATTTCAGATGTCCCAGACATATGTAAGGACATTGATCTCTGTCGCTACTGCGAAAATCGGCGCCGGCTGAACAGAAGAGTCGCCACCGTGCGTTATTTATCCCACGGGAGGGAAAGGAAATGCTCAGAGTAAACCTCGCACAACACGCGAAAGGTATGGTCGTCGTAACCAAAACCTGGATTCGGGAGTCGGTTACGCAAGGGGAAGGTATTAGCACCCCTCACGTCCGTCGTACTCGACGGGATCCACGCTTGTTTTCTGGTACGGATTGTTATTCTATCTACTCTACAGGTCAAGGGTTAAGAAAAAAGAAAGGAAAATGACTCGGCAAAGTATCGCACTTTATGCCTACGTATTCTCGTCTGGAACGAGAAATCAGAGTCAACGTAGTTCGCCTACCTACAGGAAAGGAGGGGAAGGTTGCTCGCTAGGATATCGCATCCTATGCCTACGTACTTTCATACATCATGAAAGATCAGAGCAAACGTAGTTCGGGCCACGTACAACACAGGTCTGTCTCGATTGATTTTACTCCTTCTGAAAAAGGTTTTTCTGATTAGCAGTCCAAGCGGACAAAAATGACGTTTTGAGGAGTTCACATTCTTTTACGGAAGAAGTGTCTTTTATTGTGTTTGAAATATTTATTGTGTTTTTCTGTTTGTTTTGAGAAAGAAGAGACAGAACTCTAACCTACGGTTGCGACGGGAATCAAACTAGCCTAATGTTATCATGCATGGGTTAAGACCTAGTGTCTATCATGCTCCTCTCTTGCGCAAAGAGAAACAGAGATCCTAAGGGATAAACGGAAACAGAAACAATAGCAAATATATACAGCGGAGCAGTAAAATGCATGGATGCAACAATACAAGCAAGGCAAGGGAGTCCCACTCAACCTCGAACCTAGAAAACAATAGGCAAAAGTGAACGGGATTCACTTTCAACCTCACAAGTTAAACAGCAAGCAATACAGTCAGGGAAATTCAAACAATACATCAATGATTATAAACAGCAAAAATAAACAGCAAACAACAGTCTTCACCAATATCTGCCTTCAGGTCATCACCAGTCAGCTACAAGCTTCAGCAAGCATCAATCTCCATCTCCACAGCCTTCTAGCTCAGTCTTGGTTATCAGTCTTCCATCTGCAATGGCTTTTCTTCAAGTCTCAAACTCCAGGATGAACATCAGTCAACAAGATAAAAGTGAATGTTAAACAGAAGACTGCCTACCAAGGGTGGCTCATCAACTGTTAACATTATACAGACAATTTTCTCTCAAAAGTTCTATCTTTCAAATACATTCACTGATCCTTCCAAAGGAAGGAGGTGGATATTTGAAAGAGACTTTGAATCATAGAGAAAGGATGGATGCAGACAAGGCATTCCATGTTTGGGAAACAAGCTTCCTAATCTAGAGCTCTGCCTAGCTCCTAAACCCTAGACTCCTCAACAACTGCTAGCAAGAATCTCCTCATCAACTCTGGAAGTTGGACTTCAATCTCTGGATCTCCAATGGTCTCCATCATCACAAGTCTTCAGCTCTCCCAATCCCCAGGCAATCCCAATACCCACACAGACAAATCATAATCCCCAGAGAGGGCACACCACACCAGTCAAGCAAATATAGACAGTATTAATAGCAGTAGGGGAATCCTAACATTTTCTAAGGGATCTAATAACTACCCCTAATCCCTATAGTCCCATACCCCAAAGATTCAATTTCTAACTCCTAAGGGAAATGAACTTATTCACCTATGTTGTCACCTAAACCCTAATTTTGTTCATGTTATTCACATCTAACCAAGTCACCTAAAATTAAATCCTAAAAATATGAATTAAATTTTATATACAAGATAAATGTCTAAACTAAACAATCTAAAAAGAATGGATTAAAAATATTAAAGCACCTATTCAAACTAAAATTACCAAATTCATGTATCAAACAAAACTCCTTAAAATGCTATTTACAAGAAAAATGCATGAAAAATAATAAAACAAAATAAAATGCCATTTTTATTTTTTCATATTTTTCTAGACAGAATTATTGACCTACCACAAAAAGAAGGAATTAAAAATATCAAATTTCCTATTTTTTATGATTTTTTAAAGATGATAAAAATATAAAAGAAAATAAAAAACAAAATATGAAATAAAAGGGGGGGGGGGGGGGTCTGAGTAGCATACACGCCTAGTTCAAATCTCAGCTGGGCCATAAAATGGGGGGCGCGCATAGCAATGGGCGCTAGGCCCAGTTGCACTCAGAAATTAAACAAAAATTAAAAAAACATAAACGGTGCAGATAGTGATTATCTCAGGCATAATTGGTTTTGGGCCTAATTGGGAGGGTGTGCATAGCAACTAACGTCTGAGCCCATTCAAGAGAAATAAATGAAACGGGGCGTTTTGGTGTTTGAATCTCCCTCCATTTTCCATTTTCAATCGTGGCCATTGGATGCATAACCAAGTCAATAGTCAAGAGGCGATCGTGTGGCCAGAAGGTTGTCTTCAACCTTAGAAACCCTAGGGTTTCTGAAACTCTCCTTCCATGCATGCATCTTCGAGCTTTCTGTTCTCCCTTGTCTCTCCACGAAATCAACCAATTCCAAAAGCAAAATTGCTCTAAAACAATCCCTCTACTCAGCCATAACAATAACTTCCTCTAAAACTCAGCCAATAAAGGAACCCGATACACATAACAGTTGGAATCCACCATTAATACCTGTCATCAACCTCTCCAAAACTTGCTCAATTCCATCCTAACCTTGTCTATACCTTATGCTGATCATAACAAGCTATTAACCTAAGATTCTCGTGCAGTATTCCAAGAGTTATCCATCCAAACAGTTTTGGTACACCATGATCAAACTCCATGAAAACTCTCCAAACTCACCAAACTTAGTCATCTAACCTATCCTAACCTTTCTATGCTAATAGCTACCTATAATTCTAACTAAAACATGCAATTCGAAGGAGAAACATACCTGGTGTAAAGTGAAGAAAACAGCTATGGAATGCTCTGATCAGATGCTTGTAATGATTGGAAATGGATCAGGGAACTTGTTCTTGAATTCTGTATGCAATGAATCTGACTCCAATGCTCTGAATCTCACAATTCCAAAATTCTTGCTTCTTGGATGATCAACTTGAACAGCATGAATCCTCCTCAATTCTACCAAATCTTGATGTGAATTATGATCTAGGGATGATGGTGATGATGATCAAATCAGAAAATGTGGAAATTGATGAGAGTTTGAGAGAGTTTGAGTTGATTTTGCAAAATGAAAGAAAGGTATGAAACTTGTGTTTTGGACAAAGTGATTCACCAACCCTTGAATGAACTCTCTCAATTCAATATATAGATAACATTAGAACCTCCTAGAAGCTTGGAGAAACTTCCCATGCACAATTTCCCTTGAATTTGATTATGTAACTTCCATTATAAGTAACCATGAATAACTTTCAAAACTTGAACCAAACTCAAAATTCCACTTTAGCCAATGTTTTCAAAATGACTTTTCCAATCAAAATGACCTATAATTTTGCCCCATTTGGCCAAAATATGAAAAATCTCATTTTTTAGGTCATTTTTATTCATTAAATCCACCAATTTTGAAACCTTGTGCTATGACTCTTTCCAATCTTTCATGGTCACATTTCTAGACTCAAAATGTCATTTGGAACAAGTTTTATGTTGTGAAGTTTTCCATTTGAAGCTTCCTTGTATGAGTTTTGGGCATAGGCTTGAAATGACCTGTAATCCTCAGATGACCAAAATACCCTTTGCTTGCCAAGACCATAAGTAGAGTTACACAAATCATATGAAGGCATACCATACCTTTATAGAAAGCTAATACAATTATGAACAAGTCTTATGTTGTCCAGAAATCCATTTGAAATCTCCTTGAGGGGTAAAAATTGCTTGGAAGTCAAGTCACTTTCACAGACAAAATTTCAGATACCTCAGATGACCTGTAACTTGTAAGGACCATAACTTGAGTTCTATAAATCTCCTCAGTGTCTTCCACCACTCAAATTAAAGGTCTTGATATCCTCTACAAGTTTCATGTTGGCCAAGGATCCATTTGAAGCTTGCATTTTGACTTATCTTGCTTGGAAATTTGACCTAAACTAGGGGATTTTACACAGAAACCCTAATTTAGAAACTCCTCTTCTCCTTGATTCCTCTTGATTTCTTCTTAGCATAACAACATATCCTTCTTTACATGTCAAATTATGAACCCCACATCTCTCCAATAGCCCTGAATGCCTTTCAATCAGTCATTTGACCTAGAGTTGACCTAGAGTTGACCCCAGATGAAACCCTAGTTGACTGTCTTCAACTGCAATTCTTGTGATCATATCAAGGACTTGTCTCCTTCTCCAAATGACTTTCTAAGTCTCCCATGATGTCTAGATACTCTCCATGCTCATCCCACAGCTCACAATTTCTTTGACAATCCCCAGATACCCTCAGATGGAAGATAGATTGCTTGCTTGATCCATTGACTTCTTTAGCTTTCAAATTCTTTCTGATGACTTGAATGAGATTGAATTTGAATAATAACCTCTTGATAGGCTCATAGAGATAAGAATAATGATTGGTCCCCTGTTGGATGACTTGCCATGCTTATGCTGTGCAGATGATTAGACTATGTACATGACTCTATATGCAAATGCTAATGATATTGAAACATAAACCAAGTGAATAAGGTTGAGCAAATTTTAGGGTGCAACAGCTGCCCCTATTCAAGCGACTTGGACCCGACTGGGTGAAGAGCCCGGAGCCTTCAGACATTCGCGGTACGAGACGGTTGAATACTAAGAACCCAGAAATTTGCCAACCGCAGAAATGAACTACACCACTGCTTGGGGATTATTCATCAGCCCGAAAGGCTTCTATCATTGCAAGAATAAAACTTTGTCCACGTTAGGACTCCTCCTGCCGTTAACTCGGAAAAACTTCAGCAACTTTGCTGGGGATGGCTCGTCTGCCTTCTCGTCAGAAATAAATCGTCCACGTTAGGACTAAACCCTTCCACGTTAGGAATAACACCGTCCACGTAAGGACTACAACCTCGTCTGGATCTGTCCACGTAAGGACTCAACTTGATATGCCCACGTAAGGATTCACCTTTCTATATTAGGAATAAACTCTTTTGTATCTGTCCACGTTAGGACTAAATTCTTCCACGTTAGGAATAAAATCTTTCCACCTTAGGAATACCTCTTCTTTTCCACGTAAGGAATCACCTCTTTCCATGATTTGTCCACGTAAGGACTCCAATCTTTCCACGTAAGGAAACAATCTTTCCACGTAAGGAATAAACTTGTCCACGTTAGGACTACATCGTCCACGTTAGGACCCACTTTTCCACGTTAGGAAAAATAATCTTCTTGATTTGTCCACGTTAGGACTCCCATTTTTCCACGTAAGGAATACTTCTTCATCTGTCCACGTAAGGACTCCAGTCTGATATGTCCACGTAAGGACTCAATCTTTCCACATAAGGAATAAATCTTTGTATCTGTCCACGTTAGGACTAAACTCTTCCACGTAAGGAATACATCGCTCTTCCACGTAAGGAATCAATCTTTCTTTCCACGTAAGGAACCCATCTATCGTCTCGATCTGTCCACGTAAGGACTCAACTTTCACCTTGCTTTGTCCACGTAAGGACTCCAATCTTTCCACGTAAGGAAACCGTATCGTCTTGATTTGTCCATGTTAGGACTCACTTCTTAACTTGCTGAGGAAATAAAACTTGTCCACGTCAGAACTGGCGCGTCCTCGACTTGCTGGGGAAGTGAGACTTGTCCACGTCAGGACTCGTACTTTGCCCACAACACGAAGAAGGATAAATTTGTCCACGTCAGGACTCTCGCGTCTTGTCATCACAAAGAACTACAAACTTGTCCACGTCAGGACGCACATTTCACCATCACGAATAAAGCTATCTGCTGGAAATAAATTGTCCACGTCAGGACACCAACACGAAGAGTAATCAATCTTGTCAACGTTATGACTTTGTACTCAATCAATACCGAGGAATCCGATCTGTCCATGTTAGGACCAACACGTCTCGTCAACTTGAGGAAATGTCCACGTCAGGACTCCATGTTCCAACAATTCTGAAAAATCGAACCTGTCCACGTTAGGACTAGCACCTTTCATCCACCATTGGTTCCAAACCACCAAACTTCTTGGCACTGACGTTACAGCAACTTTGAGGCTTCTACTGGGGATATTTGGAAACCAAACTACCGGACGCCTGCTCTGATAACCGGCGGCAGCCTCTGAAATTCGGATTCGGGAAACCCTTCGATGACAAATAACTCTGCTTGGGGCAAGGAGATATTCATCCTGGTAGCTCTGGCGGGGAAAACACGAGAAATTCACAAATAACTCTGTTCAGAGACAAAAAGAACTTCATCATGATAATTCTGTGGGGAATAATGCCAAAGCTGACACTTCGTTGAATGTCTCACGTCGAGACCTCGAATGTTTGGTGATTCCTCTGAGCAAGAGCTCTCTCTACCTGCAAGAGAAACAATACTTGAAGCAAACGGTTAGCCCACCTAGTTTATGTTTCAAAAATGCGTATGTTTGACAACGATGCAATGCTCCATTCGACATGGAAATGCTATGCTTTTATTTGGTGGATGCAAGTATGACCCTATATGCCGACGCCAATGCAGACTCGAACTGCTGAGATACAGGAACTAATCCAGCAACATAAATGCCGAAGACAATGCCTACTCCACTGGGGATAGCCAGATGCTACAGAATTATTCCAGCAAAATAAATGTTGGAAGAGTGAAGTCGACTCAGCTGGGAAATTGGGAACTTGAACCAAGCGCCTCATTGAAGTAACACCCTGCTGGGGAATATATCTATGCTGGAGAATGGCAGATGCGCCTGGTATGATCGACCTTCTGCTGGAGAGTGAACTGATATCACACGGTATTCTGACAAAATAAATGTCCGGACCCACACCAACTCTGCCCGGGAAAGTCTCAATCTTCGAGTTCCACTGGAAGGAATAAAAACACTCGCAAAGAGAATTCCGCTGGGGATGGGATGATTCTCTTGGGGAGAATCAACTGACTCCACTAGGGGAGAGTAAATGACCCTGCGGGGAAAGGTAAACTGCCTGAATACAGCTCACCAATTTGGAAATATTAATCTTCTGAGGCTAGACCACTCTGCTTGAGATGCACTGCCTGAATACAGCCTTATATTATGGGGATTGCCAAACTCTGCTAAGGATAAACGACTTTGCTAGAGAACATCCTTTGGATAAGCTACGACTAGCTAGGGAATTCGATCCCTCTTCAGGAAGAACATGCATGACCTGCGTGGGGGTCGAGTCTTTCATTACTGCAATCTTTTGATCGTCTTCCTCGTACGGCTATGAAACCTGCAACAACCCAAACAAGACAAAACAAGCCTATGCAACCAAATCTATTCAGGTTAGCGATATCATTTTCAGTTAATTCAAAGTTTTAGCAATTGTTGGCAAGGGCCAGTGACGTTATACACATGCTAGTTTCAGTAAACTTAGGCGCTTTATCATGCACAAAACAGTAAAGAACCAGCATCAAGTACTGAATAACATATTTTATTGATTGGGCCCCTGAATGGGCGGAGTTTTGTACACGGGATGTAACTCCTGAAAAGAGGAAGCTACGCAAAGCAAATATACAAGTATGCACAAGAAGCATAAATATATTGACAAATTAAATTTGTACACATGTCGGCAACGGGGTGCAGATGAACACCACGAACTGATCCTCTCATGACTCGCCCGACTCTAATGCTTGCCCGGTATCCACACTTCTGAAGAGATTGTATCCAATAATCGACCCCTCGAGTTTATTCTCCCGCGCTGATGCTCGAATGCAGTATCAAATTCGGACCGCAGTCGTTTGCTTTTCAAATCCCTAACTTTTGCGTGAACCGCCCTTTACGGGTTTTCAGTTCACCGGGATACCCCTTTTTGCCGAAGCCGCCCAGTGTAGGTTTTCAACTTCGCGGGTGTACATTTTTTCAATTTTATCCCTAACTTTTGCCCGAACCTTTCATTCTGTTTTTGGTTCGCCAGGATGCCCCATTTCTGCCTGGACTCTCTTTTTTCTGTCCAGCGGGTCAATTTTAAGCAAAGTATTTTTTAACTGCGTCCGAATTCACAGGCGACGTAAAGTCTTCACCGTCCATGGTGGACAACAATAACGCCCCTCCTGAAAAGACTTTCCTGACAACGTATGGCCCTTCGTAGTTGGGGGTCCACTTGCCCCTGTGATCTGCCTGCGGCGGGAGAATTCTTTTTAGCACAAGGTCGCCCGTCTGAAAGCTGCGAGGATGTATCTTCTTATCATAAGCTTTCTTCATTCGGCTCTGGTACAAACGCCCGTATGCTAGAGAAGCTAGCCTCTTCTCATCCATCAAACTCAGTTGGTTCAACCTGTCTTTCACCCATTCTGCCTCATCTAGTTGGACGTCTCGCAATACCCTCAGAGAAGGAATCTCAACTTCCAGTGGTAGTACTGCCTCCATTCCGTATACTAACGAAAATGGGGTTGCCCCGGTTGATGTGCGTACCGTCCTACGATAACCGTGCAAAGCGAAAGGTAGCATCTCATGCCAATCCTTATACGTCACGACCATCTTCTGAACAATCTTCTTGATATTCTTATTGGCCGCTTCGACAGCGCCATTCATCTTGGGTCGGTAAGGGGAGGAGTTGTGATGTTCGATCTTGAAATTCTGACAGAGCTCCTTCATCATTTTGTTGTTCAGGTTTGAGCCGTTGTTTGTGATTATCCGCTCGGGGATCCCATATCGGCAAATGATATCTCTCTTGATGAATCTGGCCACCACCTGCTTCGTTACATTTGCGTAAGACGCCGCTTCCACCCACTTGGTAAAATAATCGATTGCTACTAGAATGAACCGGTGCCCGTTAGAAGCTGTCGGCTCGATCTTTCCAATCATATCGATTCCCCACATCGAGAATGGCCATGGTGATGACATCACATTCATAGGACTCGGAGGCACATGGATTTTATTGGCATAGATTTGGCACTTGTGGCACTTCCTCGCAAACTTGAAACAATCAGTTTCCATAGTCAGCCAAAAGTAACCTGCCCGCAGCAGCTTTCTCGTCATAGCATGCCCACCAGCATGCGTACCAAAGGTACCCTCATGTATTTCCTCCATGAGCAGCTTTGCCTCTTTCTCGTCTACACAATGCAACAACACCAAGTCGTGGTTTCTTCTGTATAAGACACCGTCCGGATTCAAATAGAAATTACCCGCTAATCTCCTGAGAGTCTTCTGATCTTGACTGGATGCCCCAGCCGGATACTCTTTGTTCTCCAGAAAATTAAGGATATCGAAATACCACGGTTTGTCGTCGGATGCTTCATCAATAGCAAACACAAAGGCAGGCCTGTCAAGCCGAGAGATAATAATTCTGGGAGCCTCGTTCCAGAAGTTGACTTTGTACATGGAAGATAAAGTGGCCAGGGCGTCAGCCATCTGATTCTCCGCTCGCGGTACATGATGCAATTCAACCTTGTCAAAGAAAGGCAACAATCTCCTTGCATAGTTCATGTAATGTATCAAGTTGGGCTGACGTGTCTCCCATTCCCCTTTGATCTGATTCACCACCAGAGCTGAGTCTCCGTATACGTCCAGATTTTTGATTCGCAAATCAATGGCTTCTTCAAGCCCCATTATACAAGCTTCGTATTCGGCTTTATTATTGGTAACTGCAAAGGTCAATCGGGCAGTAAACGGGATGTGCGACCCGTGTGGAGTAGTGATGATTGCCCCTATTCCGCTACCGTAAGCGTTCACAGCTCCATCAAATATCATCTTCCATTTGGAACCCAACTCTGGTCCTTCGTCTGGCAACGACTCTTCATAATCTTTCATCTTTAGGTACATGATATCCTCGTCAGGAAAATCAAACCTCATCGATTGGTAGTCTTCAATAGGCTGCTCTGCCAGATACTCAGACAACACACTCCCCTTTATAGCCTTTTGCGAGACGTACTAGATGTCATACTCAGTCAAGACCATCTGCCAACGGGCAATTCTCCCTGATAGCGCCTGCTTTTCGAATACATATTTGATAGGATCCATCTTCGAGATGAGCATGGTTGTATGATTCAACATGTATTTCCTCAAACGCTTGGCGGCCCAGGCTAGCGCGCAACAAGTTTTCTCAAGCATTGAGTATCGAGATTCACAATCTGTAAATTTCTTACTCAAGTAATAAATTGCATGCTCTTTTCTTCCTGTCTCGTCGTGTTGACCGAGAACACAACCCATGCTTCCCTCAAGAACTGTCAAATACATAATCAAGGGTCTCCCTGCCACTGGGGGTATCAAAATAGGAGGCTCCTGCAAATACTGCTTTATTTTATCGAACGCCTTTTGACAATTTTCGTTCCACGTCACAGCTTGATCTTTCTTCAACAGCTTGAATAATGGTTCACACGTAGCTGTTAGGTGAGATATGAACCGGGCGATGTAGTTCAACCTCCCTACAAACCCGCGCACCTCTTTCTCTGTTTTAGGCGTCGGCATTTCTTGGATCGCTTTTATTTTAGCAGGATCGACCTCTATTCCTCTTTCGCTTACGATAAACCCCAGCAGTTTACCCGATCTCACCCCGAAGGTGCATTTATTAGGGTTCAGTCTCAGCCTGAACTTCCTAAGCCTTTTAAATAACTTCAGCAGATTCACCAGATGCTCTTCCTCCGTCTGGGATTTGGCAATCATATCGTCAACATAAACTTCGATCTCTTTATGCATCATATCATGGAAAAGAGTCGTCATCGCACGCTGATATGTTGCCCCAGCATTCTTCAAACCAAAGGGCATCACTTTGTAACAAAATGTTCCCCAAGGCGTTATGAAAGTAGTCTTCTCCATGTCCTCTGGCGCCATTTTAATCGGATTATAGCCTGAGAAGCCACCCATGAAGGAGAATACAGAGTATTGAGCAGTGTTATCAACTAGCACGTCGATATGAGGAAGTGGAAAATCGTCCTTTGGGCTCGCTTTATTCAAGTCACGGTAGTCTACGCACATTCGCACTTTACCGTCTTTCTTGGGCACTGGTACAATGTTAGCGACCCATGAGGGATATTTTGTCACAGCCAGGAAACCAGCATCCCACTGTTTTTGAACCTCTTCTTTGATCTTCACTGCCATGTCTGGTCTAGTTCTGCGAAGCTTTTGTTTGACCGGTGGGCATTCCTCTTTCAATGGCAGACGGTGCACAACCATATCTGTATCGAGCCCTGGCATATCTTCATACGACCAAGCGAACACATCATTATACTCTCGGAGCATTTCAACCAGTCTTCGCTTGATATCGCTCTGCAGCGCGGCTCCGATACGAATATTCTTCTCAACCCTTTCCGATCCTAAGTTGATAATTTTGATGACCTCGTCATGAGGCAGAATGACTCTTTCCTCTTGCTTCACCAACCAAGACAGTTCTTCAGGAACGTCGCTATCTTCGACAACCTCTTCTTCAGCCTGAAATACCGGGTGCTCGAAGTCGGGACGAGTCATAGGTGGTTCAAGGATGTCATCTGAAAATGTTATCCTGCAAAAAGAATGGTTAAATGCTTCAAAATGCGTATAAAGCGAATAACCACGTTGCCATTTTATTGAAAAATACAAAACAAGAAAGACAGAGATCGAAATATTTGCACATGAAAAAACGCCATTTATTTAATGATTAACACGCAATGTTCATAACAGCATAGCCCTAAGCAAATCCTGATGCCCCGGGCAAGACATCAGATTGTTCAACAATTAATAAAACAAAGCATTACTGTTTAAGAGTCACAGGAACAAGCTCCTGAATAGACCAGTTGCACAGTCCCTGTCCTGGCGTGCTTGGCTGAATCCAGGCATCCATATCACAGTCGCTGTCTCCTTCATCAGACTCCGAAGCAGCGTTGATGGTTTCATGACATACTCCACTAGCAGAGATGGTTATTGGCCCTTTGAAACGGGGTGACCCCACAGCAGGAGTCGATGACGACGGTTGGTACCCCAGCCCGAATCGGTCCATCTTTACAGGAATATCCAGCACTTTGCCCCAGCCCTTTGCTTCTCCGGCCTCCACCAGAGCTTGAGCTTCTTTATACGACGAAACGGCTATCTCCGACACTTTGCCCGGCCCAGGACCTTTGTCCTTGATACGCAACCCTTCAAATGCCTGGCAGGGTGTTTCGTGGATCTCTCCATCGACCTCCACATATTTAAATGACGACAGATGGCTAACCAGGATGTCTTCTTCTCCGCATACGGTGACTACGCTGTCTCCGACCATATATTTCAACTTCTGATGCAGGGTAGACATGACCGCCCCAGCCCCATGAATCCAGGGTCTTCCGAGCAGGAAGCTATATGCAGGCTGTATATCCATGATATAAAATTCCGTTGCAAACACCTCCGGCCCCACCTGTAGAGGCAATGTTATCGACCCAAAGATTGTTCTTCGCGTGCCATCGAATGCCCTAACTACCAAGTCACTGGGCGTGCACAAGATTCCTCTGACATCCAGCTTCATCATCGCTTTCTTGGGCACCACATTTAAGGATGATCCGGTATCGACCAATACATGCGACATTACTGATCCCCTACACTCGACAGATACGTGCAGCGCCATATTATGATCTCTCCCCTTCGGGGTCAAATCGAAGTCGGTAAAGCCCAAGTTGTGGCCTGCATTTACATGTGCCAACACTCCTTCCAGCTGATTCACGGAGACGTCTTGGGGTACGAAGGAAGTATCCAGGACTTTCAACAAAGCAATTCTGTGAGCTTCAGAACACAGTAGCAACGACAGGATAGATATCTTGGACGGCGTCTGCTGCAGATGCTCCACAATCTTATAATCACTTTTTCGAATCAAGCGCATGAACTCTTCTACATCTTTCGATGCCGATGCCTTTTCGCTTGCCTGTGCCGGGACATTTTCAACCATCTTCCCTTTTCCTTTTGCCAGTCTTTCGGCCTCCACCTTAGGCGATATGAAGATCCTACCACTCCTTGTCATACCTCCTGAACCAACAACGTTGTCCACAGTCTCGGCTGGCTGCTTATTGTCGCTACTGCGAAAATCGGCGCCGGCTGAACAGAAGAGTCGCCACCGTGCGTTATTTATCCCACGGGAGGGAAAGGAAACGCTCAGAGTAAACCTCGCACAACACGGGAAAGGTATGGTCGTCGCAACCAAAACCTGGGTTCGGGAGTCGGTTACGCAAGGGGAAGGTATTAGCACCCCTCACGTCCGTCGTACTCGACGGGATCCACGCTTGTTTTCGGGTACGGATTGTTATTTCTATCTATTCTACAGGTCTGGGGTTGAAAAGAAAATAAAATGACTCGACAAAGTATCACACTTTATGCCTACGTATTCCCGTCTAGAACGAGAAATCAGATTCAACGTAGTTCGCCTACCTACGGGAAAGGAGGGGAAGTTTGCTCGCTAGGATATCGCATCCTATGCCTACGTACTTTCATACAGCATGAAAGATCAGAGCAAACGTAGTTCGGGCTACGTACGACACAAGTCTGTCTTGATCGATTTTATCCCTTCTGAAAAAGGTTTTTCTGATCGGCAGTCCCGGCGGACAAAAATGACGTCTTGATGAGTTCACATTCTTTTACGAAAGAAGTGTCTTTTATTGTGTTTGAAATATTATTGTGTTTTTCTGTTTGTTTTGAGAAAGAAGAGACAGAACCCTAACCTATGGTTGCGAAGGGAATCAGACTATCCTAATGTTATCATGCATGGGTTAAGACCTAATGTCTATCATGCTCCTCTCTTGCGCAGAGAGAAACAGAGATCCTAAGGGAATAGACGGGAACAGAAACAATAACAAATATATACAGTAATACAGTAAAATGCATGGATGCAGCAATACAAGCGAGGCAAGGGAGTCCCACTCAACCTCGAACCTAGAAAACAATAGGCAAAAGTGAACAGCATTCACTTTCAACCCACCAGGGTAAACAGCAAACAATACAGTCCAGAAAACCAATCAATACATCAGAAATGAAATAGAGCAGAAAAATAAACAGCATCAGCAGCTCTGCATCAACACCGATCTTCAAGTCATCTCCAATCAGCTACAAGCTTCAGCAAGCATCACTCACAATCTCCACAGCCCTCAAGCAAGGGCTTTGGTCATCAGTCTTCCATCTGCAATGGCTTTTCTTCCAGTCTCAAATCTCCAGGATGAGCATCAGTCAACAAGATGAAGTGAATGAATGTTAGACAGTCAATTACCTACCAAGGGTGGTTCATCAACTGTTAACATTATACAGATAATTTTCCCTCAAAAGTTCTATCTTTCAAATACATTCACTGATCCTTCCAAAGGAAGGAGGTGGATATTTGAAAGAGACTTTGAATCATAGAGAAAGGATGGATGCAGACAAGGCATTCCATGTTTGAGAAACAAGCTTTCTAATCTAGAGCTCTGCCTAGCTCCTAAACCCTAATCTCCTCAACAGCTGCTAGCAGGAATCTCCTCTTCAACTCGGGAATTTGCTCTTCAGTCTCTGGATCTCCAGTGGCTTCATCATCACCAGTCTTCAGCTCCCCCAATCCCCAGACAATCCCAATACCCACACAGACAAACAATAATCCCCAGAGGGCACACCACACCAATCAATCAAATACAGACAGTAATATACTAATAGCAGTAGGGGAATCCTAGTGATTTCTAAGGAGATCTATCCTATACCCATAGTCCCTATAGTCCCATAGCTAAAATATTCAACCTCTAAGTCCTAAGGGAAATGAATTTATTCACCTATGTTGTCAATTAAACCCTAATTTTGTTCATGTTGTTCACACTTAAACTAAACACCTAACATTAATTCCTAAAAATAAGAACTAAATTGTATGTACAAGCTAACAATGTCTACTAATCAACCTAAAAAGAATGGACAAAAAATATTAAAGCAACTATTAGAACAAAATTTATCAAAATCATGTATGAAATGAAACACCTAAAATAGGCATTTATTTGGAAAATATGGGGAAAATATCAAATAAAAAATAAAATGCAATTTTTATTTTTTATAATTTTCTTGACTCTTTAAAGAAAATTATGCAAAAAGAATCATCAAAAAATATGAAATATATGATTTATTATGATTTTTATAAAATGCATGAAAATGAAAAGAAAATAAAAATGAAATAAAAGAGAAATAGAGGGAGGGGTGAGAATAGCCAATGCGCGCAGTTGTAATCTCAGGTGGGCCAGAAGATGGGGTGCGAATAGAAGAAGGTCTTAGGCCCAACGCGCTTCATAAAGGAATTGGAAAAATGCCAGAAAAACAATAAACTTCCGGTGCCAATAGCAATACCAACACGTTGAAATCATTGGGCCTATCCAAACGGGGGTGTGGATAGTCATCTGAATTCAAGCCCATGCTGATGCAATTAGTGAAACGCATCGTTTCACATTTCTAATTTCCCTCCGCTTCTGAATTGAATCTTGGCCGTGTGATCATAAGAAATAGTCAACAATTGGGGACCATCGGACGGCTGGGAGGTTGTCTTCAACCTCCAGCTAGGGTTTCGTCCCAAACCAGCTTCCATGCATGATATTTCCACCTCCTCGTTCTCCTTACTCACTCCATGAAATAACACGATCCAAAGACGAAAAACACTCTCCTCCTCACCCTCTATACAGCCATGGTGTTAGATCCTTCTAAAACTCATCCAAGCTCCAAACCCGATAGGTGTAACAGATGAAATCCACCATTAACACCTGCTATCAAATGCTTCAATTCTTGCCAAAACTTATCCTAACCTAATCTACACCTCATACTGGTCATTCTAAGCTATAAAAAGAGGATTATCGTGCTATGTTCCATGTGTTATGAACCTTAACAGAATTTGTGCACCATGATCAAACTCCCTTAAACCTCTCCAAACTCTGTGGAAATCATCATCTAACCTAACTTAACCAGTATAAGCTAACAAAACCCTATCATGCTGACTAAACTATGCAAATCGAGCAGAGATACCAACCTGGTTTAAAATGGAGATACATCTATGGAAACCCTTGAATCAATGCTTGCAGGGACTTGAAACTGATCCACACACTACCACTTTGATTTTGTATGCAAAGATCTTGGCTCAAACTTCTTGTATCATGTGATTCCAATTTCTTGCACCTTGAATGATGAAACTTTTATAGCACTATCCTTGCTCAATTCAACCAAATTCTTATGAGAATTGTAACCTATGGATGATGGTGATGAAGATCAGATCAAGAAGTGTGAGAATTGAGGGAGATTTGAGAGAGTTTGAGATACTTTTACAAAATGGAGAAAGTGAATGAAACTTGGGGTTTTGAGAAAATGTAATCACCAACCATGGCATGAACCATCTCATATCAATATATACATGATGTTAGAAACTCCTAGAAGCTTGGAGAAGCTTCCCTTGCACAATTTCCCTTGGATTTCGTTTATGTATCTTCCATTACAAGTAACCATGGATAACTCCCAAAATGTGAACTAAGCTCAAAATTCTACTTTAGCCAATGTCTTTAAAATGACCTTTCCATTCAAAATGACCTATAATTTTGCTTCATTTGGCCAAGATATGAAAAATCTCATTTTTAAGTCCATTTTTATTCATTAAATCCAACAATTTTGAAACCTTGTGCTATGAATCTTTCCAATCTCTCATGGTCACTTTTCTAGACTCAAAATGTCATTTGGAACAAGTTTTATGTTGTAAAGTTTTCCATTTGAAGCTTCCTTGTATGAGTTTTGGGCATAGGTTAAAATGACCTGTAATTCTCAGATGACCAAAATACCCTTTGCTTGCCAAGACCATAAGTAGAGTTCCAAATATCATATGAAGGCATAATATACCATTCTAGAAAGCTAAGACAATAAGGAACAACTCTTATGTTTACCAGAAATTCATTTGAAATCTCCTTGAGGGGTAAAAATTGCTTGGAAGTCAAGTCACTTTCACAGACAAAATTTCAGATACCTCAGATGACCTGTAACTTGCAAGGACCATAACTCGAGTTCTATAAATCTCCTTGATGTCTTCCACCACTCAAATTAAAGGTATTGAGATCCTCTACAAGTTTCATGTTGGCCAAGGATCCATTTGAAGCTTGCATTTTGACTTATCTTGCTTGGAAATTTGACCTAAACTAGGGGATTTTACACAGAAACCCTAATTTAGAAACTCCCATTTTCCTTGATTTCTCTTGAATTCTTCTTAGCATAACAACATATCCTTATTCTCCATGTCAAATGATAAACCCCACATCTCCTCAATAGCCCTTAATGCCCTTCCATCAGTCATTTGACCTAGAGTTGACCCAGATGAAACCCTAGTTGACTGTCTTCAACTGTAATTCTTGTGACTTCACCAATGACTTGTCTCCTTATCCAAATGACTTTCTAAGTCCTCCAAGATGTCTAGATACCCCCCATGCTCAGCCCACAGCTCACAATTTCTTTGTTGATCCTCAGACACCCTCAGTTAGGAGATAGATGAACTGCTTGATCCATTGACTTGATAGCTTCCCCATTCTTTTCTGATGACTTGAATGAGATTGAATTAGAGTAATAACCTCTTGATAGGCCTCCAGAGATGAGAATAATGATTGGTCCCCTGTTGAATGACTTGCTATGCTTATGCTATGCAGATGATTAGACTATGTACATGACTCTATATGCAAATGCTACTGATATTGAAACATAAACCAAATGGATAAGGATGAGCAAATTTTAGGGTGCAACAGCTGCCCCTATTCAAGCGACTTGGACCCGATTGGGTGAAGAGCCCGGAGCCTTCAGACATTCGCGGTACGAGACGGTTGAATACTAGTGAACCCAGAAATTTGCCAACTGCAGAAATAAACTGCGCCACTGCTTGGGGAACGACATTCATCAGCTGAATCTGACTGTTACAACAACCCACTAATCTCGTGCGACCGTGCTGGGGATTCTTTTCATCATCCTGAAAAAGATTGAATCATCGGAAACTTCGTCCACGTTAGGACTCCAACTGTTGTCAACTCGAAAAAACTTCAACAACTTTGCTGGGGATGGCTCGTCTGCCTTCTCGTCAGAAATAAATCGTCCACGTTAGGAATAAACTCTTCCACGTTAGGAATAACGTTGTTTACGTTAAGAATAACATCGTCCACGTAAGGAATAACACCGTCCACGTTAGGACTCACCTTTCCACGTAAGGAATAACCGTTCCACGTTAGGAATAACACTGTCCACGTTAGGACTCACCTTTCCACGTTAGGAATGAACTTCTTCTTCGTCAAACTCTTCCACGTAAGGAATACGTCTTCTTTTGAATCTGTCCACGTTAGGACTAAACCCCTTCCATGCCAGGAATACACTCTTTCTTTCCACGTCAGGAATACAAGCCTCCTTCCACGTAAGGAATACTATCTTTCCACGTCAGGAATATAACTTTCCACGTAAGGAATCAATTTCTTTCCCCGTAAGGAATCATAACCTTTCCACGTTAGGAATACAACTTTTTCCACGTTAGGAATCGACTTCTGATATGTCCGCGTAAGGACTCAATCTTTTCCCCGTTAGGAATCTCCATCTTTCCACGTTAGGAAACCATATTCTTTCCCCGTAAGGAATGCGTATTCTTTCCACGTAAGGAATATCTCTTTTTCCACGTAAGGAATCTATCTTCTTTTCCGCGTAAGGAAACACATTTTCTTTTGATTTGCCCACGTCAGGACACTGATCTCGTCTTGATTTGTCCACGTAAGGACTCCCATCTCCTCTGCTGAGAAAATAAAACTTGTCCATGTCAGGACTCACATCTTCATCTGATTGTCCACGTCAGGACCCTGCTTCACCAACACGAAGAAAAATAACTGCTGAGAATAAATGGTCCACGTCAGGACACCAACACAAAGAGTAATCAATGTTGTCAACGTCATGACTTCACATTCCACCAATACCGAGAACCCGACTCAGTCCATGTCAGGACTAACACATATCGCCACCTGGAAGAAATGTCCACGTCAGGACTCCACATTCCAACAATTCTGAAAAATCGAACCTGTCCACGTTAGGACTAACACATCCCATCAGCCCGGGGCGATAAAATTATCCACGTTAGGACACCCATTTCTCTAGCACGAAGAAAACCTATCAATAAAACTGTCCACGTTAGGACTCATCCTTCCATTGGTCCCGAACCACAAACTTCTTAGTACTGACGTTACAGCAACTTTGAGGCGGACTCTACTAGGGATATCTGAAAACCAAACTACCGGACACCTGTTCTGATAACCGACGGCAGCCTCTGAAATTCTGATTCATGAAACCCTTTGATGACAAATAACTCTGCTTGGGAATGAGGAGAAACTTTGCCTACTCGCGGAGAAAACACGAGAAATTCACAAGTAACTCTGCTCGGGAATAAAGGGAAACTCTGACTGATAACTCTGTGGGGAGTAATGCCAAAGCTGACACTTCATTGAATGTCTTACGTCGAGACCTTGACTGTTTATTGATTCACCTGAGCAAGAGCTCTCTCTACCTGCAAGAGAAACAATACTTGAAACAAAAGGTTAGCCATCCTGGTTTATGTTCCAACATGCATGCGCTTGACAATGATGCAATGCTCCATTTGTCATGGAAATGCTACACGTTTTTATTTGGGTGAATGCGAATATGACACTGTATGCCAATGCAAATGCAGACTCGAACTGCTGAGATACAGGAACTGCTTGAGCAAAATAAATGTTGAAGGTAATGCCAACTCCGCTGGGGATAGCCAGATGCTACAGAATTATTCCAGCAAAATAAATGCTGGAGGAGTAAATTTGACTCAGCTGGGATATTAGGAACTTAAACCAAACACCTCGTTGAAGTAATACCCTGCTGGGAACTACAATGCTGGAGAATAGTAGATGCGCTCGGTATGATCGAACTTCTGCTGGAAAGTGAACGGATATCACACGGTATTTCGACAAAATAAATGCCTGGGCGCACCAACTCTGTCGGGGATAGTCTTAATCTTTGAGTTCCACTGGGAGGAAGACCCTTGCTGAAAAGAGAACTCCACTGGGGACGGGACGATTCTCTTGGGGAAAATCAACTGATTCCGCTGGGGGAGAGTAAATGACCCTGCGGGGAAAGGTAAACTGCCTGAATACAGCTCACTAATTTGGAAACATTAATCTTCTGAGGCTAAACCACTCTGCTTGAGATGGGGGAATCCCTCTGGGGGACACCATACTGTCTGAACACAGCCTACAATCATAGAATTGCCAACTCTGCTGAGGATGAAGAGCTTTATTGGAGCATGCCTTCTGGATATGCTACGACTAGCTGGGGAATTCGATCCTTCTTCAGGAAGAACATGCATGACCTGCGTGGAGATCAAGTCTTTCGCTATTACAATCTTTTGATCATCTTCCTCGTACGGTTATGAAACCTGCAACAACACAAACAAGACAAGACAAGCCTATGCAACCAAATCGATTCAGGTTAGTGACATTATTTTCAGTTAATTCAAAGCTTTAGCAATTGTTGGCAAGGGCCAGTGATGTTATACACATGCTAGTTTCAATAAACCTAGGCGTTTTATCATGCACAACACAGTAAAGAACCAGCATAAAGTGTTGAACAACATATTTTATTGATTGGGCCCCTGAATGGGCGGAGTTTTTTTTTTTGTACACGGGATGTAACTCCTGAAAAGAGGAAGCTACGCAAAGCAAATACACAAGTATGCACAAGAAGCATAAATATTTTGACAAATTAAATTTTGTACACATGTCGGCAACGGGACGTAGACGAACCCCACGAACTGATCCTCCTATGACTCATCCGACTCTAATGCTTTCCCGGTATCTATACTTCTGAAGCGGTTGTACCTGATAATCGACCCCTCAGGTATTCTTCCGCACTGATGCTCACTGCAATGTCAAATTCGGACCGCAGTCATTTGCTTTTCAAATCCCTAACTTTTGCGTGAACCGCCCTCTACGGGTTTTCAGTTCACCGGGATACCCTTTTTTTGCCGAAGCCGCCCAGTGTAGGTTTTCAACTTCGCGGGTGTACATTTTTCAATTTTATCCCTAACTTTTGCCCGAACCTTTTATTCTGTTTTTGGTTCGCCAGGATGCCCTATTTTTGCCTGGACTCTCTTTTTTCTGTCCAGCGGGTCAATTTTAAGCAAAGTATTTTTTAACTGCGTCCGAATTCACAGGCGACGTGAAGTCTTCACCGTCCATAGTGGACAACAATAAAGCTCCTCCTGAGAAGACTTTTCTAACAACGTATGGCCCTTCGTAGTTGGGGGTCCACTTGCCCCGGTGATCTGCTTGCGGCGGGAGAATCCTTTTCAGCACAAGGTCGCCCGTCTGAAAGCTCCGAGGATGGATCTTCTTATCATATGCTTTCTTCATTCGGCTCTGGTACAAACGACCGTATGCTAGAGAAGCTAGCCTCTTCTCATCCATCAAACTCAGTTGATTCAACCTGTCCTTCACCCATTCTGCCTCGTCCAGCTGAATGTCTCGCAATACCCTCAGAGAAGGGATCTCAACTTCCAATGGTAATACCGCTTCCATTCCGTACACTAACGAGAACGGGGTTGCCCCGGTTGATGTGCGTACCGTCGTACGATAACCGTGCAAAGCGAAAGGTAGCATCTCGTGCCAATCCTTATAGGTCACCACCATCTTCTGAACGATCTTCTTGATATTCTTATTGGCCGCTTCGACAGCGCCATTCATCTTGGGTCGGTAAGGGGAGGAGTTGTGATGTTCGATCTTGAAATTCTGACAGAGCTCCTTCATCATTTTGTTATTCAGATTTGAACCGTTGTCCGTGATTATCCGCTCGGGGATCCCGTATCGGAAAATGATATCTCTCTTGATGAATCTGGCCACCACTTGCTTAGTTACATTTACGTAAGACGCCGCTTCTACCCACTTGGTGAAGTAATCGATTGCTCCTAGAATGAACCTGTGCCCGTTAGAAGCTGTCGGCTCAATCTTTCCAATCATATCGATTCCCCACATCGAGAATGGCCAGGGCGATGACATCACATTCAGAGGACTCGGAGGCACATGGATCTTATCAGCATAGATTTGGCACTTGTGACACTTCCTTGCGAACTTGAAACAATCAGTTTCCATGGTTAGCCAAAAATAACCTGCCCTCAGCAGCTTTCTTGTCATAGCATGCCCGCCAGCATGCGTACCAAAGGTACCTTCGTGTATTTCCTCCATGAGCAACTTCGCCTCTTTCTCATCTACGCAACGTAGCAACACCAAGTCGTGGTTTCTTCTGTACAGGACACCGTCCGGGTTCAAATAGAAACTGCCAGCCAATCTCCTGAGAGTCTTCTGATCTTGACTGGATGCCCCAGCCGGATACTCTTTATTTTTCAGGAAATTAAGGATATCAAAATACCATGGTTTGTCGTCGGATGCCTCGTCAATAGCAAACACAAAGGCAGGCCTGTCAAGCCGAGAGATAATGATTCTGGGAGCCTCGTTCCAGAAGTTGACTTTGTACATGGAAGACAAAGTAGCTAGGGCGTCAGCCATCTGATTTTCGGCCCGCGGCACATGATGCAACTCAACCGTGTCGAAGAAAGGCAACAATCTCCTTGCATAATTCATGTAACGTATCAAATTGGGCTGACGTGTCTCCCATTCCCCTTTTATCTGATTCACCACCAGAGCTGAATCTCCGTATACGTCTAAATTCTTGATTCGCAAATCAATGGCTTCTTCAAGCCCCATTATACAAGCTTCGTATTCGGCCTTGTTATTGGTGACGGCAAAGGTCAATCGGGCAGTAAACGGGATGTGCGACCCGTGTGGGGTAGTGATGATTGCCCCTATTCCGCTACCGTAAGCATTCACAGCTCCGTCAAATATCATCTTCCATTTGGAACCCAACTCTGGTCCTTCGTCTGGCAACGACTCTTCGCAATCTTTCATCTTTAGGTACATGATATCCTCGTCAGGAAAATCAAACCTCATCGATTGGTAATCTTCAATGGGCTGCTCCGCCAGATACTCAGACAACACACTCCCCTTTATAGCCTTTTGCGAGACGTATTGGATGTCATATTCAGTCAAGACCATCTGCCAACGGGCAATTCTCCCTGACAACGCCTGCTTTTCGAATACATATTTGATAGGATCCATCTTCGAGATGAGCATGGTTGTATGATTCAGCATGTATTGTCTCAAACGCTTGGCGGCCCAGGCTAGCGCGCAACAAGTTTTCTCCAGCATTGAGTACCGAGATTCACAGTCTGTAAATTTCTTGCTCAAGTAGTAGATCACATGCTCTTTCCTCCCTGTCTCGTCGTGCTGACCGAGAACACAACCCATGCTTCCCTCAAGAACTGTCAAATACATAATCAAGGGTCTCCCTGCCACTGGGGGTATCAAAATAGGAGGCTCCTGCAAATACTGCTTTATTTTATCGAACGCCTTTTGACAATTTTCGTTCCATGTTACAGCTTGATCTTTCTTCAATAACTTGAATAATGGTTCACACGTGGCCGTTAGGTGAGATATGTACTGAGGGATGTAGTTCAATCTCCCTAAAAACCCGCATACCTCTTTCTCTGTTTTAGGCGTCGGCATTTCTTGAATCGCTCTTATTTTAGCAGGATCGACCTCTATTCCTCTTTCGCTTACGATAAACCCCAGCAGTTTACCCGATCTCACCCCGAAGGTGCATTTGTTAGGGTTCAGTCTCAGCCTGAACTTCCTAAGCCTTCTAAATAACTTCAGCAGATTCACCAGATGCTCTTCCTCCGTCTGGGATTTAGCGATCATATCGTCAACATAAACTTCGATCTCTTTATGCATCATATCATGAAAAAGAGTCGTCATCGCACGCTGATATGTTGCCCCAGCATTTTTCAAACCAAAGGGCATCACTTTGTAGCAAAATGTTCCCCAAGGCGTTATGAAAGTCGTCTTCTCCATATCCTCTGGCGTCATTTTAATCTGATTATAGCCCGAAAAGCCATCCATGAAGGAGAATACGGAGTATTGAGCAGTGTTATCAACTAGCACGTCAATATGCGGAAGCGGAAAGTCATCTTTTGGGCTTGCTTTATTCAAATCTCTATAATCCACACACATTCGAACCTTGCCATCTTTCTTTGGCACTGGCACGATGTTTGCAACCCATGAGGGATATTTTGTCACAGCCAGGAAACCAGCGTCCCATTGCTTTTGAACTTCCTCTTTTATCTTCACTGCCATATCTGGTCGAGTTCTGCGAAGCTTTTGTTTAACCGGTGGGCATTCTTCTTTCAATGGCAGACGATGCACAACCATATCTGTATCGAGCCCTGGCATATCTTCATACGACCAAGCGAATACATCACTATACTCTCGGAGCATTTCAACCAGTCTTCGCTTGATATCGCTCTGCAGCGCGGCTCCGATACGAATATTCTTCTCAACCCCTTCCGACCCCAAGTTGATAATTTCGATGACCTCGTCGTGAGGCAGAATGGCTCTTTCCTCTTGCTTCACCAACCAAGATAGTTCTTTAGGAACGTCACTATCTTCGACAACCTCTTCTTCGGCCTGAAATACCGGGTGCTCGAAGTCGGGACGAGTCATAGGTGGTTCAAGGATGTCATCTGAAAATGGTATCCTGCAAAAGGAATGGTTAAGTGCTTCAAAATGCGTATAAAGTGAATAACCACGTTGCCATTTTATTGAAAAATACAAAACAAGAAAGACAGAGATTACAGTATTTGCACATGAAAAAACGCCATTTATTTAATGAATAACACGCAATGTTCATAACAACACAGCCCTAAGCAAGTACTGATGCCCTGGGCAAGACATCAGATTATTCAACAATTAATAAAGCAAAGCATTACTGTTTAAGAGTCACAGGAACAAGCTCCTGAATAGACCAGTTGCACAGTCCTTGTCCTGGGGTGCTTGGCTGAATCCAGGCATCCATATCACAGTCGCTGTCTCCTTCGTCAGACTCCGAAGCAGCGTTGATGGTTTCATAACCTACTCCACTGGCAGAGATGGTGATTGGCCCTCTGAAACGGGGTGCCCCCACAGCAGGAGTTGATGACGACGGTTGGTACCCCAGCCCGAACCGGTCCATCTTTACAGGAATATCCAGCACTTTGCCCCAGCCCTTTGCTTCTCCTGCCTCCACTAGAGCTTGAGCTTCTTTATACGATGAGACGGCTATCTCCGGCACTTTGCTCGGCCCGGGACCTTTGTCCTTGATACGCAACCCTTCAAATGCCTGGCAGGGTGTTTCGTGGATCTCTCCATCGACCTCCACATATTTAAATGACGACAGATGGCTGACCAGGATGTCTTCTTCTCCGCATACGGTGACTATGCTGTCTCCGACCATATATTTCAACTTCTGATGCAGGGTAGACGTGACTGCCCCAGCCCCATGGATCCAAGGTCTTCCAAGCAAGCAGCTATACGCAGGCTGTATATCCATGATATAAAACTCAGTTGCAAACACCTCTGGCCCTACTTGCAGGGGCAATGTGATCGATCCAAAGACTTTTCTTCGCTTGCCGTCAAAGGCTCTAACTACCAAGTCACTGGGCGTGCACAGGATTCCTCTGACATCCAACTTCATCATCGCTTTCTTAGGCATCACATTCAGAGACGATCCGGTGTCGACCAATACATGCGACATTACTGATCCCCTACACTCGACAGATATGTGCAGCGCCATATTATGATCTCTCCCTTTCGGGGTCAAATCAAAGTCGGTAAAGCCCAGGCTGTGGCCTGCATTTACATGTGCCAACACTCCTTCCAGCTGATTTACTGAGACGTCTTGGGGTACAAAAGAAGTATCCAGGACTTTCAACAAAGCATTTCTGTGAGCTGCCGAGCACAAGAGTAATGACAAGATGGATATTTTGGACGGCGTCTGCTGCAGATGCTCCACAATCTTATAATCACTTTTTCGAATCAAGCGCATGAACTCTTCTACATCTTTCGATGCCGCTTCTTTCTCGCTTGCTTGCACTGGGACATTCTCAACCATTTTTCCTTTCCCTTTTGCTAATCTTTCGGCCTCCACTTCAGGTGAGATAAAGATCCTACCACTCCTTGTCATACCTCCTGAACCAACAACGTTATCGACAGTCTCAGCTGGCTGCTTATCAACATCAATCTTTATCCCGTCACAATACACCTCCAACCCATATGACCATGGGACTGCTTTTGTGTTCTCGTACGGGATTGGTCCGGCCTTAGTTATGGTGATCGGTGGTCGCTGAACCGGTGCTGCAATAGTGATTGTCTTCCAAGGAATCGTTACCGTGGCCACATCACTCTGATCATCTGCTACTGCCCCTGCAGGCTCTTCGGTCGCTACTCGGTCAAACTGCAATGTGCCTCCATCAATTAAAGTCTGAATGCCTTTCTTCAAATCATCACACCCCCCAGCTAGGGTCCAGCATTCTAAGCAATACTCGTCACATCCTGGATAAACACCCCCTTGCAGCAATCTGCTTTTTATCTCGCTCAGCGGCGTCTTTACATCGTCGACATTCATAATCAGATTCAACCCTTCCTCAGTCAGAATTGTGTTTGCCCCATGATTAGGCATGGGTTTCTGCATTATGTTCGGACCTGTCGTTACGAAGTTGATAGTCTTATTGTCCAAAAGGTCCTGCACAACATGCTTAAAGGCATGGCAACCCTCTATATCGTGGCCTGGAGCCCCAAAATGAAACTCACAGTGCCTGCTTGCATCATAACCATACGGAGGAGTTCCCGTTATCGGTGCCAGAGTTCTCTTCTCTACCAGGTTCAGACCCAACAGCGTCTGCAACAAATCTGCATAGGTTGAGGGAGGCTTCTCAAACATTCTTCTTGGTTTACCACCCTGGAATCTTCGCTGAGCCTGTTGTACCCCCTGCTGTGGCTGCTGCTGCTGCTGTTGTTGCTGTATTGGCTGCTGCTAAGCCGGTTGTTGTGGTTGAAGTGGTTGTTGCTGATACGGGATAGTAACACTCGTCACCTGCTGCGGCTGATGATATTGGTTTCGTCCCCTGCCTCGGCCTCGGCCTCGGCCTCCAAATACTGCGCTTGCCTCGCCCTGACGGCGCCCGCCAAAAGCCTTCCTATTACTGCCAGATGCAGTTGATTCCTCAGCCTGGAACTTTCCTTGCTTAATGTTGCGTTCAATCTTTTCTCCCATCAGAATCAAATCTGAGAAACTGGCCAGAGATGTATGAAACAACATGTCATGAAACAAGCCTGTGAATGTGCCGACGAACATGTCATTCATTTCCTTGTCTTCTACAGGAGGACGGACCCTGGCAGCCATGTCGCGCCACCTTTGCGCGTACTCTTTAAAGCTCTCCCCCTTCTTCTGCGACAGCCCTGCCAATTGGACCCGATTGGGCGCCAAGTCGCTGTTATACTTGTAGTGAGCTACAAATGCCTCTGCTAACTGCTTCCATGTCTTGATATTGGTTGGCTCCAACCCCATATACCACTCTAAGGAAGGGCCCGACAGACTATCTTGAAAGAAATGCATTAGCATTCTCTCATCAGTTGAGTATGCAGACATCTTTCTGTAATAAGCTCGCACATGCACTTTCGGACAAGTGTCCCCTTTATACTTATCAAACGTAGGAGCTTTGAATTTGATTGGCACCCTCAAGCCAGGTACCAGACCCATTGTTGCCATGTCCAAGCCCACAACACTTTGGTTCAGGACCCCCCTCATCTGCTCTTCCAGCATTCTGATCTTCTGGGAGTCATCCATTGGCCCTTCGAAACCTCCGCCGGAGAAAGCGTCCTCCTGCTGATCTTCTTGCCACATACCATTCCCAGCTCCATACCCATCATATCCATTATTGCGGCCAGCTCTAATCTGATTCATCCCTGGGCCTCGGCCTCTGTTGCCGTATCCCCGAACACCTCCAGCAGGCCCAAAAGCCATTAATCCAGCGCCGTTTCCATTTCTGAAACCTTTGTAACCCTGATTGGCCACACCATAACCGTCTTGCCCAAAGCCTTGAGCATTGAAGCCATATTTCCCAGCATTATCGAATCCCTGATCATTGAACCCGAATCCAGTATTGCCGAAGCCGTTGCCTCCCATATTATCACCCAAGTTGACATCACCAAGCCCAACGTTATGGACAGCAGTCTCGTTCCCAACTCCGACGTTACCGTTCACAGCAGCGGTAGTGTTGTTGTCATTAGCAGCAGGTATATTGACTACAGGTGGAGCCACTGGCGTGGGAGTGCCATCTCCATGAACAGTATCGACTCGCACAGACTGATGCTCCTCATTACCGTGATCAGCATTCCGGGCCAACAGAGGCTGGACCATGGCTTGCAAATTCTCCTGACCTTTTGCAATAGCTTCCATGGTCTGCATGAAGAGAGCGAGCTTCTCGCGCACATCTTGCATCTCGTTCTGCATTTGATCCATGATTCTTCGACAGTTGGTGCGAGTAGAATAGCGGTGCGGGTGCTGATCTGCAATCCTGAAAAGTACCTGATACAGAGCAGGAAATAAGACACCATCCAAAGATTACCTGTAATGCAATATGAATATGAATGCAATGAAATGTGTGTCTGTGCATTAGGGAAATTCATTCCCCGATTCTAGTGTGAAGGTGCCGGTGCAATGATAGTGCTATCAATATAAAGGTCGGAGTTGAATCACAGAAAACCTCATATATTGCTGAGAAACCAATAAGCCAAGGATACAATGTCACTGAGAGTACAACAAGAAGGCATGACCTCAACCAGTAATCCTGGTGATGGTCAGCACTTATGCAAATAAAGTATACAAGTTACTACATGAAATGATCAAATCCTCCCATAAGTCTGATACTCTTCTAGCAGCTTCTTGGTCTCCAGATGACTTGGTCGATCCAGCAGCCCTTCAACAAGTTGGTTTCTTTTCTTAAGAATACGGCGCACGTCTTCAGCAGTTTCTTCCCATGCCCCCTCTCCAAAGCGATCCTCTAGTTTACGCTTCTGAGACACAGCTTCATCTCTGCCTTTGATGGCCTTGTTCAGAGCATTCTGGAGACTATACCGGGTCATCACTTCTTCTTCACACTTCTTGATGCTGGACTTCAACTGCTCTTCGAGGTCGGAGATTTGCTGCTTCAACTTATCCTCCCTCTTCTTATTGTTGGTGAGCGTGGCATTCCAAGTCTTATTACAAGAAGAGATCTCTCGGTGAGCGATGTCAAGTGCTTTCTTCTTGGATTCAAGCATGTCATGGGAGCTTCTGAACTCTTGCCCCAGACGTTCGCGCTTCTTCCTCTCCTCAGTCAACTCAGCCCCTAACCTGTTCACTAGCTCAATCTGCTGTTGGAAAGCGTACACGGCCTTGTTTTTCTCGCTGCGTATCTGGGCTAGCTCCCGCTCTAACCCTTCGTTGATCTTCATTAAGGCTTCTTTTTCCTTCACAACTTGCTCGTAGGCTTCCATGGAAACAGTAGTTGGCTCTGCTACCGGAATGGGAACAAGAACTGGTGTATCTGGAAATGGCATCCTCAACTGACTGGCTCTCTCCTGGATCCACTCTCTGTAAGGTGCATAGGCCTGACAGTCGTTCTTCCCTAACAACGGCTTCCCTCTTCGGTTAATACGCGTCCAGGCATGCTGCAGCTTGGCCAATAACTCCCCCTTTAAATCACCGGTAAAGTACAGAGATTCCTGTACCTCCTCTTCCTTTGGCGGGTTCTTCAGCGCATATCCGAACTGACGAATGAACAGAGAAGGGTTGTAGTTGATACACCCTTTTCTTCCAATCAGCGGCACATTAGGGTACCCAGAACAACTGAATATAAGCTCAGATCCCAACAGATCTCTATCAAACCACTCGACGTCTTCGGAAGATAGCCTCATCAAGCGCTCTGACCAACTAGCGGTGGTTGCACTTTCCACAAAGGCCCCCTTTACTGGAAGATGACTTTTGAACCACATATTCAACAAAGGAGTACAGCAGTACACAACCTTTCCCCTTCTGTTTTCATTCTTGTAGTGCAAGGAGTGGTGGAAGTCTCCGATCAATGTTGGCACTGGATTGCCGGCAGCAAATAGATGGAAAGCGTCCAGGTCTACGAAATTGGGCAAGTTAGGGAATAACACAATCCCATAAATGCATAGAGCCAAAATAGCATTGAAAACCACCCAACATCCGTTCTTGGCATACTCCTGAGCTTTGCCAACCAGGAAATCAAGAGAGAAACCTGAAACCCCAAGCCGAGAAGTCACTAACAGTTCTGCAGCGTCCATATGCAAGGCTTTGGCTAAGTCCTCCAGCCGGGGCTCAGCGGCAGAGTGAATAAAGGGAACCTTGTTCTGCACTGGTAGCTCAGTAAACTCCATGTACTCCTCAATGGTAGGCCCCAGAATAAAGTTAGCAAACGTAAAACATCTCAATGCGGGGTCATAGAACTGCATCAAGGTGTACAGCCCGTTCATCTCATAAGTAGTGGGCTTGCAGACTAATCTCAGTAATCTCCCATGATTCATTCTGAAGCTTCTTCTAACCTCCTCATCGGCAAGAGATATCAGCCCAAGCAAAGAAGTAATATCAGGTGAAGGCAGATTATACGCAACTGTTTTCCTCAAACCGGCCATAGTCAATACTCAGAAGTCTGGGCACTAGAATCGGAGGATATGCAAATGCACCTGCAGCACAGACACACGTTAATGGGATGCAATGATAATGGGTATGCAAACAATGCAATGCAAGTAACATGCAACAGGGACCAACTGCCGTAGCTGAATAGCCTGAACCATATCAAGAAGTCTCGGATAGACTCTATAGAAGTCCTCAAACCCTGGTCTCAGATAGACCTAAAACAAAGCTCCAACAACGGTCTCTGACAGACCTCAAGCCATAACTCTAACCGGTCTCTGACAGACCTCAAATCACATCTCCACCTGGTCTCTGACAGACCTTAGAATCTTCCAACTGGTCTCTGACAGACCTCAGAACTCTCCAACTGGTCTCTGGCGGACCTCATAACTCTCCATAAATACCCAGGATCTCTGATCAAGAAACAAACCGGTAGTCTGGAGGTCTAGTTACCTGCGTAACCCCAAACCCTCTCACAGGTGGATGTCCTAGTAACTGACAAAGGTATGGCATCCTATGCGGTCGTCGGCGTCACAGACTTTCAGGGTTGATGATACGATTCCCAGGAGGAGTGGCATCATCAAGTCCTGAAGAGGCCTCACTTAGCCAACTTCCAAATGATCGGTTCCCGGAGTCGACAATTCAGCTGACCAACAACCCCTTCGACCCAAAGGGTAGAAAAAGAAGCCAACCAGAAGAACCTCGTCCGAGTGTAGATTTCATGAGACACTAATGCAAGCAAAGCCGGCACGCGCCCACTACTTTCTACTCTAATTCTAGGTGCACTCAAGCCCAGGTCCGGCTTATCTCTCAATCAAAGAACACCCGTCACACCCCACAATACAACAATAATAATCAATATATAATATTGAAAATAAAGGTCAGAAATATAAATCCATACAAAATCCTCGACGGGAAAACAAGCGTTAGGATTGACTCTCTTAAGGGACGTTGGATCCCAAATGCATGAGAACTATCGCAGTCCTTAGCAGCCAGGGGACGTTGGATCCCCAGCAGAGTCGCCAGTTGTCGCTACTGCGAAAATCGGCGCCGGCTGAACAGAAGAGTCGCCACCGTGCGTTATTTATCCCACGGGAGGGAAAGGAAACGCTCAGAGTAAACCTCGCACAACACGGGAAAGGTATGGTCGTCGCAACCAAAACCTGGGTTCGGGAGTCAGTTACGCAAGGGGAAGGTATTAGTACCCCTCACGTCCGTCGTACTCGACGGGATCCACGCTTGTTTTCGGGTACGGATTGTTATTTCTATCTATTCTACAGGTCTGGGGTTGAAAAGAAAATACAATGACTCGGCAAAGTATCGCACTTTATGCCTACGTATTCCCGTCTGGAACGAGAAATCAGAGTCAACGTAGTTCGCCTACCTACGGGAAAGGAGGGGAAGGTTGCTCGCTAGGATATCGCATCCTATGCCTACGTACTTTCATACAGCATGAAAGATCAGAGCAAACGTAGTTCGGGCTACGTACGACACAAGTCTGTCTTGATCGATTTTATCCCTTCTGAAAAAGGTTTTTCTGATCGGTAGTCCCGGCGGACAAAAATGACGTCTTGATGAGTTCACATTCTTTTACGGAAGAAGTGTCTTTTATTGTGTTTGAAATATTATTGTGTTTTTCTGTTTGTTTTGAGAAAGAAGAGACAGAACCCTAACCTATGGTTGCGAAGGGAATCAGACTATCCTAATGTTATCATGCATGGGTTAAGACCTAATGTCTATCATGCTCCTCTCTTGCGCAGAGAGAAACAGAGATCCTAAGGGAATAGACGGGAACAGAAACAATAACAGATATATACAGTAATACAGTAAAATGCATGGATGCAGCAATACAAGCGAGGCAAGGGAGTCCCACTCAACCTCGAACCTAGAAAACAATAGGCAAAAGTGAACAGCATTCACTTTCAACCCACCAGGGTAAACAACAAACAATACAGTCCAGAAAACCAATCAATACATCAGAAATGAAATACAGCAGAAAAATAAACAGCATCAGCAGCTCTGCATCAACACCGATCTTCAAGTCATCTCCAATCAGCTACAAGCTTCAGCAAGCATCACTCACAATCTCCACAGCCCTCAAGCAAGGGCTTTGGTCATCAGTCTTCCATCTGCAATGGCTTTTCTTCCAGTCTTAAATCTCCAGGATGAGCATCAGTCAACAAGATGAAGTGAATGAATGTTAGACAGTCAATTACCTACCAAGGGTGGTTCATCAACTGTTAACATTATACAGATAATTTTCCCTCAAAAGTTCTATCTTTCAAATACATTCACTGATCCTTCCAAAGGAAGGAGGTGGATATTTGAAAGAGACTTTGAATCATAGAGAAAGGATGGATGCAGACAAGGCATTCCATGTTTGAGAAACAAGCTTTCTAATCTAGAGCTCTGCCTAGCTCCTAAACCCTAATCTCCTCAACAGCTGCTAGCAGGAATCTCCTCTTCAACTCGGGAATTTGCTCTTCAGTCTCTGGATCTCCAGTGGCTTCATCATCACCAGTCTTCAGCTCCCCCAATCCCCAGACAATCCCAATACCCACACAGACAAACAATAATCCCCAGAGGGCACACCACACCAATCAATCAAATACAGACAGTAATATACTAATAGCAGTAGGGGAATCCTAGTGATTTCTAAGGAGATCTATCCTATACCCATAGTCCCTATAGTCCCATAGCTAAAATATTCAACCTCTAAGTCCTAAGGGAAATGAATTTATTCACCTATGTTGTCAATTAAACCCTAATTTTGTTCATGTTGTTCACACTTAAACTAAACACCTAACATTAATTCCTAAAAATAAGAACTAAATTGTATGTACAAGCTAACAATGTCTACTAATCAACCTAAAAAGAATGGACAAAAAATATTAAAGCAACTATTAGAACAAAATTTATCAAAATCATGTATGAAATGAAACACCTAAAATAGGCATTTATATGGAAAATATGGGAAAAATATCAAATAAAAAATAAAATGCAATTTTTATTTTTTATAATTTTCTTGACTCTTTAAAGAAAATTATGCAAAAAGAATCATCAAAAAATATGAAATATATGATTTATTATGATTTTTATAAAATGCATGAAAATGAAAAGAAAATAAAAATGAAATAAAAGAGAAATAGAGGGAGGGGTGAGAATAGCCAATGCGCGCAGTTGTAATCTCAGGTGGGCCAGAAGATGGGGTGCGAATAGAAGAAGGTCTTAGGCCCAGCGCGCTTCATAAAGGAATTGGAAAAATGCCAGAAAAACAATAAACTTCCGGTGCCAATAGCAATACCAACACGTTGAAATCATTGGGCCTATCCAAACGGGGGTGTGGATAGTCATCTGAATTCAAGCCCATGCTGATGCAATTAGTGAAACGCATCGTTTCACATTTCTAATTTCCCTCCGCTTCTGAATTGAATCTTGGCCGTGTGATCATAAGAAATAGTCAACAATTGGGGACCATCGGACGGCTGGGAGGTTGTCTTCAACCTCCAGCTAGGGTTTCGTCCCAAACCAGCTTCCATGCATGATATTTCCACCTCCTCGTTCTCCTTACTCACTCCATGAAATAACACGATCCAAAGACGAAAAACACTCTCCTCCTCACCCTCTATACAGCCATGGTGTTAGATCCTTCTAAAACTCATCCAAGCTCCAAACCCGATAGGTGTAACAAATGAAATCCACCATTAACACCTGCTATCAAATGCTTCAATTCTTGCCAAAACTTATCCTAACCTAATCTACACCTCATACTGGTCATTCTAAGCTATAAAAAGAGGATTATCGTGCTATGTTCCATGTGTTATGAACCTTAACAGAATTTGTGCACCATGATCAAACTCCCTTAAACCTCTCCAAACTCTGTGGAAATCATCATCTAACCTAACTTAACCAGTATAAGCTAACAAAACCCTATCATGCTGACTAAACTATGCAAATCGAGCAGAGATACCAACCTGGTTTAAAATGGAGATACAGCTATGGAAACCCTTGAATCAATGCTTGCAGGGACTTGAAACTGATCCACACACTACCACTTTGATTCTGTATGCAAAGATCTTGGCTCAAACTTCTTGTATCATGTGATTCCAATTTCTTGCACCTTGAATGATGAAACTTGTATAGCACTATCCTTGCTCAATTCAACCAAATTCTTATGAGAATTGTAACCTATGGATGATGGTGATGAAGATCAGATCAAGAAGTGTGAGAATTGAGGGAGATTTGAGAGAGTTTGAGATACTTTTACAAAATGGAGAAAGTGAATGAAACTTGGGGTTTTGAGAAAATGTAATCACCAACCATGGAATGAACCATCTCATATCAATATATACATGATGTTAGAAACTCCTAGAAGCTTGGAGAAGCTTCCCTTGCACAATTTCCCTTGGATTTGGTTTATGTATCTTCCATTACAAGTAACCATGGATAACTCCCAAAATGTGAACTAAGCTCAAAATTCTACTTTAGCCAATGTCTTTAAAATGATCTTTCCATTCAAAATGACCTATAATTTTGCTTCATTTGGCCAAGATATGAAAAATCTCATTTTTAAGTCCATTTTTATTTATTAAATCCAACAATTTTGAAACCTTGTGCTATGAATCTTTCCAATCTCTAATGGTCACTTTTCTAGACTCAAAATGTCATTTGGAACAAGTTTGATGTTGTAAAGTTTTCCATTTGAAGCTTCCTTGTATGAGTTTTGGGCATAGGTTAAAATGACCTGTAATTCTCAGATGACCAAAATACCCTTTGCTTGCCAAGACCATAAGTAGAGTTACACATATTATATGAAGTCATACTATACCATTATAGAAAGCTAAGACAACAAGGAACAACTCTTATGTTGACCAGAAATTCATTTGAAATCTCCTTGAGGGGTAAACATTGCTTGGAAGTCAAGTCACTTTCACAGACAAAATTTCAGATACCTCAGATGACCTGTAACTTGCAAGGACCATAACTTGAGTTCTATAAATCTCCTTGATGTCTTCCACCACTCAAATTAAAGGTATTGAGATCCTATACAAGTTTCATGTTGGCAAAGGATCCATTTGAAGCTTGCATTTTGACTTATCTTGCTTGGAAATTTGACCTAAACTAGGGGATTTTACACAAAAACCCTAATTTAGAAACTCCCCTTTTCCTTGATTTCTCTTGAATTCTTCTTAGCATAACAACATATCCTTATTATCCATGTCAAATGATAAACCCCACATCTCCTCAATAGCCCTTAATGCCCTTCCATCAGTCATTTGACCTAGAGTTGACCCAGATGAAACCCTAGTTGACTGTCTTCAACTGTAATTCTTGTGACTTCACCAATGACTTGTCTCCTTCTCCAAATGACTTTCTCAGTCCTCCAAGATGTCTAGATACCCCCCATGCTCAGCCCACAGCTCACAATTTCTTTGTTGATCCTCAGACACCCTCAGTTAGGAGATAGATGAACTGCTTGATCCATTGACTTGATAGCTTCCCCATTCTTTTCTGATGACTTGAATGAGATTGAATTAGAGTAATAACCTCTTGATAGGCCTCCAGAGATGAGAATAATGATTGGTCCCCTGTTGAATGACTTGCTATGCTTATGCTATGCAGATGATTAGACTATGTACATGACTCTATATGCAAATGCTAATGATATTGAAACATAAACCAAGTGGATAAGGATGAGCAAATTTTAGGGTGCAACACTTATTAACGTCAATCTTTATCCCGTCACAATACACCTCCAACCCATATGACCATGGGACTGCTTTTGTGCTCTCGTACGGGATCAGTCCGGCCTTAGTTATGGTGATCGGTGGTCGCTGGACCGGTGCTGCGATAGTGATTGTCTTTCGAGGGATCGTCACAGTGGCCACATCACTCTGATTATTTGCTACTGCCCCTGCAGGCTCTTCGATTGCTGCTCGGTCAAACTGCAATGTGCCGTCATCAATTAAAGCCTGAATGCCTTTCTTCAAATCATCACACCCCCCAGCTAGGGTCCAGCATTCTAAGCAATACTCGTCACATCCTGGATAAACACCCCCTTGCAACAATCTGCTTTTTACCTTGCTCAGCGGCGTCTTTAAATCATCCACTCTCGTAATCAAATTCAAACCTTCCTCAATCAGAATGGCGTTTGCCCCATGATTAGGCATGGGCTTCTGCACTATATTCGGCCCTGCTGTTCCGAAATTGATAGCTTTATTGTCCAAAAGATCCTGCACGACGTGCTTAAAAGCATGGCAACCCTCTACATCGTGGCCCGGAGCCCCAGAATGAAACTCACAGTGCCTGCTTGCATCATAACCATACGGAGGAGTTCCCGTTATTGGTGCCAGAGTTCTCTTCTCTACCAAATTCAGACCCAACAGCGTCTGTAACAAATCTGCATAGGTTGAGGGAGGCTTCTCAAACACTCTTCTTGGTTTACCACCCTGGAATCTTCGTTGAGCCTGCTGTGCCCCTTGCTGTGGCTGCTGCTGCTGCTGTTGTTGTTGTTGAAATGGTTGTTGTTGATATGGAATAGTAACACTCGCCACCTGCTGCGGCTGATGATATTGGTTCCGACCTCTGCCTCGGCCTCGGCCCCCAAACACTGCGCTTGCCTCGCCCTGACGGCGCCCACCAAAAGCCTTCCTATTACTGCCAGATGCAGTTGATTCCTCAGCCTGGAACCTGCCTTGTTTAATGTTGTTTTCAATCTTTTCTCCCATCAGAATTAAGTCTGAGAAGCTGGCCAAAGATGTGTGAAACAACTTGTCATAAAACATGCCTGTGAATGTTCCGATAAACATGTCATTCATTTCCTTGTCTTCTAAAGAAGGACGGACCCTGGCAGCCATGTCGCGCCATCTTTGCGCGTACTCTTTAAAGCTCTCACCCTTCTTATGAGACAGCCCTGTCAATTGGACCCGATTGGGCGCCAAGTCGCTGTTATATTTGTAGTGAGCTACAAATGCCTCTGCCAGTTGCTTCCATGTCTTTATATTAGTTGGCTCCAACCCCATGTACCACTCTAAGAAGGACCTGACAAGCTATCTTGAAAGAAATGCATTAGCATTCTCTCATCAGTTGAGTACGCAGACATCTTTCTGTAATAAGCCCGCACGTGCACTTTCGGACAGGTGTCCCCTTTATACTTATCAAACGTAGGAGCTTTGAATTTGATTGGCACCTTCAAGCCAGGTACCAGACCCATTGCTGACATGTCTAAGCCCACAACACTTTGGTTCAGGACCCCCCTCATCTGCTCTTCTAGCATTCTGATCTTCTGGGAGTCGTCCATCGGCCCTTCGAAACCTCCGCCGGAGAAGGCGTCCTCCTGCTGATCTTCTTGCCACATACCATTCCCAGCTCCATACCCATCGTATCCATTATTACGACCAGCTCTGATCTGATTCATCACCGGGCCTCGCCCTCTGTTGCCGTACCCCTGAGCAACTCCAGCGGGTCCAAAAGCCATTAACCCGGCACCGTTTCCATTTCCAAAACCTCCGTAACCCTGATTGGTCACACCAAAACCGTCCTGCCCAAAGCCTTGAGCATTGAAACCATATTTCCCAGCATTATCGAATCCCTGATCATTGAACCCGAATCTAGCATTGTCGAAGCCGTTGCCTCCCATATTATCACCCAAGTTGATATCACCAAGCCCAACGTTATGGACAGCAGTCTCGTTCCCAACTCCGACGTTACCGTTCCCAGCAGCGGTAGCGTTGTTGACATTAGCAGCAGGTATATTGACTACAGGTGGAGCCACTGGTGTGGGAGTGCCATCTCCATGAACAGTGTCGACTCGCACGGACTGATGATCCTCATTACCACGACCGGCATTTCTGACCAACAAAGGCTGCACCATGGCTTGCAAATTCTCCTGACCTTTTGCAATAGTCTCCATGGTCTGCATGAAGAGAGCTAGCTTCTCGTGCACATCTTGCATCTCGTTCTGCATTTGATCCATGATTCTTCGACAGTTGGTGCGAGTGGAATATTTATGCGGGCGCTGATCTGCAATCCTGAAAATACCTGGTACAGAGCAGGAAATAAGATATCATCCAAGGATTACCTGTAATGCAGTATGAATATGAATGCAATGCAATGTGTGTCTGTGCATTAGGGAATAGCATTCCCCTGATTCTAGTGTGAAGGTGCCGGTGCAGTGACAGTGCTAGCAATACAAAGATCGGAGTTGAATCACAGAAAGCCTCATATATTGCAGAGAAACCAATAAGCCAAGAATACAATATTACTGAGTACAATAAGAAGGCATGAACTCAACCAACAATCCTGGTGATGGTCAGCATTATGCAAATAAAGCATACAAGTTAATACAAGAAATGATCAAGCACTCCCATAAGTCTGGTACTCTTCTAGCAACTTCTTGGTCTCTGGATGACCTGGTCGGGTAAGCAGCCCTTCAACAAGCTGGTTTCTTCTCTTGAGAACACGACGCACGTCACCCGCAGTTTCTTCCCATGCCCCTTCTCCGAAGCGATCCTCTAGTTTACGCTTCTGAGACACAGCTTCATCCCTGCCTTTGATGGCCTTGTTCAGTGCATTCTGGAGACTATACCGGGTCATCACTTCTTCTTCACACTTCTTGATGCTAGACTTCAATTGCTCTTCGAGGTCGGAAATTTGCTGCTTCAACTTATCCTCCCTCTTCTTATTGTTGGTCAGCGTAGCATTCCAAGTCTTATTGCAAGAAGAGATCTCTCGGTGTGTGTCGCTACTGCGAAAATCGGCGCCGGCTGACAGAAGAGTCGCCACCGTGCGTTATTTATCCCTCAGAGCGGGAAAGGGAACGCTCGAAGTAAACCTCGCAAAAAACGGGGAAAGGTATGGTCATCGCAACCAAAACCTGGGTTCGGGAGTCGGTTACGCAAGGGGAAGGTATTAGCACCCCTCACGTCCGTCGTACTCGACGGGATCCACGCTTGCTTGGGTTGTCTACTGGATGCAAAGCGATCTATCTACGGCTGCTAAATCTAAACGGAAGGGAATTGACTCGATAGAGCGTCGCACTCTATGCCTACATATTCTCAGGAGAGAAAGTCAGAGTCAACGTAGTTCGGGACTACGGGGAAAATTGGCTCGCCAAGACCTCGCGTCTTGTGCCTACGTACTTCCACTGCATGGAAGATCAGAGCTTTACGTAGTTCATACTAGCTACGGCTAAACAAACATTCTCACACAGCAGTGAGAAAAATAACTGGTTTCACAGGGTCGGGAACCTATGGGCAAAACTATGGCTTGGTCTCAAATGCACTCGGGCAAGAGAGAAAAAGGGTATCAATTAATCGTCAGCGGGAAAGTCTCGATCGCACAGCCGCGAGAGAACAAAAGTTAGTCGTTAGTGTGCTCGCTAGGATATCGCATCCTATGCCTACATATTCTCGTCTGGTACGAGAAATCAGAGCAGCTGTAGTTCGGCTACTTCGGGACCACAACTCAAATCTCGTTTTATTAATCTCTGAAAAATGGTTACAATGAGTGAATACTGGAAATAAATCTCCTGGGAACACTATCCTATCCTATCTAAAAAATTGAATGGAAAATAGCCCCCTAACAAGTAGGCTTCTAAACTATCCCTAAAATCGTAAAATAACTCTATGAAAATATATCCTAAAAGAAAATGTACTTAAAAATATTAAACCTACTTTAATATTTTTTCTCTTTTTTCTTCTTTTCTCTTCAACATATTTTTCCATATTTTTCTCTATTTTTTCACAATATTTTTCTCTCCTTTTTCAATTCTTTTCTCAATATTTCTTTTCTTTTCTTTTTCCAAATATACTTTTTTTTCTAAAATATTTTCCTTTTTCACATTTCTTTATTTTCTTTTTCAATATTCTTTTATATAAAGGAAAAAACTAATAGAAGGGACATAAAAGAAAATAATAAAAACACAAAGGGAGGGGGGTAATTGGTCAATACAGGGGGATAACAGAAAAATAAAAAATAAAATCTCTGGGCCCAGCCCAGTAGGGATTTCAAAAAAAACAATAGGGAGGGGTGCGCTGGCCAAAACTGCAGTGTGTATGTCCATAAGCAAGTTGGGCTTGGCCCATTCATACACTGCCCACACACGCAGCTCAGGGTGAAGGAAGTAACGAGGGAGTGTATCAGAAAACGAAAATGGGCTTAGCTGGGCCCATTACGCGTGATCCAATTCTCTTCACAACAGACGAACCCTAATTCCCTGACACTGTTCACACACGCACCAGCGCCGTTTCTCCTCGCTCTCTCTCGTTCAATTCTCAACCCAATCCCCTCAGACCCTCGTTTCCTCTCACAATCTCTCCCCCTCTCCGTTCAGACAGAGGAACACTAACAGAAAATATTGAGACTTCAATGAAGGTTCGTTGATGGAGATTCCTATGATGGGGATGAACGTTTCTGGATGTTTTCTGGAAACGCTTGAAGATTGATGTTCTTCTGGAATGGTTCTTGATGGATGACGCTGAAGACTGGTTGTTCTTGATGAAGAACGGATGAACTGATGATCTTCTGGAATTTTGGTGTTGATCTCTGTTGATGATTGCTGAGTCCTGGAAAACTCGCTTGAACGAGGTCTTGAAGTTCTTGGACGAACTTGTTGGATGAAGATGAGGATTAGAGATCTTGGACCTTGAAAGGACGTTCTTCGCATGTTGAAGATTTGAAGAAATTTCCAGAAAGTGTATACAGTTGACGATTAGATGATGATTGAAGATGAAGGTTGAGAGGATCTGGATGAAGGTTGCTGGTTGAGTGGTGATTCTGAAGATAAAGTTCTGGAAAACTATCTATGATGAACTTGGTGGCGATTCTGGGAAACGACGAACCATATGATGATGATGAAGCTCGCTGGAAAAAGAATCATGGCGGTTGTTGATGAATCTTTCAGGATTCTGATGATTATGGAGGATGAACATAGATCGGAGTCGGATGAATCTTATGAATGTTGGTTTCTGGAATTTTCTGGCTTTTCCGGTGAAGTACGACGGAGGGCGGTGGTGATGATGTTGAAGGTTCATCGGAAACTGGAAAAGGATGAAGGGAGGATCAGAGTTCTGGGGAGAAGTTTGGTTTCCGGTGAGGTTCCTGGTGGCCGCCGGCCATGCAGGCCGGCCGGTGGTGTTTGGCGGTGAAGTGCAGTGGAGTGGCTGTGGCGTGTACGCGTGGTGGAGATGGTGGAGTGCATCGCTTACGCGTGGCACCGGGGAAGCGTGGGTGTGGGACGCGTGGAGGGCTGGTGTGGCGGTGAGAGAGAGTGTCTGAATGGTGAGGTGGCGTGGAAATGGTGAAGAAACGTGGGGCCAGCCCTGGGCAACACGTGGCGCTGGGGATTATATACTGAGCTTATTCTGGATGCTTCTAGAATATTCTGGGAGTAACTGGAAACTGCTGAACAACTTAGGACCATTCTGGACTTGGACGAAAAAATACATTCTGGGCCTTTCATTGACCTGGGCCCAACGAAAACCATTAAAAACTCAACAAAAAACTGAATTAAAACCAGGATTAAAATCCTAATTAATATCTAAACTCAATTAATTGCTAAACTAATAACACTCTAATTAATTCCTAATAAAACCTAGAAAATCTATATTATTTATTAAAAAAAATAGTAAACCTATTTAATATCTAATATTCTAAAAAGGAATTAAAAAAATATTAAAACTATTAAAAGCTAATAATATTCTATATTACTCTATATTATCTAAAAATATTAAAATCTACTAATATATTCTAAAAAGAAATTACAATTATTAAAAACCTACTAATATCCTAAAAAATGATTTAAATCTATTTAAAAAGAATTAAAACTAACAAAAGTCCTATTAAATCCTAAAATGCTAAAAAATGATTTAAAACTATTTAAAAAGAATTAAAACTAACAAAAGTCCTATTAAATCCTAAAATGCTAAAAAATGATTTAAAACTATTTAAACCCTAAAAATAGCCAATAAAATCCAGAAAAATCACAATAAATCCCAGAAGAACAAAATAAGCACCGAACGACACATAACACCGCGAGAGTGCACGAAAATAGCCGGTAAAAATAAACGGGCACCGAAATATCCCAAAAATCGATTCTACCTATTTAAACTGATTAAAAAAAAACCTGAGACGCGAGACGAGAGCTGTGATCCCTGATAAAATCAAAACAAATGAGAAATGCACTGTATGCAATATGCAGATGCGAATACGATTATGCGTCGAAACATCGAGCCAGATACGAGACCCTGTTGGTCAAATTTTAGGGTGCAACAGCTGCCCCTATTCAAGCGGCTTCGACCTGAATGGGTGAAGAGCGCTCAGCCTTCAAACATTCAAGGGTAGATGACGGTTGAATACAAATGGAACCCTGAAATTTGGCAACCGCGGGAATATACTGCAAAACCGCTTGAGAAATAGCTTCCAATAAACTGAAGTTTGGTTGTCACGGCAACAACTGATCAATTTTCTGATAAAATTTTCTTCTCCTTGCCAATCACCTGTGTGACGCCACAAGTATTGGAATAATGCTTCGTACAGCAAACACCTTCCCATCTATCATGGGATCTTTTCTGTCGACTCATGGTTCACAGCGAACTTGAGGACAATTCTCCTGGGGAATTCTGAATGGAACTGCCTGGCACCTATTTTGACGAAGGGGCAACTTCAGAAGTCTGATATATCAATCTCCGTTGTTGTTGTTTTTTTGCCTGATGCTGACGTAACAACCAAATGAAGAATCACTCCGCTGGGGGAGACGAGAAGCTTAACCACACCACTCTGCAGGTGAACAAACTTGAAATCCAATAGGCAACCATTCTGGTCCATGTTTCGACATGCGTATGCTTGATAATGATGCAATGCCCTATATGATATGTAAATGCTATACATTCTGTTTGAAAATGCAATGCCCAGACGGCATGGAAATGCTATATGTTTGTATAAATGCTATGACTATATATGCAAATGCTAATGCAAGCTCTAGCTGCCAGAGAACACCAGGTCTGAAAACCACTTGGCAAAATAAATGCCGAAGATAACGTCAACTCTACTGGGGACGAACTGAAGTCACAGAATCGTCTCAGCAAAATAAATGCTGGAAACGGGAAACCAAATCCGCCGGTGATAACCGTCCTGCTGGAGAAATGAAAAGGCAACCCTGCTTGGCGACTTCACTGGGGAAAGAAAACAACTCTGCTTGGGGATGCTCCCTTCAAATCATTGACAACCGATTGTACTCTGCGGGGATTGACCCAAACTGGAATTGATTGCGCACGGCACACTGCTGGAAATGCCCCTACTATCAAGGATGTCGATCTTAATCTGCTGAGGATCCTTCTGATCCTACTCTGATACGGGGTAAAATACGATCTCGACTCTTCCGGGGATAATAAGCAAATTTTATCTGCTGAAGAGTAACAACTCTGATTTAACAACATCCACAAGGAATTCAAACATTACTCGGAGCGCTGGCATCCGTCGCTTTGTATCGGGGAACATGACAACATGCGGGTCATTGGGAAATACTGTGTCAGATACCTTTAGGTTTTTTTGTTTTTCTGGTTTAGAATAAACATGGATTATGTACACAGTGGAAAATAGGGAAATACTAGACGAGAACTAGCATTTAAAGGTAGACTACCAGGCGAGAACTGATAGAAAAATAGGTTATCAGACGAGAATTGATTTGGTTTTTGTGTTTTTGAACATCAGACGGGGCTGACTGGATAACAGACTGAGAAAAAGACAACCAGGCGAGAACTGGCTGAAAGCTCACGTACACCAGACGAGAACTGGTATAACACATAGGTTAAAACACACGATGACCAGGCGAGAACTGGTTACGCAACGACATGTACCAGGCGAGAACTGATACAACACTTGAAGAAACGGTGACCAGGCGAGAACTGGTTACAATAGACTGCACCAGACGGGAACTGCTGCTTACAATAAACTGCACCAGACGAGAACTGATGCTTACGGTAAATTGCGCCAGACGGGAACTGATGCTTACGATAGGGTTTGCCAGGCGAGAACTGGACTTTGGAAATGACTGGTTACTGACACGCAACAGGCTTAAACTGCAGGATAATGATCCAACGACAGCACGACCTTTTTCGAAACGCTAAGGTTTTTGGTAAGGGTATTGACATGATTCCCTGATACTCCACTCCGGCTGGGGATAAACAAACTGATTTGAACAACTTGCCCTAATACACTCAGCTGAGGATAAGAAGACTGGCTTGCACAACTTGCCCCAGTCTAATCAACTTGCCCCAATCTAGCTCTTGGGAATACTGCTCTGAACAGCTCTCTATGAGACGACTTCGGGAATATTTGCCCCGGTATCGGTACAACAACAGAATTCAATCTCCAATTAACCTCTATCAACCCAGTTGATTTCAACATTCTCTGCGATGACTTGCCCCTGAATGAGCGTTCTAGCGACTTAACCCGATCTGATTATCCACTGGGAGTCTCTGCTTTCAAATATCCGCATTCTGAATAACTGCCCCTGATTGGCTCTCGAGAAGACTCATTTCTGATCAACTACTTCTCAAGCAATCTGCCCCTGCTCCACTGAAGCTTCGGGACTTGTCCTCAGACTAGCTGATTCAGAACTTACTGGAAATCAATGCCCCCGATTCACAAGGCTTCACAATATACACCATTCTGGTTCAGATTGCTGAATTACTCAGTCCTGCTCAATTATTCCCTGATGGAATTTCTTTCATGTCAACTACTAACCTGCAATTAGAATCGTCTGTCTACGAATGGTAATCTTAATGCAATGGTTATGCAGATTTTGAAAAAAAAATTTGAGCTGTCACTCATTTACATGCATATGATTGTGAGTGACGAGTGAACCAAAGTTCAAACGTAGTGCGTACGTGGTCAGTGAAAAATACAGCAAGGATGTGACTAGCAAGTCAGGAAGGAGTCAGGTTACTCAACCTTATCGTAATGCGCTTCAGACTAACCCTACCTCAATTAGGTCTTTTAAGGGTTGTATCGTGGTCGGGTTCACGGTTCGCGAAACAAAGGATATTTGGCTCAAATTTTGATTTGTACCCACCCCGTCTACGTGATGTTCTCTGATCCTAAGGTTCAGTTAACCTGGCACAAGCGCTCGCCTCTTCGAGAGGTATGTTGAATGGTAAGACCTACAGTTAAGGAACTCATAAAGCTTTTCTTCTAGAGTGATAGTTACTCCTTCTTCGCTCTCGGTGTCTGTGTACACGACTTTGTGATTTGCTGGGGAAAAATTTCTTTTGTCCCTCTTTTTTTATCCTTTTGAATCCCTAATTTTTGCCTGGACTGACTCATTTTGAGTTCTCTTCGATTTTTCGATTTCTTTTGAAGTCCAACGGGATGCCCTAATTTTTGCCTAAGTATTAGCTTTCTAGCTTTTCTTTCTTTTTACTTAGCGGGCTTTCTTTCTTCCTTTTGGAACAAAGTCGTGTGACACTGGTTGTCTTGATTGCTCCGAAAGGGTTGTAACTGTCTCACTCCTGATTGGTGAGGTTTAACCATTGAAAGGTGTAAACTGATTGGTCCTTGAAAGACAACACTCCTCTGTAAGACTTGAATGCTCGGTCAAGCTAACTGACAACTACCCTGCCCCGGGTTAAGATGTAAGGGTTTAAAAGTCCGAAAAAAAACTTCTACTTCCTAGCTCGAAGTGGTTAACAAGGGACTAACTCCTTATATCTCCAGTGTTTGGGGGATTTGAAACAATGCCTTATACGTCATCGATACGGTCTTATCTGAAAGCATACGATCATCGGTTATGAGTTATGTTTCATCATCCTCCCTCTAATCTTTGCTAGTCACAGTGATAACGTGGAGTGAATAAAATGCAAGTGTCAGTGCAATGCAATAAATGAGCGACAGCGACATGACTAATTCAGAAAAATGCATAGTCACTTTATTATTATCACCATTCGAAACATACAATGTTTAAAAGCAGGTAGTAACTAACAGAAAAAGAAACTACAAATGAAAATGATGTATAGTCTGAGGACTGCCAATGCTGAGGCGCCTGCCTGTCTGGACCACTGGCTTTTGCTGGAGAATACTTCCCGAGTCTACGAGCTTAGACAGCTGAGCGGTTGGGATGAACAAACAGAAATCCTTCTCGAAAGGAAATGCGATCCTGATCAATCAACTGCTGTACCTTCGCCTGAAATGCTTTACAATCTTCAGTCGAATGCCCCGGAGAGCCACCATGATAACCACACTGAACGTGGGGGTTATACCCAGGAGGGTAAGGCTCTGGAACTGGCTTAAGAGCTTTAGGTTCCACCAAAGACTTCTGGATCAAAGATGGTAGCAACTGGCTATACGGCATAGGCACTGGGTGAAAAGGAGCATTCCTTCGTTCCAAGTTGCTGCGAGGTCGATTCTGATTCTGACGCTGATTCTGATAACCTCGGACACGAGCTTGCTGCTTTGCAATGGAAGCGACATAAGATTCCTGATATGGTGCCCCAGGCACGACTGTCTGTTCAGTATAACAAGCCACAGGAGGTACTGATCTCGGATAAGATCATGAACCAACAAAATTCACTGATTCGCTTCGAGGATATTCAACCTTTGGCATGACTGAGTTGATCACAACTTCTTCTTCACTCTGATAGTCACAAGGGTATTCAGTTTCATCAGCTTGATCATATGAAGTAATCTGAATTTTCCCCATTCTTATGGAGTACTCGAGGCGTTCTCCTAATGCTACCACGTCAGAGAAACTTGCCGGAATTCCGAGCAATCTTTTGAAGTACGGATATTGTAGGGAATCTACAAACATGCTTGCCAGCTCTTGGTCTAACAGCGGTGGACGCACTCTAGCAGCAAATTCTCTCCATCTCTGAGCATACCTCCTGATAGGTTCATTGTCCTCTTGAGACAATTCTTGCAAATGCATGCGATAGGGAGCTATGTCTAGATTGTAATCGTACTGCTTCAGAAAAGCTCTGGCTAAATCCATCCATGACTGAATCTGAATTCTCTCTAACTGCATATACCACCTCAAAGATGCCCCAGTCAGACTATCTTGAAAGCAATGGATCATCAATTTGTCATCTCGCGCGAACGCAGTCATTCTTCGGCAGAACATCATCAAATGCAGCTTCGGACAGCTATCTCCCGTGTACTTCTCAAATTTCGGCGCTTTGAACTTATAAGGCAGCACCAGGTCAGGAACCAAACACATGTCTACAGCATCTAGGTTGACAACATCTTTGGCTTTCAAAGCTTTCATTTGCTCTTCCAACACTCGGAGTCTTCTACCATCGTCAAGAGCTCTCGGATCTACCATCCCAGCCGTTGGAATATCTCTACGGTAGTTCATCACAGGGAAAGCAACACCTTGATTGTTGACAGGAGGAGGACGCTCATTCTGGGCAACAAACTGCTCATGTCGACCTCGGTTCTCAACAGAAGGCTGTACTACTTGGTCTGCAGCAACGTTGTTCACTTGCGGGAAGTCTTCCATGGAATCATACAGAGGGTTAGACGCCATAGTGAACCCTGTCAAGGTGTTAGGAGACTGGAAATTGCCTTCAGACATAGCTACCAGTAATCTTCAGCTGACTTCAACGCTTGATTCTGCTTAAATCTACTCAACCCCTAGGCAGGTCTTCTGACAATCAACAGCTGCTCAGTCCAAACTCCGGGTAGTAACCTTCAAGAAACAAAGGCTGGATCAGAACTCTGGCTAACTGGAGGATGATATGCAATGCAACACTGATATGCACGTGATATGCAAGATGCAGCAAACAACGGGACCACAGCCCCCACACAATCTCTGAATACTACTGCACTGCTGACGGAGACGTTCTCTGAAAAGAAGACCAGAATAACGGGTAGGTTGGAAGTCAAGTTTCCTGCATAAAAACCCCCCCCACTCACAGGTATGGACCTATATCTGACAAGGTACGGCATCCTATGCGGTCGTCAGCGTCACAGACTTTCAAGACTGACGATACAATTCCCAGAAGGAGTGGCATCATCAAGTCCTGAAGAGGCCTCACTTAGCTAACTTCCAAATGATCGGTTCCCAGAGTCGACAATCCAACTAACCAGCAACCCACGCCAACCAAAGGAAGGGACAGGAGGCCAACCAGCAGAACCTCGTCTGAGTGTAGATTTCATGGGACACCAAAGCAAGTCAAAGCATGCGGGCACCCACTAATTTCTACTCTAAGTCTAAGGTGCACTCAAGCCCAGGTCCGGCTTCTCTCAATCATAGAACACCCGTAACACCCCAACAGCAACAGATAATATTGATAAATAAGCCCCAAACAAGCGCTAGGATTGACTCTCTCTTAGGGGACGTTGGATCCCACATGCATAAGAACTATCGCAGTCCTTAGCAGCCAGGGGACGTTGGATCCCCAGCAGAGTCGCCAGCTGTCGCTACTGCGAAAATCGGCGCCGGCTGAACAGAAGAGTCGCCACCGTGCGTTATTTATCCCTCAGAGCGGGAAAGGGAACGCTCGAAGTAAACCTCGCAAAAAACGGGGAAAGGTATGGTCATCGCAACCAAAACCTGGGTTCGGGAGTCGGTTACGCAAGGGGAAGGTATTAGCACCCCTCACGTCCGTCGTACTCGACGGGATCCACGCTTGCTTGGGTTGTCTACTGGATGCAAAACAATCTATCTACGGCTGCTAAATCTAAACGGAAGGGAATTGACTCGATAGAGCGTCGCACTCTATGCCTACGTATTCTCAGGAGAGAAAGTCAGAGTCAACGTAGTTCGGGACTACGGGGAAAATTGGCTCGCCAAGACCTCGCGTCTTGTGCCTACGTACTTCCACTGCATGGAAGATCAGAGCTTTACGTAGTTCAGACTAGCTATGGCTAAACAAACATTCTCACACAGCAGTGAGAAAAATAACTGGTTTCACAGGGTCGGGAACCTATGGGCAAAACTATGGCTTGGTCTCAAATGCACTCGGGCAAGAGAGAAAAAGGGTATCAATTAATCGTCAGCGGGAAAGTCTCGATCGCACAGCCGCGAGAGAACAAAAGTTAGTCGTTAGTGTGCTCGCTAGGATATCGCATCCTATGCCTACATATTCTCGTCTGGTACGAGAAATCAGAGCAGCTGTAGTTCGGCTACTTCGGGACCACAACTCAAATCTCGTTTTATTAATCTCTGAAAAATGGTTACAATGAGTGAATACTGGAAATAAATCTCCTGGGAACACTATCCTATCCTATCTAAAAAATTGAATGGAAAATAGCCCCCTAACAAGTAGGCTTCTAAACTATCCCTAAAATCGTAAAATAACTCTATGAAAATATATCCTAAAAGAAAATGTACTTAAAAATATTAAACCTACTTTAATATTTTTTTCTCTTTTTTCTTCTTTTCTCTTCAACATATTTTTCCATATTTTTCTCTATTTTTTCACAATATTTTTCTCTCCTTTTTCAATTCTTTTCTCAATATTTCTTTTCTTTTCTTTTTCCAAATATACTTTTTTTTTCTAAAATATTTTCCTTTTTCACATTTCTTTATTTTCTTTTTCAATATTCTTTTATATAAAGGAAAAAACTAATAGAAGGGACATAAAAGAAAATAATAAAAACACAAAGGGAGGGGGGTAATTGGTCAATACAGGGGGATAACAGAAAAATAAAAAATAAAATCTCTGGGCCCAGCCCAGTAGGGATTTCAAAAAAAACAATAGGGAGGGGTGCGCTGGCCAAAACTGCAGTGTGTATGTCCATAAGCAAGTTGGGCTTGGCCCATTCATACACTGCCCACACACGCAGCTCAGGGTGAAGGAAGTAACGAGGGAGTGTATCAGAAAACGAAAATGGGCTTAGCTGGGCCCATTACGCGTGATCCAATTCTCTTCACAACAGACGAACCCTAATTCCCTGACACTGTTCACACACGCACCAGCGCCGTTTCTCCTCGCTCTCTCTCGTTCAATTCTCAACCCAATCCCCTCAGACCCTCGTTTCCTCTCACAATCTCTCCCCCTCTCCGTTCAGACAGAGGAACACTAACAGAAAATATTGAGACTTCAATGAAGGTTCGTTGATGGAGATTCCTATGATGGGGATGAACGTTTCTGGATGTTTTCTGGAAACGCTTGAAGATTGATGTTCTTCTGGAATGGTTCTTGATGGATGACGCTGAAGACTGGTTGTTCTTGATGAAGAACGGATGAACTGATGATCTTCTGGAATTTTGGTGTTGATCTCTGTTGATGATTGCTGAGTCCTGGAAAACTCGCTTGAACGAGGTCTTGAAGTTCTTGGACGAACTTGTTGGATGAAGATGAGGATTAGAGATCTTGGACCTTGAAAGGACGTTCTTCGCATGTTGAAGATTTGAAGAAATTTCCAGAAAGTGTATACAGTTGACGATTAGATGATGATTGAAGATGAAGGTTGAGAGGATCTGGATGAAGGTTGCTGGTTGAGTGGTGATTCTGAAGATAAAGTTCTGGAAAACTATCTATGATGAACTTGGTGGCGATTCTGGGAAACGACGAACCATATGATGATGATGAAGCTCGCTGGAAAAAGAATCATGGCGGTTGTTGATGAATCTTTCAGGATTCTGATGATTATGGAGGATGAACATAGATCGGAGTCGGATGAATCTTATGAATGTTGGTTTCTGGAATTTTCTGGCTTTTCCGGTGAAGTACGGCGGAGGGCGGTGGTGATGATGTTGAAGGTTCATCGGAAACTGGAAAAGGATGAAGGGAGGATCAGAGTTCTGGGGAGAAGTTTGGTTTCCGGTGAGGTTCCTGGTGGCCGCCGGCCATGCAGGCCGGCCGGTGGTGTTTGGCGGTGAAGTGTTGTGGAGTGGCTGTGGCGTGTACGCGTGGTGGAGATGGTGGAGTGCATGGCTTACGCGTGGCACCGGGGAAGCGTGGGTGTGGGACGCGTGGAGGGCTGGTGTGGCGGTGAGAGAGAGTGTCTGAATGGTGAGGTGGCGTGGAAATGGTGAAGAAACGTGGGGCCAGCCCTGGGCAACACGTGGCGCTGGGGATTATATACTGAGCTTATTCTGGATGCTTCTAGAATATTCTGGGAGTAACTGGAAACTGCTGGACAACTTAGGACCATTCTGGACTTGGACGAAAAAATACATTTTGGGCCTTTCATTGACCTGGGCCCAACGAAAACCATTAAAAACTCAACAAAAAACTGAATTAAAACCAGGATTAAAATCCTAATTAATATCTAAACTCAATTAATTGCTAAACTAATAACACTCTAATTAATTCCTAATAAAACCTAGAAAATCTATATTATTTATTAAAAAAAATAGTAAACCTATTTAATATCTAATATTCTAAAAAGGAATTAAAAAAATATTAAAACTATTAAAAGCTAATAATATTCTATATTACTCTATATTATCTAAAAATATTAAAATCTACTAATATATTCTAAAAAGAAATTACAATTATTAAAAACCTACTAATATCCTAAAAAATGATTTAAATCTATTTAAAAAGAATTAAAACTAACAAAAGTCCTATTAAATCCTAAAATGCTAAAAAATGATTTAAAACTATTTAAAAAGAATTAAAACTAACAAAAGTCCTATTAAATCCTAAAATGCTAAAAAATGATTTAAAACTATTTAAACCCTAAAAATAGCCAATAAAATCCAGAAAAATCACAATAAATCTCAGAAGAACAAAATAAGCACCGAACGACACATAACACCGCGAGAGCGCACCAAAATAGCCGGTAAAAATAAACGGGCACCGAAATATCCCAAAAATCGATTCTACCTATTTAAACTGATTAAAAAAAAACCTGAGACGCGAGACGAGAGCTGTGATCCCTGATAAAATCAAAACAAATGAGAAATGCACTGTATGCAATATGCAGATGCGAATACGATTATGCGTCGAAACATCGAGCCAGATACGAGACCCTGTTGGTCAAATTTTAGGGTGCAACAGTGTGCTGCGTCAAGCGCTTTCTTTTTGGATTCCAGCATGTCGTGGGAGCTTCTGAACTCTTGCCCCAGACGTTCGCGCTTCTTCTTCTCTTCAGTCAATTCAGCCCCTAGTCTGTTCACTAGCTCCATCTGCTGTTGGAAAGCATGCACGGCCTTGTTTTTCTCACTGCGTATCTGGGCTAGCTCTTGCTCTAACCCTTCATTGATCTTCATCAAGGCTTCTTTTTCTTTCACCACTTGCTCGTAGGCCTCCCTAGAAACAGTAATTGGCTCTGCTACCGGAATAAGAACAAGGGCTGGTGCATCTAGAAATGGCATCCGCAACTGACTTGCTCTCTCCTGAATCCAAACCCTGTAAGGTGCATAAGCCTGACAGTCATTCTTCCCTAACAGCGGCTTCCTTCTTCGGTTAATACGCGTCCAGGCATGCTGCAGCTTGGCTAATAACTCCCCCTTCAAATCACCGGTGAAGTACAGAGATTCCTGTACTTCTTCCTCCTTTGGTGGGTTCTTCAGCGCATATCCGAATTGGCGAATGAACAGAGAAGGGTTGTAATTGATACACCCTTTTCTTCCTATCAGCGGAACATTGGGATACCCAGAACAACTGAAGATGAGCTCAGACCCCAGCAGGTCTCGATCAAACCACTCAACGTCTTCGGAAGATAGCCTCATCAGGCGCTCTGACCAGCTAGCTGAAGTTGCACTCTCCACAAAAGATCCCTTCAGGGGAAGGTGGCTCTTGAACCACATGCTCAACAGAGGCGCACAACAGTAAACAACCTTTCCCCTTCTGTTTTCATTCTTGTAGTGCAATGAGTGGTAGAAGTCTCCGATCAACGTGGGCACTGGATTGCCAGCAGCAAATATATGGAAAGCGTCCAAGTCTACGAAATTGGGCAAGTTAGGAAACAACACAATCCCATAAATGCATAAGGCCAAAATAGCATTCAAAACCACCCAACATACGCTCTTGGCATACTCCTGAGCCTTGCCAACCAGAAAATCAAGAGAGAAACCTGAAACCCCAAGCCAAGAAGTCACTAACAGTTCTGCAGCGTCCATGTGCAAGGCTTTAGCTAAGTCCTCCAACTTGGGCTCAGCAGTAGAGTGAATAAAGGGAACCTTGTTCTGCACTGGTAACTCAGTGAACTCCACATACTCTTCAATGGTAGGCCCTAGAATAAAGTCAGCAAACGTAAAACATCTCAATGCGGGGTCATAGAACTGCATCAAGGTGTACAGCCCGTTCATCTCATCAGCAGTGGGCTTGCAGACTAATCTCAGTAATCTCCCATGACTCATTCTGAAGCTTCTCCTAACCTCCTCATCAGCAAGAGATATCAGACCGAGCAAAGGGGTAATATCAGGTGTAGGCAGCTTATACGCGACTGTTTTCCTCAAACCGGCCATAGTCAATACTCAGAAGTCTGGGCACTAGAATCGGAGGATGCAAATGCACCTGCAGCACAGACACACGTTAATGGGATGCCATGATAATGAGTATGCAAGCAATGCAATGCAAGTAACATGCAACAGGGACCAAGTGCTATAGCTGAGTAGCCTGAACCATATCAATAAGTCTCAGATAGACTCTTTAGAAGTCCTTAAATCCTGGTCTCAGATAGACCTAAAACAAAGCTCCAACAATGGTCTCTGACAGACCTCAAACCATAACTCCGACTGGTCTCTGACAGACCTCAGAACTCTCCAACCGGTCTCTGACAGACCTCAGAACTCTCCATAAATACCCAGGATCTCATATCAAGATACAAACCGGTAGTCTGAAGGTCTAGTTACCTGCATAACCCCAAACCCTCTCACAGGTGGATGTCCTAGTAACTGACAAAGGTATGGCATCCTATGCGGTCGTCGGCGTCACAGACTTTCAGGGTTGACGATACGATTCCCAGAAGGAGTGGCATCATCAAATCCTGAAGAGGCCTCACTTAGCCAACTTCCAAATGATCGGTTCCCGGAGTCGACAATTCAGCTGACCAACAACCCCTTCGACCCAAAGGGTAGAAAAAGAAGCCAACCAGAAGAACCTCGTCCGAGTGTAGATTTCATGAGACACTAATGCAAGCAAAGCCGGCACGCGCCCACTACTTTCTAATCTAATTCTAGGTGCACTCAAGCCCAGGTCCGGCTTATCTCTCAATCATAGAACCACCCATCACACCCCAATACAGCAATAATAATCAATATATATAATGCTGGAAATAAAGGTCAGAAATATAAATCCATACAAAATCCTCGACGGGAAAACAAGCGTTAGGATTGACTCTCTTAAGGGACGTTGGATCCCCAATGCATAGGAACTATCGCAGTCCTTAGCAGCCAGGGGACGTTGGGTCCCCAGCAGAGTCGCCAGCTGTCGCTACTGCGAAAATCGGCGCCGACTTAACAGAAGAGTCGCCACCGTGCGTTATTTATCCCACGGGAGGGAAAGGAAACGCTCATAGTAAACCTCGCACAACACGGGAAAGGTATGGTCGTCGCAACCAAAACCTGGATTCGGGAGTCGGTTACGCAAGGGGAAGGTATTAGCACCCCTCACGTCCATCGTACTCGACGGGATCCACGCTTGTTTTCTGGTACGGATTGTTATTCTATCTACTCTACAGGTCAAGGGTTAAGAAAAAAGAAAGGAAAATGACTCGGCAAAGTATCGCACTTTATGCCTACGTATTCTCGTCTGGAACGAGAAATCAGAGTCAACGTAGTTCGCCTACCTACGGGAAAGGAGGGGAAGGTTGCTCGCTAGGATATCGCATCCTATGCCTACGTACTTTCATACATCATGAAAGATCAGAGCAAACGTAGTTCGGGCCACGTACGACACAGGTCTGTCTCGATTGATTTTACTCCTTCTGAAAAAGGTTTTTCTGATTAGCAGTCCAAGCGGACAAAAATGACGTTTTGAGGAGTTCACATTCTTTTACGGAAGAAGTGTCTTTTATTGTGTTTGAAATATTTATTGTGTTTTTCTGTTTGTTTTGAGAAAGAAGAGACAGAACTCTAACCTACGGTTGCGACGGAAATCAAACTAGCCTAATGTTATCATGCATGGGTTAAGACCTAGTGTCTATCATGCTCCTCTCTTGCGCAGAGAGAAACATAGATCCTAAGGGATAAACGGAAACAGAAACAATAGCAAATATATACAGCGGAGCAGTAAAATGCATGGATGCAACAATACAAGCGAGGCAAGGGAGTCCCACTCAACCTCGAACCTAGAAAACAATAGGCAAAAGTGAACGGGATTCACTTTCAACCTCACAAGTTAAACAACAAGCAATACAGTCAGGGAAATTCAAACAATACATCAATGATTATAAACAGCAAAAATAAACAGCAAACAACAGTCTTCACCAATATCTGCCTTCAGGTCATCACCAGTCAGCTACAAGCTTCAGCAAGCATCAATCTCCATCTCCACAGCCTTCTAGCTCAGTCTTGGTTATCAGTCTTCCATCTGCAATGGCTTTTCTTCAAGTCTCAAACTCCAGGATGAACATCAGTCAACAAGATAAAAGTGAATGTTAAACAGAAGACTGCCTACCAAGGGTGGCTCATCAACTGTTAACATTATACAGACAATTTTCTCTCAAAAGTTCTATCTTTCAAATACATTCACTGATCCTTCCAAAGGAAGGAGGTGGATATTTGAAAGAGACTTTGAATCATAGAGAAAGGATGGATGCAGACAAGGCATTCCATGTTTGGGAAACAAGCTTCCTAATCTAGAGCTCTGCCTAGCTCCTAAACCCTAGACTCCTCAACAGCTGCTAGCAAGAATCTCCTCATCAACTCTGGAAGTTGGACTTCAATCTCTGGATCTCCAATGGTCTCCATCATCACAAGTCTTCAGCTCTCCCAATCCCCAGGCAATCCCAATACCCACACAGACAAATCATAATCCCCAGAGAGGGCACACCACACCAGTCAAGCAAATATAGACAGTATTAATAGCATTAGGGGAATCCTAACATTTTCTAAGGGATCTAATAACTACCCCTAATCCCTATAGTCCCATACCCCAAAGATTCAATTTCTAACTCCTAAGGGAAATGAACTTATTCACCTATGTTGTCACCTAAACCCTAATTTTGTTCATGTTATTCACATCTAACCAAGTCACTTAAAATTAAATTCTAAAAATATGAATTAAATTTTATATACAAGATAAATGTCTAAACTAAACAATCTAAAAAGAATGGATTAAAAATATTAAAGCACCTATTCAAACTAAAATTACCAAATTCATGTATCAAACAAAACTCCTTAAAATGCTATTTACAAGAAAAATGCATGAAAAATAATAAAACAAAATAAAATGCCATTTTTATTTTTTCATATTTTTCTAGACAGAATTATTGACCTACCACAAAAAGAAGGAATTAAAAATATCAAATTTCCTATTTTTTATGATTTTTTAAAGATGAGAAAAATATAAAAGAAAATAAAAAACAAAATATGAAATAAAAGGGGGGGGGGGGGTCTGAATAGCATACACGCCTAGTTCAAATCTCAGTTGGGCCATTAAATGGGGGGCGCGCATAGCAATGGGCGCTAGGCCCAGTTGCACTCAGAAATTAAACAAAAATTAAAAAAACATAAACGGTGCAGATAGTGATTATCTCAGGCATAATTGGTTTTGGGCCTAATTGGGAGGGTGTGCATAGCAACTAACGTCTGAGCCCATTCAAGAGAAATAAATGAAACGGGGCGTTTTGGTGTTTGAATCTCCCTCCGTTTTCCATTTTCAATCGTGGCCATTGGATGCATAACCAAGTCAATAGTCAAGAGGCGATCGTGTGGCCAGAAGGTTGTCTTCAACCTTAGAAACCCTAGGGTTTCTGAAACTCTCCTTCCATGCATGCATCTTCGAGCTTTCTGTTCTCCCTTGTCTCTCCACGAAATCAACCAATTCCAAAAGCAAAATTGCTCTAAAACAATCCCTCTACTCAGCCATAACAATAACTTCCTCTAAAACTCAGCCAATAAAGGAACCCGATACACATAACAGTTGGAATCCACCATTAATACCTGTCATCAACCTCTCCAAAACTTGCTCAATTCCATCCTAACCTTGTCTATACCTTATGCTGATCATAACAAGCTATTAACCTAAGATTCTCGTGCAGTATTCCAAGAGTTATCCATCCAAACAGTTTTGGTACACCATGATCAAACTCCATGAAAACCCTCCAAACTCACCAAACTTAGTCATCTAACCTATCCTAACCTTTCTATGCTAATAGCTACCTATAATTCTAACTAAAACATGCAATTCGAAGGAGAAACATACCTGGTGTAAAGTGAAGAAAACAGCTATGGAATGCTCTGATCAGATGCTTGTAATGATTGGAAATGGATCAGGGAACTTGTTCTTGAATTCTGTATGAATGAATCTGACTCCAATGCTCTGAATCTCACAATTCCAAAATTCTTGCTTCTTGGATGATCAACTTGAACAGCATGAATCCTCCTCAATTCTACCAAATCTTGATGTGAATTGTTATCTAGGGATGATGGTGATGATGATCAAATCAGAAAATGTGGAAATTGATGAGAGTTTGAGAGAGTTTGAGTTGATTTTGCAAAATGAAAGAAAGGTATGAAACTTGTGTTTTGGACAAAGTGATTCACCAACCCTTGAATGAACTCTCTCAATTCAATATATAGATAACATTAGAACCTCCTAGAAGCTTGGAGAAACTTCCCATGCACAATTTCCCTTGAATTTGATTATGTAACTTCCATTATAAGTAACCATGAATAACTTTCAAAACTTGAACCAAACTCAAAATTCCACTTTAGCCAATGTTTTCAAAATGACTTTTCCAATCAAAATGACCTATAATTTTTCCCCATTTGGCCAAAATATGAAAAATCTCATTTTTTAGGTCATTTTTATTCATTAAATCCACCAATTTTGAAACCTTGTGCTATGACTCTTTCCAATATTTCATGGTCACATTTCTAGACTCAAAATGTCATTTGGAACAAGTTTGATGTTGTGAAGTTTTCCATTTGAAGCTTCCTTGTATGAGTTTTGGGCATAGGCTTGAAATGACCTGTAATCCTCAGATGACCAAAATACCCTTTGCTTGCCAAGACCATAAGTAGAGTTCCACAAATAATATGAAGGCATACCATACCTTTCTAGAAATCTAAGACAATGAGGAACAACTCTTATGTTGGACAGAAATCCATTTGAAATCTCCTTGAGGGGTAAAAATTGCTTGGAAGTCAAGTCACTTTCACAGACAAAATTTCAGATACCTCAGATGACCTGTAACTTGTAAGGACCATAACTTGAGTTCTATAAATCTCCTTAGTGTCTTCCACCACTCAAATTAAAGGTCTTGAGATCCTCTACAAGTTTCATGTTGGCCAAGGATCCATTTTAAGCTTGCATTTTGACTTATCTTGCTTGGAAATTTGACCTAAACTAGGGATTTTACACAGAAACCCTAATTTAGAAACTCCTCTTCTCCTTGATTCCTCTTGATTTCTTCTTAGCATAACAACATATCCTTCTTTACATGTCAAATGATGAACCCCACATCTCTCCAATAGCCCTTAATGCCTTTCAATCAGTCATTTGACCTAGAGTTGACCCCAGATGAAACCCTAGTTGACTGTCTTCAACTACAATTCTTGTGATCATATCAAGGACTTGTCTCCTTCTCCAAATGAATTTCTAAGTCTCCCATGATGTCTAGATACTCTCCATGCTCAGCCCACAGCTCACAATTTCTTTGACGATCCCCAGATACCCTCAGATGGAAGATAGATTGCTTGCTTGATCCATTGACTTCTTTAGCTTTCAAATTCTTTCTGATGACTTGAATGAGATTGAATTTGAATAATAACCTCTTGATAGGCTCATAGAGATAAGAATAATGATTGGTCCCCTGTTGGATGACTTGCCATGCTTATGCTGTGCAGATGATTAGACTATATACATGACTCTATATGCAAATGCTAATGATATTGAAACATAAACCAAGTGAATAAGGTTGAGCAAATTTTAGGGTGCAACAATCTCTACTAAAACAGAACAAGGACATAATGTAATACCCCAAATTTTACCCTCAGATTAGTCGATTCAGGTTGCATGACATTTCATTTGTGCATCAGCTAATTACTAACGAGTTACGTAGTTTGTCTAGTTTTGCAGGAACCACGGCTGGTATACTTTAGCTGTTAAAGGGCGAAATGGTCATTTTCACGTTGTTTATTGACAGTCCTTGAAGCTGAGTCATCATTAGAGGTTTATTAAATGAATAGAGCCTCCGTCTCCGAGCTCCTTATTTTCTTTGAAGGTGAACAGAAATTCACAGTAATTTTGGCATCAGGATCTTTGAGATACGGTAATCAATTCAACAGGCTGAGACTCTGTCGTCAGGGGATTTCTGAGACAGTTATTTTGTCATGCGGGTTTGATTATGTTGAGATATTAATTTGGTTTGGTTCAAGTCAAATGCAAGGATCTGCTCTGTGGAATTTGGTTTCAACAGACAATTATTTTATGCTTCTTCTGCTACCTGCCACTTAAATTTCTCAAAAGGAAAGCAGTATAAAATTGGCTCAAGTCGGGATTTGCTACATTTATTTAATTGAAATTTTTGGCCGAGTTGGTTCATGGCACTGGATTTATTAGTCGGAAACATAAATTGAATTTTTAGTGCGGAGTTTAGTTCTGTTCACTGTTAATTGGATTTCTCTACTTTTTGTTGTTTTACTTCGTTCAAGGCCGATACTGCTTTTATCACCAGCCACAACTTAATTTGGGGGAAATTTGGGTTGTTTGATCTATTTGATGAGGTTCAATCTGAATTTATATCGGAGACGGATTTAGTCGGATCAGTTGAAGGAGTTGGGAATTAATAAAAATATGTAATTTCAAAGTTCAATTTTTATTTCATATTGTAAGTTAATTTCATCGATACTTCATTTTTAAAATTCATAAATCAATGTTTCATTTCTAAAATTCATAAATCAATGTTTCATTTTTAAAATTCATAAATCATATTTTATTTTATTTTTCATCATGTTTCATGTTTAAGTTCATTTATTATTAAATCAATTACACTTCGTTTTATTAATGACATTTTTTATCAATTTCATTCTTTTAACTAATTTCTTAAAATCATTCTCATTTCATTTTTATCAATCTCATCTCATTGTTAATTTGACTTCATTTTCAATATTTGATTTTCATGTCATTTTTATCAAAAATAATATAGTAACAATATTATTTAATCTAATCCAAATGGAGCGTTGTTATTATATAGAAAAAATAAAATAGATAATAATTTACATAATTTATAATATCATACATTTCAATTACATTTAAAACAAAAAAACAAAAAAATTGTTAATTCCTAAAAGATCTTCGACTTTCTCCAACTTTCCGAACTTCCGACTATCCCTTCCGAACCTGCAAAACAAGTCAAAACAATAGCAAATAGAAGTTATTCGGTTAGTTGACACCCTCAGAACGGTGTCATCACCGGGTGTCCGTTCTCGGCCAATGGCCTATCCGGTAACAATCCATTCTTATCAAAGGCGACCGAGAAAGATGAAGAGAAAATTGTGTCGAATTAAGTTGATTGGTCAAAAGCGCTTATTCAGAAAGGCGGTTTGCCCGAAAAGTCGGACCGTAACGCCAACCTTTCCGAAACAGTTCCCAAGCCAGTTCAGAAAGTCAATCCCAAACAGTTCAGAAAATCAAAACCAATTCAAACAACCAGTTTCAAACCAGTTCCGAAAAAACGGTTCAAAAAAACCAGTTAAATCCAAACAAATGAACAGTTCTTCGTTAAAACGAGTAAGAGAAGTTCCAGGAGAAGAAAATGCATGATATCTGCGGATCTGTCAAAACCTCCCAACATATCAGCCGTAAAATGTTCCAGAAATATTAACAAAGTCCAACAAAGCTAAACAATCAGGGGAAAGATTCAAAGTCATAAAAAACCGTGAAATGCGTAACAACCTCAACAAATCTCGCAACAACAGGAAACCCACAAACCAAATTCAGGAGGATATATAAATCATTCATCAGTGAGACTAAAGGGGGACCCTAGAATTCAAATAAGCTAAACGGCGCAAGGGGGTTCAGGGAAATCTCATAGGATTTCATCATCATTACCTTGATCAGAGAAGAGGAAAAGAAGAGTTTTTTGAAAACCGTAAAACATCATCGAAGCCGGCGGCTGGAACGGGACAAAGGAAATCCAGATCGAAGAAGCGGCGGAGAAGTCGAGTTGGGTTCAGAGAATCCTTTCGGATTCCTCATCACCACCCAGCAGTGGAAGAGGATTCAAACCATCATCAGAAAAATCATCAACGGCGGAGCAAAAACCATTATCGGAGCAAGAACGCCCTCCATCGGTAAGGTTGTTTCCATAAATCAGTTTGGAATTTGTTTTCAGGTACAGAGGATGAAGGAGAAGGTATAACAATGGAGAAAATGGAAGGAAAGGGGCGGAGAAGACGAAGCCACCGACGCCGCGAGGAAGAAGAAGGAAATGGGTTTCCTAAAAACCCCAGCATGCAAGGGATTGAGATGTCATCCTGTTCTTGTTTGCTTTTCGTTACTTTTTGTTTTCTTTAATTCTTATTTATTCTATTACTTGTTATTTGTTATTAGATTTATTAATTAATAATTATAAGATAATCATAATTTATTAATTAAGAATGTGTATAAAAAACATACAGAGCTAGCGTCCTTTAAAGAAAAAAAAGGGGAAAAACAACAAGGAAAACTTAAAAGCTTTTTAGCAGTAAAACTTTTAATTAATTAAAACCTTTTAGCATTCAAAATTAAAACAATTGTTTTAACATTTATAATTCATTTGCATTAATCACTTTTTAATGAGGAGTACCGTTAATGATTTGCATTAGTCACTTTTTTTTTGTTTTTTATTATTTATTATTAGGTCATGTAATTAAAATGGTAACAAAACCCCTTTTATTTTTCTTAGTTAATTAGGGTGATACACCAAAAACATATCTTAAAATTAAAACTTTTTAATTAAAATAATTGTTTTTTTTTAAAAAACCTTTTTCGAATTAAGACTTTTCTTCTCAAAATTAAACCATTTTTTAGGAAATTAAACCAATTCTTTTTTTAAAGCTTTCAAAATTTAAACCTTTCTTTTTTAATAAAACACCAAAAATTAAGCCATCCCATTAAGGGCCCATGGTCAAAATGAATATTTTCCTAATTGGAGTTTTTTTTTACCCGTCCTTCCATTAATCTTTTATTAATATTTATAGAAATTGCCAATTCATAAAAAATTAAAAAAAAAAATTGAACTTTTCTTTGAAATAAATTTTATTTTTTACTAATGGCAAGCTTTATGGAAATTTTAATTTGATGTTTCTTTTAAAAAATAAAAAATAATTGTTCTTTTTAATAAAAATTCAAAAAAAATAAAAATAAGAATTCATAATTTAGTCGTTTCAGTTTCATTTAACCCCCATTAGTTGGTTTGTTTCAGCTTATTAACTGTTTTATTTATTCAATTTATTTTGTTCCATGGATGTAATTTACGCGAGGCCATGGTCGCGGTTATTTTATTTCTGCATTTTATTTTGGGAATTTGTAAGTTACGCGAGGCTATCGTCGCATTGCACTTATTTTTTGTACAGCTTTCTTTACTTTCCGTCCTTTGATTTTGCCGTATGATGATATTTGTCGTTTGCATGTTTTTTACCATTATTTTTCCCCTCCGAAGGAATTAGGATTAACAGTTTGACCGTCGAGTCAATAACCCTAATTTTGACCGTTTCAAAACCCTAATTAGCTTAGGTGTCCCGCCGTGGACGAAAATACCCTTTACCCTAGCATTAGGTCAAAGAGTCGCCGTACTCTGTTTAGGGTTTCCCGCCGTGGAATCCCTAATTTAACCCTAATTTAATTAACAAATTCAACATAGAAATAGGAGTTTCAAAGACTCCACGTAAGCGTGTCCTTAAGATATGTTTACTCCCCTTGAAACCTTGACCACAGTCAAGAAGTTTCTAACCTCCCTCTCGAGGGGAACTACGATTACTCTGATTCCATTCCCTATCTAGGATACGTAGGCACAAGATGCGACGTCTTGCCGAGTAAACTTAGGACTAACCCTTAGGTCTTTAGGTCACTCTATCCCTTAGCTCAATATATATTAAAGCAGATAATAAATAAAAATAAAAAGCATAAAATAAACAAAAGGTTCCTGTAGAGTACTACAGAAGTTTAGGGTGCTAGTACCTTCCCTAAGCTTAACCAACCCCTTACCTAGGTCTCTCCCCGCATTGTGTTTATGATGCAAAAATAAGTTTTCCCTCTTTTGACCTTTTCCTTTGGATAAATCAAAGAGCGATTGTGAATTAAGAATTGTGATTCAAACTAATTAATAGTTTGATATCCTATTTCCACCGCAACAGAAAATGGCGACTTCACTGGGGACCGCCATAACTTTTAAGGGTTATCCCTATTTTGTTTATTGTATGATATTTTTTATTCTCTTGTATATATTATTACTGTGCTTTGCTTGGGGGGTACCCTGTTATTGTGAGATAAGTCCTAACCCGGACTTGAGTGACCTTATTATAGGATGGTGAGATATTCGACGAGGCTTGTCGGGAGTGAGTCCCGACCAAGTTGACTCGAGAATCACCGCTCAGTTGAGACCCTGTCGAAAATGGTTCGGTTGATCGAGTTAGTCGTGAAAACTTTTACTATTTTCGATTGGAGTCTGTGATATTGAGGACCGTAGTTACCTTAACACCACCTTGGCCTTATGTAGGACGTAGTGTGGGAACTATGTGGGAGTAGTCCTACAATGGTTGCTACGCGATACTACACTCAAAAGAGGTTCTCTTGAGAATATTATTGACCTCCTAGTCAGTTGGAAAGTTGATAATATCCGAAGGATGGACTAATGACTTTGGGCACTTCTTTAGAACCCTTGTTCTTCAGGTACAACTAACCGTAGTACATACCTTATGGGGATGGGTAGATCCTAACTCCTTGCACATACCTTTAACCTAGGAATTGCGAATATATGTGCATTGCATCCATTAAAGCATCACATTACATTACACTTCATGGAATTCAAATCTTATTTATGAATATTGCAGGATTATGGATTACAATAGAAGAAAAACTTTGAAATATACTTTTAAAAGGCCTAAGCTAGATGACTTAAGGAAGCTAGGATCTTTAGTCCAAGATCGAGAAGGATTCTGTAAACGGTATGGAAGTTTGTTATCTCTATTGGAATATAAAGTAAACGAGGAACTTCTTTCGGTTTTGCTACAGTTCTATGATCCCGACTACCACTGCTTCACATTCCCCGATTATCAGCTATTACCTACTTTAGAAGAATATTCTCAGCTTGTAGGGTTACCTATCCTGGATAAGTCTCCTTTCCCTTTCTTGGAGAAGGACCCTAAAGAACAGGATATTGCTAAAGCCACATGTTTGAAGGTATCTGACATTAAGGAGAATATGACTCATAAAGGTGAAATCTTTGGGTTACCTACGAAGTTCCTAATCAAGAAGGCCCAATATTATGCCGATTACTTGAGCATACCTACCTTTGAGATGATCCTTGCCTTGCTTATCTATGGAGTGCTGCTTTTCCCTAATTTTGAAGGATTTGTTGACCTTAATGCCATCAAGATCTTCATGCAAAGGAATCCAGTACCGACCTTATTGGGTAATACTTATCACTCAGTCCATCTCCGAAACCTCCATGGTGGAGGGGTGATTACTTGTTGTGTGTCGTTACTGTACAAGTGGTTTATTTCGCACTTGCCTAAGTCTGGTCCTTTTTGGAGTCCCACTCAAGGACGTTGGTCGCAAAAGGTTATGGCTTTAACTCACTCTGATATTGATTGGTACAATCGCAGGTACGATGGAATACTACTCATTGATGGTTGTAGAGACTTCGCTAACATTCCTTTACTCGGTTTTAATGGAGGAATTAGCTACAATCCAGTCCTAGCTCGCCGACAGTTAGGGTATCCCTTAAAAGAACCGCCTAAAAGTATCTACATAGAGAAGATCTTCTTCGAACTCAACAAAGAGCTTCAGGATCAAATTATATCTTCTTGGGGACACTTGCATATGAAAGGTCGAGAAAGTCTGGGTAGGCCAAATTGCATTTCCATGGAGCCCTATCTTCAGTGGGTCCGAGAAAGAGCTGCCAAATTGAAGATGCCCTATCCTCGCCAAGATCTTTTGCCTCCGAGAGATGAACCAGTCCAGTATTTCATGTCCGAGGCTGAAACATTGAAGATCGAATTGAAAAAAGCTCATCACGAAGCAGAAATATGGAAAGACAAATACCAGGTGATGGTCAGCGAGTACGACGAACTTCAGAAACAGCTTCAGTCAAGGAATGAAGAGTTGCTCTCCTACAAGAAGAGAAGACTCTACGAGGATTTATTTTCCTCCGATTCTCCGCCTAATCGCCAAAATCATGAATAGTGCTTCCTTAGGGTTCTAGAATTTTAGTTGTTTATTTTCATCGAGATTTTTCTTTTAAGAATATTATTTGTAATCCATTTTCCGATCAATAAAATTTTTCGTTATCCCGCAATACTCATAAACACTTGAATTCCATGAAGTCATGTCATTCGCATTTCGCATCATATCTTTGCATTACATGTGTCTCTCGGTTTCTCATACTCGGTTCTCTCGCCTTCCAGTTTTGCCACCCTGAATCGATACAACACTAGAGCTCAAGCTCGAAGAAGGATGGAAGAACATGCTCAAGAGATGGATCGCGTTAACAACGAGCTAGCAGACCTTCGAGGGAGTGTTGGAACAATCATGGAATTACTCCACGTCATGAATGCAAAGATGGATACTCAGCCTACCGTGGTTTCTGAGATTAACGCTACTGCAACTGTAGATCCTCCGGTTGTTTCTGCGCCAAACCCGTTTCCTTATGGCCTCTCACAAGATTTTTTGCATCCTCCTGTTGTTACATCAGCTCACCAGGCTGTTCCTATTACTACATCAGTTCAACAAGTTGTTCCTGTTATACATAACGTACAACAAATTGTGCCTTTGGTTTCTGAGCCTCACAAAGTGGTCCCTACTTTCACACAAGCTAATGTCCGCACTCATGTGCAGCCTTATCTTAATGAGCCTGTTTATGAAATTCTGGATGATGATGATGGAGGATGCCAACCACGTGATAAGCTTCGCGAAGAGGTGGTTACTATTGATAAAAGATTGAGGAAGATGGAAGGAGACCAGATCTTCGGTGCTGCTGCTAGAGATATCTGTTTGGTTTCCGGTCTGGTTATTCCGCCAAAGTTCAAAACTCCGAACTTTGACTACTATGAAGGGACTACTTGCCCGAAAAGCCATTTGATAATGTACTACCGTAGGATGGCTGCTCATGTGGAAAATGACAAGTTGATGATTCACTGTTTCCAAGACAGTCTGAAAGGTGCTTCGTCGAAGTGGTATTTAACATTAGACCAGTCTCGCATCAAGTCTTTTCAGGATTTGTCTGATGCTTTTATTAAGCACTATAAGTACAATATGGATCTAGCTCCCGACAGGAGACAACTGTTGAGTATGACGCAGAAAAGTTCTGAGACCTTTAAGGAATATGCCCATCGATGGAGAGAGATTGCTTCTCAGGTTGAGCCTCCGTTGACAGACAAGGAACTGGCCGATTGGTTTATGGACACCGTCCGCCCTGAATTTTACGAGAGGATGGTGGGTAGTGTAACCACAAATTTTGCTGATATTGTTGCTGTTGGAGTAAAAGTTGAACTAGCTATGAAAAATGGAAAGACGTCTCGTGGTTCTGGCAGCACGAGTTCAAAGGAACAAACTAAGAAACCCTCTTTCAATTCTCAGAAAAAGAAGGAAGGAGAGACTCATGCTGTATCCTCTGATAGAAGGGGAAAACACCAATATCCATATCCACCACCATACGCTCAACCTCATGGTTACCCAGTTCAGTATGCTCCGCCTCCCTATGTGGCTGCTGTTGCACCATCTTTTAATCAGCAAGCCCCACAAGCTCCTGCTTATCAGCCTATGCAGCAGGCTCCTATTTACCCGCCTCCCGCTTATCATCAGCCTCCATCCAACTACCAGCAAGCGCCCAACGCTCCTGCTAATCAACAACAGAGGAATCCGACACCTCGCCCAAATGCTCCGAGGAGACAATACAAGCCGTGTCCTCCGATTCCAATGACGTTCACCGAGTTGTACCCTTACCTAGTACAACGAGGTTTGATCACCACCCGAGCTTTGGGACCGCCTCCGAATCCTTTGCCAGCCAACTACAACGTTGCCGCTCATTGTTTATTTCATGAGGGTGCGCCATGCCATGATTTGGAGAACTGTTATGCATTGAAGAATATTGTGAGAGATCTGATGGAAAAGAAGATCTTGTCGTTCGATGATCCATCTCCCAATGTTAAAACCAATCCTCTGCCTACACATGCGAATGTTAATGCTGTTGATGATCCGTCTTACGAGGGTTTTATTCATGATGTATCCCAGATTAAGACTCCTCTCAAGGCGTTCCATGCAAAGCTGTTTGAAGTAGGTCTGATGTCTATTTCCCATGCTGATTGTATAAGTTGTCAAGGAAGTGATAAAGGGTGCGTTATGGTTCAGAAAGATGTTCAGAGATTGATGGATGATGGTTTCCTACAAGTAGTTAACAAGGCGAAGGAAGTTGCTGCAATTGAGCCTACTTTCAATTTGCCCGAACCAAGGGGCAGGATGCCAGTGTTTAATCTGCCAACGCCAAAGTCTGTCATGCCAATGTTCAGCATACCGATTCCTGTTACTCCAGCAGTGGACCCACCTAAGCCCTTGATCATTCAGAAACCGAGTCCGTTTCCATTCAGTGATCCCAAAGCTGTACCTTGGAAGTATGATGTAATCGCGATTGGTAAGGAATCTGGGAAGGTCATTCCAAGAGAAGAAGTGAAAGTTGATAGTGAAAATGTGACTAACATAGCTGGGGCAAGCAGGATGACTCGCAGTGGTCGTGTCTACACACCCCGTTTTGATGAGGCTCCGTCCAAGGAAACAACTACCAATACTGCTGTGTCGGCTGGAGATAAAGGTAAAAGGGATGTTACTAATGAGGAAGACGCTGAATTCTTGAGGATAATCAGGAAGAGTGATTATAAAGTTATTGATCAGCTTCACCAGACTCCATCAAAGATTTCTGTCCTATCCCTGTTATTGAATTCGCCCGCGCATAGAGCCATTTTGCAAAAGGTCTTGACTCAAGCTCATGTGGCTCAAGACATCTCTACCGGCCAGTTTAATAGTGTGATTGATAATATTACCGCCTGTAATACTCTCAGCTTCAGTAATGAAGAGCTTCCGAAAGAGGGTATGAATTATAACCGTGCTTTGCATATATCCGTGAAGTGTCAGGAAGATAATTTAGCAAGAGTACTTGTGGATACTGTCTCTTCGTTGAACGTTCTACCTATGAGGGTTCTCAGCAAGATGGCTTACAAGGATACTGTGGTGAAGCCTACTTCTTTAATTGTCAAGGCTTTTGATGGTTCGCGTAGATCGGTGGTTGGAGAAGTTGACCTTCCAATTCTGATCGGTCCACACGTGTTCCCGATCACTTTCCAAGTTATGGACATTAATCCTAATTACAGCTGTCTACTAGGAAGACCTTGGATCCATGCCGCTGGGGCAGTAACTTCTACCTTGCACCAAAAGATGAAGTTTGTGGTTGACGACAAGTTGGTGATCATACATGGTGAAGAGGATTTAATGGTTAGTAATTTATCATTGTTCCGGTACATTGAGGCTGATGAAGACGCTTTGGAGACTTCTTTCCAAGCACTTGAAATTGCCAATGTTGTTCTAGTGGAAGTCGAAGAAACTGCAGGAGTCCAGAGTAGCCCATCTTTTGCATTGTTGAAGAGTACCAAATCGACAATCGACAGGGGAATTCCTGAAGGTTGGGGAGAAGTAATCAACGTCAAGGCAAATACTAATCGCTACGGGTTGGGTTACAAGCCAATTCATGTTGAAGGACATCCGAAGGTTTTCCAAGAGGTGTTCGTCAGTGGAGGTTATCAGGTCAATGCCATCGGTGACTATGACGAAGAAGAAGATTTGAACAACTTGGTGTTTCAGAGTAATGTAGCATTGAGCAACTGGGAGGCCATAGAGATTCCAGTTATTTTCCCATTGTCAAAGTAATTTTTCATTTTTCATTTTGTGTTTTCAAATCCATAGCTCTGCCCAAGGCTATTGGATCACTTTGTAGGGCCACCTTTTCATTTCAAACAATTATTAATAAATGCATTTTGTTTCCGCTCCATTTTGTTTCACTAAGCGTCTTTTCGTTTTCACCTTTTAAAATGAAATTGGCAATCTCTTCAAAAACAAACTAAAAACATTTTCATTTTCTTTTTGCATTTTCATCGAACATTTGATAAAATAAGCCTTTCAAACATGCAGTGACGTTACAACCATTGTTGAATCCGATGAATCTATTGTCTCTCCTGATTGGGATTCACCCATTTATCAAGCTGAAGATGAGGGTGAAGAAGATTTTGAAGTACCCGCAGAACTGACTAGATTGGTTGAGTATGAGTACACAGAGCTTCAACCACACAAGGAGCAGGTAGATTTGATTAATCTTGGCACATGTGAAGATAAGAAAGAGGTCAAGATTGGCGCAGTACTTGGGGCAGAGGTCAAGCAGATATTGGTCGAGCTGTTGAAAGATTATGTTGATGTGTTTGCATGGTCGTATCAAGATATGCCCGGTTTAGACGCAGATATTGTAGTTCACAAGCTACCGCTTAAGCCAGAATGTCTGCCTGTCAAGCAGAAACTTCGAAGAACGAGACCTGACATGGCTTTGAAGATTCGAGATGAGGTTAAGAAACAGTTGGATGCGGGTTTTCTTGCGGTTACGAAGTATCCTGATTGGGTTGCCAACATTGTTCCCGTGCCTAAAAAGGATGGTAAGGTCAGAATGTGTGTGGATTACAGGGATCTGAACAAGGCTAGTCCAAAAGACGATTTCCCTTTACCGCATATCGACACACTTGTCGACAATACAGCTAGTTTTGCAATTTTCTCATTCATGGATGGTTTCTCCGGTTATAATCAGATCAAGATGGATCCCGCCGACAGAGAAAAGACTACATTCATCACTCCTTGGGGGACCTTCTGTTACAAAGTTATGCCTTTCGGTCTGAAGAACGCAGGGGCAACCTATCAGCGTGCTATGACTACTCTCTTTCATGACATGATGCACAAAGAAATTTAAGTATATGTGGATGATATGATTGCCAAATCTCATGACGAGGAGGAGCATTTGATTCATCTGTTGAAACTCTTTGAACGACTCCGAAAATATCAGTTGAAATTAAATCCTGCTAAGTGTACTTTTGGTGTCATATCTGGAAAGTTACTTGGTTTCATCGTCAGCCAACGAGGAATCGAGGTAGATCCTGATAAAGTCCGAGCCATTCAAGACATGCCGGCTCCGCATACCGAAACCCAAGTCAGAGGCTTTCTGGAACGTTTGAACTACATATCCAGGTTTATATCTAACCTGACTGCTACTTGTGAGCCGGTATTCAAGTTGCTTTGCAAAGGTCAGACTGTTGATTGGAATCCAGATTGTCAGCGTGCGTTTGAAAAGATGAAGGATTACTTACAAAAGCCTCCTATTTTGATGCCTCCTGTTCACGGAAGACCATTATTTATGTACCTCACTGTTCTTGAGAAGTCTATGGGTTGTGTACTTGGGCAACACGATGAGATCGGACGAAAGGAACACGCTATATACTATCTGAGCAAGAAGTTTACTGATTGTGAGAACTGATATTCACTGTTCGAGAAGACTTGTTGTGCGCTAGCATGGGCTGCTAGGAGTCTTCGGCAATATATGATTGGTCATACTACCTTGTTGATTTCGAAGATGGACCCAATAAAGTACATTTTCGGAAAGCCTGCTCAGACAGGGAGGCTTGCTCGTTGGCATATGTTGTTGTCGGAATATGACATCCAATATGTACCTCAGAAAGCTATCAAAGGAAGTATATTGTCAGATTATCTTGCAGACCAACCGGTCGGTGATTATGAGCCTCTTAAGTTTGACTTCCCAGACGAAGACATTATGTGGGTAAATGATTTCGACGAACCGGAGCCAGAGCCCGAGGATGTCCCCGAACCGGGTCTCTGGTGGAAGATGATGTTTGATGGTTCCTCCAATTACAGTGGGCATGGGATAGGTGCCGTTTTGATGAATCCAAAAGGTGGCTATACCCCATTTACCGCAAGGTTAGAGTTTGAGTGCACAAACAATGTCGCCGAATATGAAGCATGCATCCTTGGTCTTGAAGCAGCTATTGATCTCCGGATCAAACTTTTTGAAGTAAGCGGAGATTCAGCGTTGGTTATATATCAAGTGAAAGGTGAATGGGAAACCAAGAATGAGAAGCTGGTCCCTTACAAAGCCTACATTGTGGAGTTAATTAAGTACTTTGATGAGATCAAGTTCGAACATATTCCGAGGACTGAAAATCATATTGCTGACGCCTTAGCCATGCTAGCATCCATGTGGAAGGTCAAGTTTGTCAATGAAGCGCCGCTCATTTGAATCGAGCGTAGAAGGGAACCCGCCCATTGTCTGTTGATTGAAGAAGATGAAATTGATGAAAAGCCTTGGTTTCATGATATCAAGAATTATTTGCTCACGCAAGAGTATCCAGCAGATGCTTCTTATCTTGACAAAAGGACCTTGAGAAGACTAGCATCTAAGTTCTTCATTAGCAACGACGTACTATACAAACGAAACCACGATATGGTTCTGCTCAGGTGTGTGGATAGACGGGAAGCAGACATGTTACTCCAGGAAATTCATGAAGGGACGTTTGGAAATCATGCCAACGGTTATGCCATGTCCAAGAAACTCTTGAGGGCTGGATATTACTGGTTAGCTATGGAATCCGACTGCATCCGATACGCTAGGAAGTGTCACAAGTGCCAAATCTATGCGGACAAAATGCATGTTCCTCCTTCACCATTGAATGTTCTGACTTCGCCGTGGCCTTTCTCTATGTGGGGCCTTGATATGATTGGGGCAATTGAGCCGAAAGCTTCCAATGGTCATCGTTTCATTCTCGTTGCTATTGACTACTTCACCAAGTGGGTGGAAGCTGCTTCCTACGCCAATGTGACCAAACAAGTAGTTGCTCGATTCATCAGGAAAGAGATTATCTGCTGTTATGGGGTTCCGAGTCGGATCATCACTGACAATGGTACCAATCTGAATAACAAGACTATGAAGGAGTTGTGTGATACTTTCAAGATTGCGCATCACAATTCTTCTCCATACCGTCCTAAGATGAATGGAGCTGTGGAAGCTGCGAATAAAAATATCAAGAAGATCCTGCAAAAAATGGTTAAGACCTACAAGGATTGGCATGAAATGTTACTGTTTGCTTTGCATGGATACAGAACCACTGTTCGAACTTCAACAGGGGCAACCCCTTTCTCATTGGTATATGGAATGGACGCCGTTCTTCCCATTGAAGTTGAGTTGCCATCTTTAAGGGTGTTGATGGAAGCAAAGTTAGATGAAGCAGATTAGGTTCAAGACAGATATGACCAGCTGAATCTCATTGATGAGAAGCGCCTGACGGCTATGTGCCACGGTCAACTATATCAGAAACGGATGAAGAGAGCCTTCGACAAGAAAGTCCGAACTCGTGAGTTTCAACAAGGAGAACTTGTACTCAAGAAGATCTTGCCAGTTCACAAAGACATGCGGGGGAAATGGATGCCCAACTATGATGGCCCATTTGTTGTTAAAACAGTCTTCTCCGGAGGATCGCTAATTCTTACTACGATGGACGGTGAAGAGCTCGCCCATCCTGTGAACTCCGATGCAGTCCGAAAATATTATGCCTAAAAAAAAACAAAAAGATAAAAAAAATGCAGCTCGCTAAGTTGAAAACCCAAAAGGGCGGCTTAGGCAAAAATGAGTGTCCCGATGGATTGAAAACCCAAAAGGGCGGTCCAGGAAAAAGTTAGGGACAAAGGCATTTCACTGCGTTGGACGACACCGAGCATTGCAGACGCTTTTACAGAAATCCATTTCAAATCCAATCACTCTCTTCAGAAGCAAGGTTGTGGGCAGCCTCATTCGTCAGGGTCAATAGGTCGTTGGATTTAATGTAACCTTTCCCATATTGCCAATTTCAAATTTGTAATTTCCCATGGAGCTATGCCTTTAGCAAGCTACCATTCTTCAATAAAATTTACCTTTTTCTTTTCAACACCTTTGTGCACATTATCTCTATTTTATTTTTGTTATGCAATTTGCTGTTGTTAATAATTTGTGAACATGAAAAGTGTTTTTCAAAACTAAAATATATTTTCTCGAAAATACAGTTGGAAATGAAAGTTACTTTGACTTATGGAAATTTGTGAAGGATCTATTTGTCCCCAGTAAATCTCATTGTTGCATAAACATTTGTCCATTACCAGCATTTTCCCAGTGTCAGCCCCCAGAAAGACTTTAAGCTGCCAACACTTCTGGGATCCGTCCGATAAATCCCCAGTGACTCTCAAGACTGCAGAAATATCCCCGGTATCCTCCAAGTGATATATGTTCTTGACCCCATTCTCAACGGAATTATCTGTTCCTCAGTGAAATTGCCTTACTTTCCTCATGAAATACTTCCCAGGAGACTGCCATATTCTCCTCAAGAGGACAAGATACCTTCCCCAAGAATGTCTGTTGATTTCTCCCCAGTAAGTCCGATGAACTCTCCGCAGGGAAGTTTGATATATCTTATCCCCAGTCGAATATACCTTTTTCCTAGGAAGTCGAGGTACTTTTCCCAGGAAGTTGTTACACTATCTCCATGAAGCCGTCTAGCTCCACACCTTCCCCATACAGCGGATATTTATTTTATTCCTGGAAGTCTATGATCCAAGAGTTCTTGAGCTGATTATGGTTCATGATAGCAATCCCTCACGTGAAGTGATGACATCTTATCCCCATGCGAAGTTCATGAATCCCCAGTTGAAGTCAGGGCATCATACTCTCCGGTGAAGTCGTATCGCATCCCTATGTGGAAGTCATGAGATTTTCTCCCCAGGGAAGTTAGAACTTTAAAGCCAGATTTGGTTCTACCATTAACTTTTCCTATTCTCGATAGATGTACTGTTGCAAAGGCCGCCGGGTATTCTTGTCAGGATGTTTATTTCATCTCCTGTCTCCTCTCGCATCTGTTTTGTCAGCATAAACATAAGCATAAGCATGGCATACTCATTGCATGATAGTTTCATGAACATACATATTAGTATACACGTTGGCATACGCATTAGCATTTGCATGCTTGCTATTTGTCGTCATCCTTGTCGTTACCGCCGAGTAACTGGGTTGGTCCGCTCTCTTCAAGTAGATCGTCAGCCCTAAGCATAAGATACCTACTTGTTCCCAGTTTCCCCATAGAGTTCAACCCTCGTGGACGATGGTTATTTCCGTTACCTTTCCGAGTTAAGATAAAGTAGTCCCCATTCGAGTTCGTTTCCTCAATGGAGTTTTGTTTATCAGTTCTTTCTAGCCCAATTCTAGATCGAATTTCAGTCATGCCGGTCGTCGAACCTACCTGGACATGCATTTATTTTTCACTATCTCTCAAGAAAAGCATTTACAATCCTTTACAGATATGCGACAGTTCTCGCCTGAGAAACTTATCACTACATTGCACAATAGACAAGCAACCGTTCCCAGCCGAGGAGCTCATCACCTACCTTACACTTTACAATACACTCTATAATTGATCTTCTCATACAAAGAGCTCATTATTACATTACAGTGATCTAGATGTTTGCCATCATCACAACATTCTTGACAATTTACATTACAGTGATCTAGATGTTTGCCATCATCACGACCTTCTTTACAATTTATGTTACCTGCTATCACTCCGTGATCTAGATGTTTGCCATCATCACGACTTTCTTTACAATTTATATTACCTGTTACCACCTCTACAAGCAGCTCTCACCCGAGAAGCTTATTTTTGCCACTCTTGCAAATAAGCGGCATTTCTCGCCCGAGAAGCTTATCCTACCTTCGTTATGACTTGCAGCAAATGGCCATCTCCAGTGAGCAGTTTGGTTTCCATTTCCCGTATCATTTTAAAGAAAGGGGAGGTTTGAGCGGAATCATATTCAAGAGAGCACAAATCTTGAAGTATGAAGAAGTTCGTTTACCCTTTAGTAAAAGAAGGAGCTGAATCATATTCGGGAGAGCACCGATCTCGAATTATGAAGACGTTCATTTTATCCTTTAGTAAAAGAAGGAGCCGAATCATATTCGGGAGAGCACCGGTCTCGAATTATGAAGACGTTTATTTTATCCTTTAGCAAAAGAAGAAACTGAATCATGTCCAGGGAGCACAGACTTGAGACATGAAGAAGTTTATATTATCAATCAATCTATTATCCACAGATAAGCAGCAGTCTCTTTATTTGAGAGCTTATCCAGTTTGGCATATAAGTCCCTTCCAACGATAGGTGGCTGTTCTCTCTCGAGAAAGTTTATCAGGGCGTTTCCCATTTAAGACCATTTATTTGGCGTACAGCCGGTTTTACCCTGTACATTTTCTACGAATTCCTAAATTCCGTTTGATCCTGTCACAAGGGAAAGTTTACAGAAGCTCGGATGTTATTCTTTGCTCAATGCTCCAATATCTTGTTAATCGATCCTACAGTCGTGCAGATCCAGTTTTATTTTCTTACTCTAGAGTATCAGCTGGTCACGCCTGAACCTGTTGATGATTACTCTTAAATTCCCTCAGTGGAGGTCGTCTCACCGGTGCCATCTCCATTGAGGATATCGCTCTTACCATTCCCTTTCTGAAAATGACAATTGGTCGCGCTTGCACAAGTTGACCATCACTCTAGTATTCCCCAGTGTCGGGTTATCGTCCCAGTGCGTCATATTCCCCAGTGTCTTTAGTCTATAGCGTCTGTCCCCTGTATAGCCATGTCGTCGGCATCATTCCATTTATCATTCCAGCATACGCATCCTGTTAGATTCAGGGCATTATCATCATTAGTCTATCTTGTTTTGTCCATAGCATTGCATATCACTGCATCTAAGGGCAAAATTTTCGGTTATCTATATTTAAATCCCTCCACCATGATTTCTCGAGTCTCCGCCGCTCAAATCATCCGGTGTGGATATTTAAATAGGGGCAACTGTAATACCCCAAATTTTACCCTCAGATTAGTCGATTCAGGTTGCATGACATTTCATTTGTGCATCAGCTAATTACTAACGGGTTACGTAGTTTGTCTCGTTTTGCAGGAACCACGGCTGGTATACTTTAGCTGTTAAAGGGCGAAATGGTCATTTTCACGTTGTTTATTGACAGTCCTTGAAGCTGAGTCATCATTAGAGGTTTATTAAATGAATAGAGCCTCCGTCTCCGAGCTCCTTATTTTCTTTGAAGGTGAACAGAAATTCACGGTAATTTTGGCATCAGGATCTTTGAGATACGGTAATCAATTCAACGGGCTGAGACTCTGTCGTCAGGGGATTTCTGAGACAGTTATTTTGTCATGCGGGTTTGATTATGTTGAGATATTAATTTGGTTTGGTTCAAGTCAAATGCAAGGATCTGCTCTATGGAATTTGGTTTCAACAGACAATTATTTTATGCTTCTTCTGCTACCTGCCACTTAAATTTCTCAAAAGGAAAGCAGTATAAAATTGGCTCAAGTCGGGATTTGCTACATTTATTTAATTGAAATTTTTGGCCGAGTTGGTTCATGGCACTGGATTTATTAGTCGGAAACATAAATTGAATTTTTAGTGCGGAGTTTAGTTATGTTCACTGTTAAATGGATTTCTCTACTTTTTGCTGTTTTACTTCGTTCAAGGCCGATACTGCTTTTATCACCAGCCACAACTTAATTTGGGGGAAATTTGGGTTGTTTGATCTGTTTGATGAGGTTCAATCTGAATTTATGTCGGAGACGGATTTAGTCGGATCAGTTGAAGGAGTTGGGAATTAATAAAAATATGTAATTTCAAAGTTCAATTTTTATTTCATATTGTAAGTTAATTTCATCGATACTTCATTTTTAAAATTCATAAATCAATGTTTCATTTCTAAAATTCATAAATCAATGTTTCATTTTTAAAATTCATAAATCATATTTTATTTTATTTTTCATCATGTTTCATGTTTAAGTTCATTTATTATTAAATCAATTACACTTCGTTTTATTAATGACATTTTTTTATCAATTTCATTCTTTTAACTAATTTCTTAAAATCATTCTCATTTCATTTTTATCAATCTCATCTCATTGTTAATTTGACTTCATTTTCAATATTTGATTTTCATGTCATTTTTTATCAAAAATAATATAGTAACAATATTATTTAATCTAATCCAAATGGAGCGTTGTTATTATATAGAAAAAATAAAATAGATAATAATTTACATAATTTATAATATCATACATTTCAATTACATTTAAAACAAAAAAACAAAAAAATTGTTAATTCCTAAAAGATCTTCGACTTTCTCCAACTTTCCGAACTTCCGACTATCCCTTCCGAACCTGCAAAACAAGTCAAAACAATAGCAAATAGAAGTTATTCGGTTAGTTGACACCCTCAGAACGGTGTCATCACCGGGTGTCCGTTCTCGGCCAATGGCCTATCCGGTAACAATCCATTCTTATCAAAGGCGACCGAGAAAGATGAAGAGAAAATTGTGTCGAATTAAGTTGATTGGCCAAAAGCGCTTATTCAGAAAGGCGGTTTGCCCGAAAAGTCGGACCGTAACGCCAACCTTTCCGAAACAGTTCCCAAGCCAGTTCAGAAAGTCAATCCCAAACAGTTCAGAAAATCAAAACCAATTCAAACAACCAGTTTCGAAAAAACGGTTCAAAAAAACCAGTTAAATCCAAACAAATGAACAGTTCTTCGTTAAAACGAGTAAGAGAAGTTCCAGGAGAAGAAAATGCATGCTATCCGCGGATCTGTCAAAACCTCCCAACATATCAGCCGTAAAATGTTCCAGAAATATTAACAAAGTCCAACAAAGCTAAACAATCAGGGGAAAGATTCAAATTCATAAAAAACCGTGAAATGCGTAACAACCTCAACAAATCTCGCAACAACAGGAAACCCACAAACCAAAGGGGGACCCTAGAATTCAAATAAGCTAAACGGCGCAAGGGGGTTCAGGGAAATCTCATAGGATTTCATCATCATTACCTTGATCAGAGAAGAGGAAAAGAAGAGTTTTTTGCAAACCGTAAAACATCATCGAAGCCGGCGGCTGGAACGGGACAAAGGAAATCCAGATCGAAGAAGCGGCGGAGAAGTCGAGTTGGGTTCAGAGAATCCTTTTGGATTCCTCATCACCACCCAGCAGCGGAAGAGGATTCAAACCACCATCGGAAAAATCATCAACGGCGGAGCAAAAACCATTATCGGAGCAAGAACGCCCTCTATCGATAAGGTTGTTTCCATAAATCAGTTTGGAATTTGTTTTCAGGTACAGAGGATGAAGGAGAAGGTATAACAATGGTTAAAATGGAAGGAAAGGGGCGGAGAAGACGAAGCCACCGACGCCGCGAGGAGGAAGAAGGAAATGGGTTTCCTAAAAACCCCAGCATGCAAGGGATTGAGATGTCATCCTGTTCTTGTTTGCTTTTCGTTACTTTTTGTTTTCTTTAATTCTTATTTATTCTATTACTTGTTATTTGTTATTAGATTTATTAATTAATAATTATAAGATAATCATAATTTATTAATTAAGAATGTGTATAAAAAACATACAGAGCTAGCGTCCTTTAAAGAAAAAAAAGGGGAAAAACAACAAGGAAAACTTAAAAGCTTTTTAGCAGTAAAACTTTTAATTAATTAAAACCTTTTAGCATTCAAAATTAAAACAATTGTTTTAACATTTATAATTCATTTGCATTAATCACTTTTTAATGAGCAGTACCGTTAATGATTTGCATTAGTCACTTTTCTTTTGTTTTTTATTATTTATTATTAGGTCATGTAATTAAAATGGTAACAAAACCCCTTTTATTTTTCTTAGTTAATTAGGGTGATACACCAAAAACATATCTTAAAATTAAAATTTTTTAATTAAAATAATTGTTTTTTTTGAAAAACCTTTTTCGAATTAAGACTTTTCTTCTCAAAATTAAACCGTTTTTTAGGAAATTAAACCAATTCTTTTTTTAAAGCTTTCAAAATTTAAACCTTTCTTTTTTAATAAAACACCAAAAATTAAGCCATCCCATTAAGGGCCCATGGTCAAAATGAATATTTTCCTAATTGGAGTTTTTTTTTTACCCGTCCTTCCATTAATCTTTTATTAATATTTATAGAAATTGCCAATTCATAAAAAATTAAAAAAAATTTGAACTTTTCTTTGAAATAAATTTTATTTTTTACTAATGGCAAGCTTTATGGAAATTTTAATTTGACGTTTCTTTTCAAAAATAAAAAATAATTGTTCTTTTTAATAAAAATTCAAAAAAAATAAAAATAAGAATTCATAATTTAGTCGTTTCAGTTTCATCTAACCCCCATTAGTTGGTTTGTTTCAGCTTATTAACTGTTTTATTTATTCAATTTATTTTGTTCCATGGATGTAATTTACGCGAGGCCATGGTCGCGGTTATTTTATTTCTGCATTTTATTTTGGAAATTTGTAAGTTACGCGAGGCTATCGTCGCATTGCACTTATTTTTTGTACAGCTTTCTTTACTTTCCGTCCTTTGATTTTGCCGTATGATGATATTTGTCGTTTGCATGTTTTTTACCGTTATTTTTCCCCTCCGAAGGAATTAGGATTAACAGTTTGACCGTCGAGTCAATAACCCTAATTTTGACCGTTTCAAAACCCTAATTAGCTTAGGTGTCCCGCCGTGGACGAAAATACCCTTTACCCTAGCATTAGGTCAAAGAGTCGTCGTACTCTGTTTAGGGTTTCCCGCCGTGGAATCCCTAATTTAACCCTAATTTAATTAACAAATTCAACATAGAAATAGGAGTTTCAAAGACTCCACATAAGCGTGTCCTTAAGATATGTTTACTCCCCTTGAAACCTTGACCACAGTCAAGAAGTTTCTAACCTCCCTCTCGAGGGGAACTACGATTATTCTGATTCCATTCCCTATCTAGGATACGTAGGCACAAGATGCGACGTCTTGCCGAGTAAACTTAGGACTAACCCTTAGGTCTTTAGGTCACTCTATCCCTTAGCTCAATATATATTAAAGCAGATAATAAATAAAAATAAAAAGCATACAATAAACAAAAGGTTCCTGTATAGTACTACAGAAGTTTAGGGTGCTAGTACCTTCCCTAAGCTTAACCAACCCCTTACCTAGGTCTCTCCCCGCATTGTGTTTATGATGCAAAAATAGGTTTTCCCTTTTTTGACCTTTTCCTTCGGATAAATCAAAGAGCGGTTGTGAATTAAGAATTGTGATTCAAACTAATTAATAGTTTGATATCCTATTTCCACCGCAACACATAACATATGCATTTTAATTCACTTTAAAAATTAGCAGTGTCATGACATCTGTTGTAACATCTGCAGACTGACAGAACAATTTATCTAACCATTTAAATTGAGCAGAATGTTAAATGCAGAAAGATAAATAACACAGTGAATTATTAACCCAGTTCGGTTCAACATCACCTACATCTGGGGGCTACCAAGCCAGGAAGGAAATCCACTATTAGTAGAATTAATTCAGAGTTAAACTCCCAATTTACAACTCCTCACTTAATCTCTACCCAATGCAATTTTTGCCTAGAACCCACTAGACAAGAGAAACCTCTCACTCCCCACAATCATAGCAGTGATAAACAATTCAATACAAAAATAAGACTTTAGAAGACACTCTTCAAAGTCACAATGCTTGATTTTGCTTAACAACTTCAATCAAGAACGATACACTCTTGCTTACAAGCTTTCACTGAACAATTAACAACCTAAATATGTCTACCACGATGCATCAAAAGATACAAAGGGTGACTTACAAAGTCACACACACAAGAGACTCTCAAAACACTAAACCCTTATTTTCACTCAAGATCTTCTTGTTGTGAATGCCTAATTTCCCTTGCTTCTGCGCCTCCTTAAATAGTAATACAGACTGGGCTTGGGCTGGTCAAAAATAACAGCAGGAAGTGAAGATTTCAATCTTCATAAATAACAGCAGATTTGATTTGATCAATCAAATCTAATCATATCATTCTTCCAATCTTCAATCAATCTTCTGATAATAACTCCAAATTAAATCCAATCTGATCCATAATAAGTGTATCAGAAACGCCCACAGTAAGCCATTAAAAACATGCAGATTCTATACCAGAAAAGTGCAGCCAGCTTGCACAAAAAGATATGGACACACGAACATATTCATGACAGACAGATGTCACGACATCCTGTAGGACATCTTGTGATTACACCTAGTTTTACCAAAATACCTGCCAATTAAGTCAAACTCCAAATCTTCTGCAGAATCTTCTTCATAACAGTAGAAACAAATATTTTATAGTTTCCTAAAAAGTCTCAAAGATCCTTTTTATGAAATCCAATTAAATTTGTACTCTGTTCCTAATAAATCTCTTTGACTTGCACATACTAATGAGGTATATCCAACAGAATCTCATCAAACCAAAACACCTCTGTCAAGAGAGATAAAATAGCAGCTCCTGTTGTACCAGACAAAGATGTCACAACATCTGTCTCGACATCTTGATTAAAACACATGACAGTAGTACTGTCAAAATAGTAGATATGACAGTAGTTATGTCAAAACAGTAGATGAAGATGTTTGAAACATCTTGCTCAACATCAGTGCAGAATCATGTTTTACCAAAATTTAACCAATCCTAGAACTATGGACAGTCATAGAATCATGGAACTAACAGATTCCAATGAAGAATCAAAGAGCTCAAGTGAAAGAGCTTTAATGGAGATTTTGGGAGTGAAAAAAAGTGGATAGAAAGTTGAGAGCAAACTCTCAAGAATGAATGTGAAATCTGAAAATGAAGGCTAATTCTTGAGGTTTGGAGCAAATTCACTTAAATAAGCTCTAGGTTTGGAATCAAAATATGGTTTGGAGTATGGATTAACATTTGGATTGGAAATTAGGAGTGGAATTAGGAATGGAGTGTTTGAAATTTGGAGGGAAATGGTGAAAATTGAAACAATTCTAGATCCTTCCAAAAATGATCAAGTGAAATCAATGGTTGAGAATGATTGGAAATTGCACATGATGAAAATTCAAATTTCTTAGAAAATTGCGCTTGAAGTAACCAGTTATCCTATATATGGTAACCGGTTACCCTATCCAAAAAATGTCAATTTTGGCGCAAAATGGAGGGAAACTTGCGTAATCATCTGTTACCACCTGTTCTAAGCTTTGTTAAGCCTCTGAAACTTGCCCTTGGATATTATGATTGTGAGAATGCTTAAGATAGCCTGTACACCGTCTCCTGAGCTGAAAATAACCTGTTGAAAAGAATAAAATTGACCGCTCGATCATTGGGAAAAATAAATATCGGAGCCTCTGATACTCGCTATTTAAACTCTTGCAATAAAAGGGAACCCTGAGCCATGAAAACACATTGATTCCATGCCTCAAGAACTAATGCTATGATATGCAGAAATGCAAAACACAGAGAAACATAAGCCAGTAAACTAAGAAACGATGAGGCAAATTTTGGGGTGCTACAGCTGCCCATATTCAATCGACTTGAACCTGAAGGGATGATAGCAACGACTTTCAAATATTCAAGGTGCATGACGATTGAATACCAGAAGAACCCGGAAATTTGCAACATGCGGGGATGCAAAATAGAAAATACCAATCAAAAGTTAGGATGCGGCATGCTGAGGATAACAATCCAAGATGATCAAAACATCAACCAAAAGTTGGAATAAAAAAAGTATACCAACCAAAAATTGGGATAAACAACCAAAGGATACCAACCAAGAGTTGGGATAACAACCAAAGGATACCAACCAAGAGTTGGGATAACGATCAAAGGATACCAACCAAGAGTTAGGATAATAATCAAAGGATACCAACCAAGAGTTGGGATAACAATCCAAGGATACCAACCAAGAGTTGGGATAACAAGAATGTCGCCCAAAGATAACCTTCTAGGGGACAAAAACTCAAATCAAGAACTTGCAGGATGTATAATCAACAGACTTACGACCTGAGGGAAAAGGAAACTCCCATGGGGACGAAGAGAAACCTAAATACACAACTCTATAGGGAACAAGTGTCTACCTGGAGATAATAATCAAAGGATACCATCCAAAATATGGGATGACCAACAAAGGGGTACCAACCAAGACATACAAGAAGTAAACTCAAGGACTTTACGACCTAAAGATGACTCCACTGGGGAAAGAGTAGACTAACCAGATAACTCTACATGGGATAAACATCAACCAAAGATATCACACAAAGGATACCAACCAAAAGTTAGGATAAAGGTTACTCCCAGTGGATAAGAACCAAACACTACCAACCAAAAGTTGGAATAACACCCACAAATTGAAGATCACCAACCAAGAGTTAGAATCACAAATGCTTCCAACCAAAAGTTGGAATCACCGCACCAAAAAACGAAGGCGAAATGATGGCGACTTCACTGGGGAGTATTCTAACCAAAAGTCAGAATGCAACAAAAGGTAATAAACACAAGCTACCAACCAAAAGTAGGAATCATCAGGTAAAACAAAACAAAACACAAGCTACCAACCAAAAGTCGAAATCACTTCCAATCTGCAAGGGATAACCTCTAGCCCAAAAGCTGAAGAATATAGCTACTAACCACAAGTTAGAATCACCAAAACACCGACCGAGGGTAAACTCTGAGGGAGAAAGATACCAACCCCAATAGTTGAACCAACAAAAGAAGACTACCAATCAAAAATCGGATTCAACAACCCGAAACAGAAACTACCAACCAAAAGTTGGGATCGTCAACCAGGAAATGAAGGTTACCAATCAAAAGTTGGAATAACATCAACAAGACAACTAAGTTGGGGATTACCAACCAAAATTTGGAATCAAGCAAAGGCTACCAACCAAAAGTTAGAATCACCAGAACACCAATCGAGGGCGAACTGACCATAACGAAGACTACCAACCAAAAGTTGGGATAATGGATCCGCAATGGAAACCAAGGACTCCAACCAAAAGTTGGGATAAAATAAACAAATTTTACCAACCAAAAGTTGGAATCAAACAAAGGCTACCAACCAAAAGTTGGAATCACACCCAAGAGATGAAAACTACCAACTAAAAGTCAGAATAACTGTCGGGGAAAAAGGATCTCATTGATAGATTACCAACCAAAAGTTGGGGTCGATGCAAAGGTTACCAACCAAAAGTTGGAATAACACTCACAAATTGAAGATCACCAACCAAGAGTTAGAATAACATCAACAAAACCTTATCAATCAAAAGTTGGAATAACATCCAAACAAGCCACTGATTATCAACCAAAAGTTGAGATAACGACCCTGTAGGGGAAACTAAAGACTACCAACCAAAAGTAGGAATAACATCCAAGAAAGGCAGACTACCAACCAAAAGTCGTAATAACATCAACAAAGCTTTAGACTTAGCAGGGGATTGCTAGAAAAAGTTGGAATAACATCCAACAAGCGAAGAACTACCAACCAAAAGTTGAGATAATGACTCCGTCGGGGAATAGAAGAGGACTACCAACCAAAAGTTGGGGTAACATCCAACCACCAATGAATTACCAACCAAAAGTTGGAAGGAAGCAAAGGTTACCAACCAAGAGTTGAGATAACATTCACGAAATGAAGATTACCAACCAAAAGTTAGAACAGCGACTCTGAGGGGGAACCAGAGGCTACCAACCAAGAGTTAAGATAACACACCAAAGGATTACCAACCAAAAGTTAGAATAATAATCATAAGACTCCGGACTACACTGGGGATTACCAACCAAAAGTTAGGATGACACACCCAGAATAGGCAAGAAACATAATCAACTGACTCATAACTTGCAAAGAAATTCTCTGACGAGGAAAGAAAGGTTTAAACAAACGACTCTGCCGAGGAAAATGATGTTTAAACAAACAACTCAGCCGGGAAAAGAAGACGTTTATAAAAACGAATCTGTTGAGGAAAGAAACAAAATAAGATAAACAACCAACCAATCCACCTTGATGGGGATAACGCAAAAATCTTCTGAATAAAACCACCATCTGCCGAAGAGACAACTGGCACCAAAGGTATCAAACCTGACCTATGCTTCAAATGCATATGTTTGAAAATGGTGTAATGCTCCATACGAAATGAAAATGCTACGCATTTAGGAGGATGTTATGTAACATGCAAATGCAAAGGAACAACACCCGGAAGAGTGCTGAGAAGACTAGTAAACCAAATCTATTGAGGAATACGCCCTTGATGGCCTTCTAAAAGCTTCACACTGCTGAGTAATACACCCTGGATGGCTCTCCTTGAATAACTTTGCCCTGCTGGGTAATACACCAAAACTCCACTCAGTGGGGAATTAAGAATAGCGCTGAAAAACCCAACCTGGTAAGGATAACAAGCTCTTGCTGAAGGTTCCGCTCTGCTTGGAATACAAGAATAATAATCTGCCCTGCTGGGGATGTACAAATAAGAATCCGCCTGTTGCACCCTAAAATTTGCTCAACCTTATTCACTTGGTTTATGTTTCAATATCATTAGCATTTGCATATAGAGTCATGTACATAGACTAATCATCTGCATAGCATAGCATAACAAGTCATCCAACAGGGGATCAAGCATTATTCTCATCTCTAGAGGCCTATCCAGAGGTTATTATCCTAATTCAATCTCATTCAAGTCATCAGAAAAGAATTTGAAAGCAGAGAGTTCAGTGCATCAAGCTTTGAGTCTATCTCCTATCTGAGGGCATCTGAGGATCAACAAGGGAATTATGAGTTGTGAGTTGAGAATGGAGAGTATCTAGACATCTTGGAGGACTTAGAAAGTCATTTGGAGAAGAAAACAAGTTGTTGACGTGATCACAAGAATTGCAGTTGAAGACAGTCAACTAGGGTTTCATCTGGGTCAACCCTGGGTCAACTCTAGGTCAAATGACTGATGGAGAGGCATTGAGGGCTATTGAGGAGATGTGGGATTCATCATTTGACATGGAGAATAAGGATATGTTGTTATGCTAAGAAGAAATCAAGAGAAATCAAGGAGAAGAGGAGGGTCTAAATTAGGGTTTCTATGTAAAATCCCCTAGTTTAGGTCAAATTTCCAAGCAAGATAAGTCAAAATGCAAGCTTCAAATGGATCCTTGGCCAACATGAAACTTGTAGAGGATCTCAAGACCTTTAATTTGAGTGGTGGAAGACATCAAGGAGATTTATAGAACTCAAGTTATGGTCCTTGCAAGTTATAGGTCATCTAAGGTATCTGAAATTTTGTCTGTGAAAGTGACTTGACTTCCAAGTAATTTTTACCCCTCAAGGAGATCTCAAATGAATTTCTGGTAAACATAAGAGTTGTTCCTTATTGTCTTAGCTTTCTATAATGGTATGTTATGCCTTCATATGATTTGGGGAACTCTACTTATGGTCTTGGCAAGCAAAGGGTATTTTGGTCATTTGTGAATTACAGGTCATTTTAACCTATACCCAAAACGCATACAAGGAAGCTTCAAATGGAAAACTTTACAACATCAAACTTGTTCCAAATGACATTTTGAGTCTAGAAATGTGACCATGAGAGATTGGAAATGTTCATAGCATAAGGTTTCAAAATTGTTGAATTTAATGAAGAAAAATGGACTTAAAAATGAGATTTTTCATATTTTGGCCAAATGAAGCAAAATTATAGGTCATTTTGAATGGAAAGACCATTTTAAAGACATTGGCTAAAGTGGAATTTTGAGTTTAGTTCATAATTTGAGAGTTATCCATGGTTGCTTACAATGAAAGAAACATAAACCAATTTCAAGGGAATTTGTGCAAGGGAAACTTCTCCAAGTTTCTAGGAGGTTCTAACCTCATATATATATTCATACAAGTTGGTTCATGCCATGGTTGGTGCTTCCATTTGTTCAAAACCCCAAATTTTCCACACTTTCTTCAACTTGCACAAGCTTCACAAACTCTCCATAATCTCCCTCAATTCTCACATTTGTTGATTGAATTTTCATCATCATCATTCAAACAATATGATTCACATCAAGAATTGGCTGAATTGATCAAGAATTGTACCATTTATCATCTTTTGCCAATTTGCATTTTCTATCCAAACTCCATTAAAGCTTCATCTACCATTCCAATTTCTGTTATCATCATCATCCACCATCATCCTAGAGTATTTGGCAAAGGAAAGTGGAAGGAATTCGTGGCTGGAAAAGGAGATCCAAGTTCAAACTCCAACTTGCATGAAGAGTGGAATAGAGTGATTCACAAGGATTGATCAAGAACCATTGCAAACAGAAGCATACATAGTCATTGAAGGTCACTCACAGCAAGTATCAAGGCTTGAATTGGAGTCTAACCACCATTGCCATCATCACTTGCAAGGTATGCATAATCTTTCGAATCTACTCATTTATGCTGTTGTAGATCATGTGGTTAGGATAGGAGTGTTTAGGGACCATAGGGGAATGATTCTTGAAATCTAGGGATAGTTTTGTGAAGATCCATGGCAGGTTACCATTTCTGTTAGCTCCTAGAACAAGTTGTATATTGGATTATAATTGATATGATCAAGCCTAGAATGATGAGGATAGCATGTAGAGTAACTGTGGATCATCAGGTTTGAGTTCTGGAAAAGTGGATATCAGACAAGTATGGTAAACCCTGGTTTTCGTGCCCTCTGTTTGGGGTCCACAAGGAGAGTTAGCCAAAACTAAGACCAGGCATGGATTCCTTGTGTTTAGTAGATTATTTTAGGGCTTGGAATTTTTCATTTTCATCGAGGGAGCATGGAGAAAGATCGAGTGGAAGTTTCGTGCATGAGGTATGTTTCTGAAACCCTAAGTGGCTGGAGGTTGAAGAAGGGTCAGGAGCCACACGATCTCTTTTTGACTTTTGACTGAAGGACTCATCTAACGGATCATATTCAATTGGAAAACGGAGGGAAAAATTTAAACATTGAAACACGCCGTTTCATTTAATGGAGGGACTTGGGCTCAGACAGCTATTCGCACCCCCCAATTTGATGGGCCCAACGCGCTGAACTTGATTTTCTTGCTTTTCTCACCCCCTCCCTTTATTTCTTTCTATTGTCTTTTCTTAATTTCTTTTTATTTTCATTCATTTTTGAAAATTCATAATAAATCAGAAATTGCATATTTTCAGTTCATTCTTTTTTTAACATTTTCTTTAAAAAGTCAAGGAAATTATAAAAAATAAAAATTGCATTTTATTTTTTATTTGATATTTTCCCATATTTTCTAAATAAATAGAATTTTAAATAGTTTCATTTCATACATGATTTTGTTATTTTTTGTTCTATTAGATGCTTCAATATTTTTCACCCATTATTTTTAGGTTGTTTAGTTTAGACATTAAACTTGTAGATACAATTTAGTTCCCATTTTTAGAAATTAATTTTAGGTGTTTAGCTTAGGTGTGAATAACATGAACAAACTAGGGTTTTAGGTGATGACTTAGGAGAATTAATTCACTTCCCTTAGGGCTTAGAGATTGAATAGGTTAGCTATGGGACTATAGGGGCTATGGGTAGTTATTAGATCTCCTTAGAAAAAAGTCAGGATTCCCCTACTGCTATTAATGTACTGTATATCTGATTGACTGGTGTGGTGTGCCCTCTGGGGATTATTGCTTGTTTGTGTGGGTATTGGGATTGTCTAGGGACTTGGGAGAGCTGAAGACTTGTGAAGATGAAGCCATTGGAGATCCAGATGTTGAAGTCCAACTTCCAGAGTTGAAGAGAAGTTTCTTGCTAGCAGCTGTTGTGGAGACTAGGGTTTAGGAGCTAGGCAGAGCTCTAGGTTAGAAAACTTGTTTCTCAAACATGGATTGCCTTGTTTGCATCCATTCTTCTCTGTGATACAGAGTCTCTCTTAGACACTCACCCCCTTCCTTTGGAAGGCTTGGTGATAGTGTCTAAGAGATAGAACTCTTGAGAGAAAATGTCATATGTGTTAGGGGCAGTCTGTTCACCACCTTTGGTAGTCAACTGATTGCTCAACACCCAATTCATTCTTGTGACTGATCCCTCATCCTGGAGGCTTGAACTTGAAGAAAAGCCATTGCAGATAGAAAACTGATGATCAAAGCCCTTTCCTGAAGGCCATGAAGATGGAGATTGATGCTTGTTGAAGCCTGTAGCTGATTGGAGATTACTTGGAGCCAGATGTTGATTCAAAGCTGCTGAAGCTGTTTGTTTTTCTGCTGTATTTCATTTCTGCTGTATTGTTTGGTTTCCCTGACTGTATTGTTTGCTGTTTACCCTATTGGGTTGAAAGTGAAGTCTGTTCACTTTTGCCTATTGTTTTCTAGGTTCGAGGTTGAGTGGGACTCCCTTGCCTCGCTTGTATTGCTGCATTCATGCATTTTACTGTATTACTGTATATATCTGATATTGTTTCTGTTTCTGCCTATCCCGTAGGATCTCTGTTTCTCTCTGTGCAAGAGAGGAACATGATAGACAATAAGTCTTAACCCATGCATGATAACATTAGGTTAGTTTGTTTCCCTTCGCAACCGTAGGTTAGAGTTCTATCTCTTCTTCCTCAAAAACAAACAGAAAAATACAATAAATATTTCAAACACGATAAAAGACACTTCTTCCTTAAAAGAATGTGAACTCATCAAGATGTCATTTTTTGTCCGCCGGGACTGCTAATCAAGAAAACCTTTTTCAGAAGGAATAAAATCAATCAAGACAAGCTTGTGTCGTACGTGGCCCGAACTACGTTTGCTCTGATCTTTCATGCTGTATGAAAGTACGTAGGCATAGGATACGATGTCCTAGCGAGCAACCTTCCCCTCCTTTCCCGTAGGTAGGCGAACTACGTTGACTCTGATTTCTCGTTCCAGGCGGGAATACGTAGGCATAAAGTGCGATACTTTGCCGAGTCATTTTTATTTTCATTTTATTTTCTTTTTAACCCTTGACCTATAGTTTAGGTAGAATAACAATCCATACCCGAAAACAAGCGTGGATCCCGTCGAGTACGACGGACGTGAGGGGTGCTAATACCTTCCCCTTGCGTAACCGACTCCCGAACCCAGGTTTTGGTTGCGACGACCATACCTTTCCCGTGTTGTGCGAGGTTTACTCTGAGCGTTTCCTTTCCCTCCCGTGGGATAAATAACGCACGGTGGCGACTCTTCTATTCATCCGGCGCCGATTTTCGCAGTAGCGACAGCTGGCGACTCTGCTGGGGAACCAACGTCCCCTGGCTGCTAAGGACTGCGATAGTTCTTATGCATTTGGGATCCAACGTCCCTTAAGAGAGTCAATCCTAACGCTTGTTTTCCCGTCGAGGATTTTGTATGGAGTTATTTTATAACCTTGTATTTTCAGCTTTATATATTGATTATTGTTGCTGTATCTGGGGTGTGACGGGTGTTCTGATATTGAGAGATAAGCCGGACCTGGGCTTGAGTGCACCTAGAATTAGAGTAGAAATTAGTGGGCGCCCGCTTGCTTTGCTTGCTTTGGTGTCCCATGAAATCTACACTCAGACGAGGTTCCTCTGGTTGGCCTCCTGCCCCTTCCTTTGGTTGGCGTGGGTTGCTAGTTAGTTGGATTGTCGACTCTGGGGACCGATCATTTGGAAGTTGGCTAAGTGAGGCCTCTTCAGGGATTGATGATGCCACTCCTTCTGGGAATCGTATCATCAACCCTGAAAGTCTGTGACGCCGACGACCACATAGGATGCCGTACCTTGTGCCAGTTATAGGGCCACCCACCTGTGAGGGGATTTAGGGTTATGCAGGTAACTAGACCTTCAGACCACCGGTTTGTTTCTTGATCAGGATCCTGGATATTTATGGAGGGTTCTAAGGTCTGTCAGAGACCAGTCGATGTGTTCCGAGGTCTGTCAGAGACTATTTGGAGATGTGTTCTGAGGTCTGTCAGAGACCAGTGGGAGAGATGATTTGAGGTCTGCCAGAGACCGTTCAGGTTATGATTATGGGGTCTATCAGTGACCAGTATTGGAGCTTTGTTTAAGGTCTATCCGAGACCAGGATTGGATGACTTCTGGAGGGTCTGGGACTTTCTTGATATGGTTCAGGCTATTCAGCTACAGCTTTGGTCCCTGTTGCATATTACTTGCATTGCATTACTGCATATCCATTACCATTTGCATTTCACTAACGTGTGTCTGTGTTGCAGGTGCATTTGCATTTCCCTAGTTCTAGTGCCCGGACTTCTGAGTGTTTGATCATGACTGGCTTAAGGAGGACCGTTGCTTACAAATTGCCTACTCCTGATATTGTTCCTTTACTGGGGTTGATCTCTCTTGCTGATGAGGGTGTTCGTAGGAGCTTCCGGATGAGCTATGGTAGACTACTGAGATTGGTGTGCAAACCTACAGAGGTAGAGTTGGATGGGTTGTATGCTTTGATGCAATTCTACGACCCTGCTTTGAGGTGCTTTACGTTCTCTGACTTTATTATGGGACCAACCCTGGAGGAATACGCTGAGTATGTTGAGCTGCCCGTGCAGAACCAGGTTCCATTCATCCATTCTGGCGCCAAGCCCAAGCCGGAGGATTTGGCAAAAGCTTTACATATTGACGCTTCTGAACTATTGACTACTGTTTCCCGTGGAGTTCCAGGCTTCTCACTTCAGTTCTTAGTTGGTAAAGCCTAGGAGTATGCCAAGAGCGGGTGCTGGGTTGCTTTCAATGCTGTGTTGGCTTTGTGCATTTATGGCATAATTTTGTTTCCCAATATACCGGATTTTGTGGACTTCGATGCTTTCTACTTGTTTGCCGCTGGTAATCCTGTACCGACCATGCTCGGAGATTTCTACCACTCACTGCATTACAAGAATGAGAAGGGAAGAGGAAAGAATGTTCATCTTTGTGTACCCCTGTTGAGTATGTGGTTTGAGAGTCACCTTCCTAAGAGAAGACCTGTTGAAGAGACTCCAGTCCCAGTCGGTTGGCCAGAGCGCCTGATGAGGCTATCGTCAGAAGATATGAAGTGGTTTGATCAAGACCTGTTGGGATCCGAGCTCATCTTCAGTTGTTCTGGGTACCCTAATGTGCCGCTGATAGGAAGAAAAGGGTTTATCAATTACAACCCTTCTCTATTCATTCGCCAGTTCGGATATGCACTGAAGAATCCACCTCAGGAGGAGGAAGTACAGGAATCTCTGTACTTCACAGGTGATTTGAAGGGAGAATTGCTAGCTGAGCTGCAGCATGCCTGGACACGTATTAACCGCAAAGGGAAGCCACTGTTAGGTAAGAACGATTGTCAGGCCTATGCCCCTTATAGGGTTTGGATCCAGGAAAGAGCAAGTCAGTTATTAATGCCATTTCCAGCTGCGCCCTTCCTTGTTCCTATTCCGGCAGAAGAGCCAACTACTGTTTCTAAGGAAGCCTATGAGCAGGTTGTGAGAGAAAAAGAAGCCTTGTTGAAGATCAACGAAGGGTTAGAGCAAGAGCTAGCTCAGGTACGCGGTGAGAAAAACAAGGCCGTATATGCTTTCCAACAACAGATCGAGCTGTTAAACAGGTTAGGGGCTGAGTTGACTGAGGAAAAGAAAAAGCGCGAACGTCTGGGGCAAGAGTTCAGAAGCTCCCATGACATGCTGGAATCCAAAAAGAAGGCGCTCGACGCAGCACACCGAGAGATCTCTTCTTGTAATAAGACTTGGAATGCTACACTCACCAACAATAAGAAGAGGGAAGATAAGTTGAAACAGCAAATCTCCGACCTCGAAGAGAAGTTGAAGTCTAGCATCAAGAAGTGTGAGGAAGAAGTGATGACCCGGTATAGTGTCCAGAATGCACTGAACAAGGCAATCAAATGCAGAGATGAAGCTGTGTCTCAAAAGCGAAAACTAGAAGATTGCTTCGGAGAAGCGACATGGGAAGAAACTGCTGAAGACGTGCGCCGTGTTCTTAAGAAGAGAAACCAACTTGTTGAAGGGCTGCTTGATCGACCAGGTCACCCAGAGACCAAGAAGTTGATAGAAGAGTACCAGACCTATGGGAGGATCTGATCACTTCATGTAGTAACTTGTATGCTTTATTTGCACAGTGCTGACCATCACCAGGATTGTTGGTTGAGGTCACGCCTTCTCTTTGTACTCTTGGCCTATTGGTTTTTTCCGCAATATATGAGGCTTTCTGTGATTCAGCTCCGATCGTTATATTGATAAGCACTGTCACTGCACTGGCACCTTCACACTAGAACTGGGGGAATGAACTTCCCTAATGCACAGACACATTGCATTGCACTCATATTCATATTGCATTACAGGTAATCTTTGAATAGTGTCTTATTTCCTGATCTGTACCAGGTACTTTCCAGGATTGCAGATCAACACCCGCACCGCTATTCTACCCGCACCAACTGTCGAAGAATCATGGATCAAATGCAGAACGAGATGCAAGATGTGCGCGAGAAGCTCGCTCTCTTTATGCAGACCATGGAAGCTATTGCAAAAGGTCAGGAGAATTTGCAGGCCATGGTCCAGCCTCTGTTGGCCCGAAGTGCTGGTCACGGTAATGAGGATCATCAGTCCGTGCGGGTCGATACTGTTCATGGAGACGGCACTCCCACGCCAGTGGCTCCACCTGTAGTCAATATACCTGCTGCTAATGTCAACAACGCTACCGCTGCTGTGAATGGTAACGTCGGAGTTGGGAATGAGACTGCTGTCCATAACGTTGGGCTTGGTGACATCAATTTGGGTGATAATATGGGAGGCAACGGCTTTGTCAATAATGGATTCGGATTCAATGATCAGGGATTCGATAACACTGGGAAATATGGTTTCAATGCTCAAGGCTTTGGGCAGGATGGTTATGGTGCGACCAATCAGGGTCACAGAGGTTTTGGAAATGGAAACGGCGCGGGGTTTATGGCTTTTGGGCCTGCTGGGGGTGTTCAAGGGTACGGCAACAGAGGCCGAGGTCCGGGGATGAATCAGATCAGGGCTGGACGTAATAATGGATATGATGGGTATGGAGCTGGAAATGGTATGTGGCAAGAGGATCAGCAGGAGGACGCCTTCTCCGGTGGAGGTTTCGAAGGGCCGATGGATGACTCCCAGAAGATCAGAATGCTAGAAGAGCAGATGAGGGGAGTCCTGAACCAAAGTGCTGTGGGTTTGGACATGGCAACAATGGGTTTGGTACCTGGCTTGAGGGTGCCAATCAAATTCAAAGCTCTTGCGTTTGATAAGTATAAAGGGGACACATGCCCGAAAGTGCATGTGCGAGCCTATTACAGAAAGATGTCTGCGTACTCAACTGATGAAAGAATGCTAATGCATTTCTTTCAAGATAGTCTGTCGGGTCCTTCCCTAGAGTGGTATATGGGGTTGGAGCCAACCGATATCAAGACATGGAAGCAATTGGCAGAGGCATTTGTAGCTCACTACAAGTATAACAGCGATTTGGCGCCCAATCGGGTCCAATTGGCAGGGCTGTCGCAGAAGAAGGGGGAGAGCTTTAAAGAGTACGCGCAAAGGTGGCGCGATATGGCTGCCAGGGTCCGTCCTCCTGTAGAAGATAAGGAAATGAATGACATGTTCTTCGGCACATTCACAGGTCTGTTTCATGATATGCTGTTTCACACGTCTCTGGCCAGTTTTTCCGACCTAATTCTGATGGGGGAAAAGATTGAGCGTAACATTAAGCAAGGAAAATTCCAGGTTGAGGAATCGACTGCATCTGGCAGTAGTAGGAAGGCTTTTGGTGGGCGCCGTCAGGGCGAGGCAAGCGCAGTATTTGGAGGCCGAGGCCGAGGCCGAGGCAGGGGAAACCAATATCATCAGCCACAGCAGGTGGCAAGTGTTACTATCCCGTACCAGCAACAACCACTTCAGCAACAACAACCGTCTCAGCAGCAGCAGCCTCAGCAGGGGGCACATCAGGCTCAGCGAAGATTCCAGGGTGGCAAGCCGAGAAGAGTGTTTGAGAAGCCTCCCTCAACATATGCTGATTTATTGCAGACATTGTTGGGATTGAACCTGGTAGAGAAGAGAACTCTGGCACCGATAACGGGAGCTCCCCCGTTTGGTTACGATGCAAGTAGGCACTGTGAGTTTCATTCTGGGGCCCCAGGCCACGATATAGAGGGTTGCCATGCTTTTAAGCATGTTGTGCAGGATCTTCTGGACAATAAGACTATCAATTTCGGAACGGCAGGTCCGAATATAGTGCAGAAGCCCATGCCTAATCATGGGGCAAACGCCATTCTGACTGAGGAAGGGTTGAATCTGATTATGAATGTCGACGATTTAAAGACGCCGCTGAGCGAGATAAAAAGCCGACTGTTGCAAGGGGGTGTTTATCCAGGATGTGACGAGTACTGCTTAAAATGTTGGACCCTAGCTGGGGGGTGTGATGATTTGAAGAAGGGCATTCAGGCTTTAATTGATGGAGGTATATTGCAGTTTGACCAAGCAGCAATTGAAGAGCCCGTCGGGGCAGTAGCATATGATCAGAATGATGTGGCCACTGTAACGATTCCTCGAAAGACAATCACTATTGCAGCACCGGTCCAGCGACCACCGATCACCATAACTAAGGCCGGGCCGATCCCGTACGAGAACACGAAAGCCGTCCCATGGTCATATGGGTTGGAGGTGTATTGTGATGGGATAAAGATTGATGTCAACAAGCAGCCAGCTGAGACTGTGGATAATGTTGTTGGTTCGGGAGGTATGACAAGGAGTGGTAGGATCTTTATATCCCCTGAAGTGGAGGCCGAAAGGCTAGCTAAAGGAAAAGGGAAAGCGGTTGAGAATGTCCCAGTGCAAGCAAGCGAAAAAGAAGCAGCATCGAAGGATGTAGAAGAGTTCATGCGCTTGATCCGAAAAAGTGATTATAAAATTGTGGAGCATCTGCAACAGACGCCGTCCAAGATATCTATCCTATCGTTGCTACTATGTTCTGAAGCTCACAGAAATGCTTTGTTGAAAGTCCTGGATACTTCCTTTGTACCTCAAGACGTCTCCGTGAATCAGCTGGAAGGAGTGTTGGCACATGTGAATGCAGGTCACAGTTTGGGCTTTACCGACTTTGATTTGACCCCTAAAGGGAGAGATCATAATATGGCGCTGCACATATCTGTCGAGTGTAGAGGATCAGTAATGTCGCATGTATTGGTCGACACCGGATCTTCTTTGAATGTGCTGCCCAAGAAAGCGATGATGAAGCTGGATGTCAGAGGAATCCTGTGCACACCCAGTGACTTGGTAGTCAGAGCGTTTGATGGCACGCGAAGAACAGTCTTTGGATCGATAACATTGCCTCTACAGGTGGGGCCGGAGGTGTTTTCAACTGAGTTTTATATCATGGATATACAGCCCGCGTATAGCTGCCTGCTTGGAAGACCCTGGATTCATGGGGCTGGGGCAGTCACGTCTACTCTACATCAGAAGCTGAAATATATGGTCGGAGACAGCGTAGTCACTGTAGGCGGAGAAGAGGACATCCTGGTCAGCCATCTATCGTCATTTAAATATGTGGAGGTCGACGGAGAGATCCACGAAACACCCTGCCAGGCATTTGAAGGGTTGCGCATCAAGGACAAAGGTCCCGGGCCGAGCAAAGTGCCAGAGATAGCCGTCTCATCGTATAAAGAAGCTCAAGCTCTAGTAGAAGCAGGAGAAGCACAGGGTTGGGGCAAAGTGCTGGACATTCCTGTGAAGATGGACCGGTTCGGGCTGGGATACCAACCGTCGTCATCAACTCCTTCCGTGGGGGCACCCCGTTTCAGAGGGCCAATCACCATCTCTGCCAGTGGAGTATGTCATGAAACCATCAACGCTGCTTCGGAGTCTGACGAAGGAGACAGCGATTGTGATATGGGTGTCTGGATTCAGCCAAGCACGCCAGGACAAGGACTGTGCAACTGGTCTATTCAGGAGCTTGTTCCTGTGACTCTTAAACAGTAATGCTTTGCTTTATTAATTGTTGAATAATTTGATGTCTTGCCCGGGGCATTAGAATTTGCTTAGGGCTGTGTTGTTATAAACATTGCGTGTTAATCATTAAATAAATGGCGTTTTTTCATGTGCAAATACTGTAATCCCTGTCTTTCTTGTTTTACATTTTTCAATAAAATGGCAACGTAGTTATTCGCTTTATACACATTTTGAATCACTTAACCATTCCTTTTGCAGGATAACATTTTCAGATGACATCGTTGAACCACCTATGACTCGTCCCGACTTTGAACACCCGGTATTTCAGGCCGAAGAAGAGGTTGTCGAAGATAGCGACGTTCCTGAAGAACTGTCTTGGTTGGTGAAACAAGAGGAAAGAGCCATTCTGCCTCACGACGAGGTCATCGAAATTATCAACTTGGGGTCGGAAGGGGTTGAGAAGAATATTCGTATCGGAGCCGCGCTGCAGAGTGATATCAAGCGAAGATTGGTTGAAATGCTTCGAGAGTATAGTGATGTATTCGCTTGGTCGTATGAAGACATGCCAGGGCTCGATACAGATATGGTTGTGCATCGCCTGCCACTGAAAGAAGATTGCCCGCCAGTCAAACAAAAGCTTCGCAGAACTCGACCAGATATGGCAGTAAAGATTAAAGAGGAAGTTCAAAAACAGTGGGACGTTGGTTTCCTGGCTGTGACAAAGTATCCATCTTGGGTTGCCAATATCGTACCAGTGCCAAAGAAAGATGGCAAGGTTCGAATGTGCGTGGATTATAGAGATCTGAATAAGGCAAGCCCAAAAGACGATTTTCCACTTCCTCACATTGACGTGTTAGTTGATAATACTGCTCAATACTCCGTATTCTCCTTCATGGATGGCTTTTCAGGCTATAACCAGATTAAAATGGCGCCAGAGGATATGGAGAAAACCACTTTCATAACGCCTTGGGGAACATTTTGCTACAAAGTGATGCCCTTTGGTTTGAAAAATGCTGGGGCAACATATCAGCGTGCGATGACGAATCTTTTCCATGATATGATGCATAAAGAGATCGAAGTTTATGTTGACGATATGATTGCCAAATCCCAGACGGAGGAAGAGCATCTGGTGAATCTGCTGAAGTTATTTAAGAGACTTAGGAAGTTCAGGTTGAGGCTGAACCCTAACAAATGCACCTTCGGGGTGAGATCGGGTAAACTGCTGGGGTTTATCGTAAGCGAAAGAGGAATAGAGGTCGATCCTGCTAAAATAAAAGCAATCCAAGAAATGCCGACGCCTAAAACAGAGAAAGAGGTGCGCGGGTTTTTAGGGAGGTTGAACTACATCGCCCGGTTCATATCTCACCTAACTGCTACGTGTGAACCACTATTCAAGTTGCTAAAGAAAGACCAAGCTGTAACGTGGAACGAAAACTGTCAAAAGGCGTTCGATAAAATAAAGCAGTATTTGCAGGAGCCTCCTATTTTGATACCCCCAGTGGCAGGGAGACCCTTGATAATGTATTTGACGGTTCTTGAGGGAAGCATGGGTTGTGTTCTCGGTCAGCACGACGAGACAGGGAGAAAAGAGCATGCGATCTACTACTTGAGTAAGAAATTTACAGATTGTGAATCTCGATACTCAATGCTGGAGAAAACTTGTTGCGCGCTAGCCTGGGCCGCCAAGCGTTTGAGGCAATACATGCTGAATCATACAACCATGCTCATCTCGAAGATGGATCCTATCAAATATGTATTTGAAAAGCAGGCGTTGTCAGAAAGAATTGCCCGTTGGCAAATGGTCTTGACCGAATATGACATCCAATACGTCTCGCAAAAGGCTATAAAGGGGAGTGTGCTGTCTGAGTATCTGGCGGAGCAGCCTATTGAAGAGTATCAATCGATGAGGTTCGATTTTCCTGATGAGGATATCATGTACCTTAAGATGAAAGATTGTGAAGAGCCGTTGCCAGACGAAGGGCCAGAGTTGGGTTCTAAATGGAAGATGATCTTTGACGGAGCTGTGAATGCTTACGGTAGCGGAATAGGGGCAATCATCACCACGCCACACGGGTCGCACATCCCGTTTACTGCCCGATTGACCTTTGCCGTTACCAATAATGAGGCCGAATACGAAGCTTGTATAATGGGGCTTGAAGAAGCCATTGATTTGCGAATCAAGAATTTAGACGTATACGGAGACTCAGCTCTGGTGGTGAATCAGATCAAAGGGGAATGGGAGACACGTCAGCCCAATTTGGTGCATTACATGAATTATGCAAGGAGATTGTTGCCTTTCTTCGACAAAGTTGAATTGCATCATGTACCGCGGGCAGAGAATCAAATGGCGGACGCCCTGGCCACCTTGTCTTCCATGTACAAAGTCAACTTCTGGAACGAGGCTCCCCGAATCATTATCTCTCGGCTTGATAGACCAGCTTATGTATTTGCTATTGATGAAGCATCCGACGACAAACCATGGTATTTCGACATCCTTAATTTCCTGAAGAACAAAGAGTATCCGGCTGGGGCATCCAGTCAAGATCAAAAGACTCTCAGGAGATTAGCGGGTAATTTCTATTTGAACCCGGATGGCGTCTTATACAGAAGAAACCACGATTTGGTGCTGTTGTGTTGTGTAGATGAAAGGGAGGCAAAGTTGCTCATGGAGGAAATACACGAAGGTACCTTTGGTACGCATGCTGGCGGGCATGCTATGACAAGGAAGCTGCTGCGGGCAGGTTATTTTTGGCTGACTATGGAAACAGATTGTTTCAAGTTTGCGAGAAAGTGTCACAAGTGCCAAATCTATGCTGACAAGATCCATGTGCCTCCAAGTCCTCTGAATGTGATGTCATCGCCATGGCCATTCTCGATGTGGGGAATCGATATGATCGGAAAGATCGAGCCGACAGCTTCTAACGGGCACCGTTTCATTCTAGTAGCAATAGATTATTTCACCAAATGGGTGGAAGCAGCGTCTTATGCAAATGTAACGAAGCAGGTGGTGGCCAGATTCATCAAGAGAGATATCATTTGCCGATATGGAATCCCCGAGAGGATAATCACGGACAACGGTTCGAACCTGAACAACAAAATGATGAAGGAGCTCTGTCAGAATTTCAAGATCGAACATCACAACTCCTCCCCTTACCGACCCAAGATGAATGGCGCTGTCGAAGCGGCCAATAAGAATATAAAGAAGATCGTTCAGAAAATGGTGGTGACCTATAAGGATTGGCATGAGATGCTACCCTTCGCATTGCACGGTTATCGTACGACGGTACGCACATCAACCGGGGCAACCCCGTTCTCGTTAGTATACGGAATGGAAGCAGTGCTACCATTGGAAGTCGAGATCCCTTCTCTGAGGGTATTGCGAGATGTTCAGTTAGACGAGGCAGAATGGGTGAAAAACAGACTGAACCAACTGAGTTTGATGGACGAGAAGAGGCTAGCTTCTCTAGCATATAGTCGTTTATACCAGAGCCGAATGAAGAAAGCGTATGATAAGAAAATACATCCGCGGAGCTTTCAGACGGGCGACCTTGTGCTGAAAAGGATTCTCCCGCCGCAAGCAGATCACAGGGGCAAGTGGACCCCCAACTACGAAGGGCCATACGTTGTCAGGAAAGTATTTTCAGGAGGAGCGTTGTTGTTGTCCACTATGGACGGTGAAGACTTTACGTCACCTGTGAATTCGGACGCAGTTAAAAAATACTTTGCTTAAAATAGACCCGCTGGACAGAAAAAGAGAGTCCAGGCAAAAATGGGGCATCCTGGCGAACCAAAAACAGAATGAAAGGTTCGGGCAAAAGTTAGGGATAAAATCGAAAAAATGTACACCCACGAAGTTGAAAACCTACACTGGGCGGCTTCGGCAAAAAAGGGTATCCCGGTGAACTGAAACCCCGTAAAGGGCGGTTCACGCAAAAGTTAGGGATTTGAAAAGCAAATGACTGCGGTCCGAATTCGATATTGCACTGAGCATCAATGCGGGAGAATACACCAGGGAGGATCGGTTATCTGGTACAACCTTTTCAGAAGTATGAATACCGGAAAAACATTAGAGTCGGACAAGTCATAGGAGGATCAGTTCGTGGTGTTCGTCTGCATCCCGTTGCCGACATGTGTACAAATTTAATTTGTCAATATTTATGCTTCTTGTGCATACTTGTGTATTTGCTTTGCGTAGCTTCCTCATTTCAGGAGTTACATCCCGTGTACAAAACTCCGCCCATTCAGGGGCCCAATCAATGAAATATGTTATTCAGTGCTTGATGCTGGTTCTTTACTGTTTTGTGCATGATAAAACGCCTAAGTTTATTGAAACTAGCATGTGTACAACGTCACTGGCCCTTGCCAACAATTGCTAAAGCTTTGAATTAATTGAAAATAACATCGCTAACCTGAATCGATTTGGTTGCATAGACTTGTCTTGTCTGGTTTGTGTTGTTGCAGGTTTCACAACCGTACGAGGAAGATAATCAAAAGATTGCATTAATGAAAGACTCGACCCTCACGCAGGTCATGCATGTTCCTTACTGAAGAAGGATCGAATTTCCCAGCTAGCCGTAGCTTATCCAAAGGACGTGCTCCCGTAGAGTCGTTTATCCTCAGCAGAATCGGCGGTTCCAAGATTGTAGGCTGTATTCAGACAGTGTGTCTCGAGCCGAGTAGTTTAGCCGCAGAAGATTGATATTTGTGAGTTGTATTCAGGCAGTTTACCTTTCCCCGCAGGGTCATCTACTCTCCCCCAGCGGAGTCAATTGATTTTTCCCAGGAGAATCATCCCATCCCCAGCGGATTTCTCTTCTCAGCAAATATTTCTTCCAGTGGAATTTGAAGATTGAGGCTCTCCCCGGCAGAGGTGGTGTGGCGCGTTGGCATTTATTTTGTCAAGATACCGTGTGATATCTGTTCACTCTCCAGCAGAAGTTCAATCATACCAGGCGCATATCCCCCCAGCAGGGTGTTACTTCAACGAGGTTCTTGGCTTAAGTTCCTAATTCCCAGCTGAGTCGACCTCACTCTTACAGCATTTATTTTGTTGGGATAATTCTGTAGCACCTGGCTATCCCCAGTGGAGTCGGCATTATTTTCAGCATTTATTTTGCTGAAGCAGCTCCTGTGCTCAGCAGTTCGAGTCTGCATTCGCATCGGCATATAGGGTCATACTTGCATCCACCAAATAAAACGTGTAGCATTCCCATGTCGAATGGAGCATTGCATCATTGTCGAAGGCATGCATTTTGAAACATAAACCAGGTTGGTTAACCGTTTGTGTTCAAGTGTTATTTCTCTTGCAGGTGGAGAGAGCTCTTGCTCAAATAAATTACCAAACATTCAAGATCTCAACATGAGACATCCGACGAAGTGTCAGCTTTGGCACTACTCCCCACAGAGTCAGCAGGATAAGTTTCTCTTTGTCCCCAAGCAGAGTTACTTATGTCCCCGCCAGAGTTTCTTGTTGAAGTTCCTCTAGTCCGGCCAGCGGAGTGTTTCCTCCAAAGTTATTGTTACGTCAATATTAAAAGGTTTCATGAACCAGAATTTCAGAGGCTACCGCCGGTTATCAGAACAGGCGTCCGGAAGTTTGGTTTCCAAATATCCCCAGTAGAGTCAACCTCAAAGCTGTCGTAACGTCAGTGATAAGAAATTTGCGGACCAATGGAAGGATGAGTCCTAACGTGGACAATTTTATTGACGGGTTGTCTTTGCGCTAGAGAAGATTGTTGGAATGTGGAGTCCTAACGTGGACATTTCATCAAATTGACGATGTGTGTTAGCCCTAACGTGGACAGGTTCGAGTTCTCGGTATTGATTGAGTATGGAGTCCTGACGTGGACAAGATTGATTACTCTTCATGTTGGTGTCCTGACGTGGACAATTTACTTCCAGCAGATAGCTTTATTCGTAATGGTGAAATGTGCGTCCCGACGTGGACGTTTATAGTCCTTTGAGGTGACAAGATGCAAGAGTCCTGACGTGGACAAGTTTATCTTTCTTTGTGTTGTGGGCAAAGTGTGAGTCCTGACGTGGACAAGTCTTATTTCCCCAGCAAGTCGAAGACGCGCAAGTCCTGACGTGGACAAGTTCTATTACTTCAGCAGGTTGAGATGTGAGTCCTGATGTGGACAAGTCTCACTTCCCCAGTGGGTCAAAGGTGCATGGGTCCTAACGTGGACAAGTTTTATTTCCTCAGCGGAGTCCTGACGTGGACAAATCAAGACGAAACGTGAGTCCTGACGCGGACAGGTTTATCCCTTACATGGAAAGAGAAGCTTCAGTTCTTTACGTGGAAAAGCAAGTTCAGTCCTGACACGGACAGACGCAGGAAAAGACGAGTGGGTTTCCTTACGTGGAAAGATTGAGTCCTTACGTGGACATATCAAGATGGGAGTCCTTACGTGGACAAATCAGAAAGAGTGGTTTCCTTACGTGGAAAGATTTGAGTCCTCACGCGGACATATCAAGATTGATTCCTTACGTGGAAATATTAGAGTCCTTACGTGGACATATCAAGAGCATTCCTTACGTGGAAGAAAAATGGTTTCCTTACGTGGAAAGACGATTTATTCCTTACGTGGAAAGAAATTTGTGATTCCTAACATGGAAAAAGAAAGATTCCTTACGTGGACAAAGCAAAAGAAGACATATTCCTTACGTGGAAGAGTTTGACAAAGTAGAGAAAAGTCACCCCTGACGGGGAAAAGCGATGTATTCCTTACGTGGAAAGGTGAGTCCTAACGTGGACAGTATTATTCCTAACGTGGAACGGTTATTCCTTACGGGGAAAGGTGAGTCCTAACGTGGACGATGTTGTTCCTAACGTGGACGGTGGTATTCCTAACGTGGAAGAGTTTATTCCTAACATGGACGATTTATCTCTGACGAGAAGGCAGACGAGCCGTCCCTAGCAAAGTTGTTGAAATTTTTTCCGAGTTGACAGCAGATAGAGTCCTGACGTGGACAAGCAAAGGACGAAGTTTCCAATGATTCAATCTTTTTCAGGATGATGAGAAGAATCCCCAGCACGGTCGCACGAGATCAGTGGGTTGCCGTAACAGTCAGATTCAGCTGATGAATGTCGTGCCCCAAGCAGGAGCACTGTTTATTCCTGCGGTTGGCAAATTTCTGGTTTCATTGGTATTCAACCGTCTCGTACCGCGAATGTCTGAAGGCTCCGTGCTCTTCACCCAATCGGGTCCAAGTCGCTTGAATAGGGGCAGCTGTTGCACCCTAAAATTTGCTCAACCTTATTCACTTGGTTTATGTTTCAATATCATTAGCATTTGCATATAGAGTCATGTACATAGACTAATCATCTGCATAGCATAGCATAGCAAGTCATCCAACAGGGGATCAAGCATTATTATCATCTCTAGAGGCCTATCCAGAGGTTATTATCCTAATTCAATCTCATTCAAGTCATCAGAAAAGAATTTGAAAGCAGAGAGTTCAGTGGATCAAGCTTTGAGTCTATCTCCTATCTGAGGGCATCTGAGGATCAACAAGGGAATTATGAGCTGTGAGTTGATCATGGAGAGTATCTAGACATCTTGGAGGACTTAGAAAGTCATTTGGAGAAGAAAACAAGTTGTTGACGTGATCACAAGAATTGCAGTTGAAGACAGTCAACTAGGGTTTCATCTGGGTCAACCCTGGGTCAACTCTAGGTCAAATGACTGATGGAGAGGCATTGAGGGCTATTGAGGAGATGTGGGGTTCATCATTTGACATGTAGAATAAGGATATGTTGTTATGCTAAGAAGAAATCAAGAGAAATCAAGGAGAAGAGGAGGGTCTAAATTAGGGTTTCTATGTAAAATCCCCTAGTTTAGGTCAAATTTCCAAGCAAGATAAGTCAAAATGCAAGCTTCAAATGGATCCTTGGCCAACATGAAACTTGTAGAGGATCTCAAGACATTTAATTTGAGTGGTGGAAGACATCAAGTAGATTTATAGAACTCAAGTTATGGTCCTTGCAAGTTACAGGTCATCTGAGGTATCTGAAATTTTGTCTGTGAAAGTGACTTGACTTCCAAGTACGTTTTACCCCTCAAGGAGATCTCAAATGAATTTTTGGTCAACATAATAGTTGTTCCTTATTGTCTTAGCTTTCTAGAATGGTATGGTATGCCTTCATATGATTTGGGGAACTCTACTTATGGTCTTGGCAAGCAAAGGGTATTTTGGTCATTTGTGAATTACAGGTCATTTTAACCTATACCCAAAACTCATACAAGGAAGCTTCAAATGGAAAACTTTACAACATCAAACTTGTTCCAAATGACATTTTGAGTCTAGAAATGTGACCATGAGAGATTGGAAATGTTCATAGCATAAGGTTTCAAAATTGTTGAATTTAATGAAGAAAAATGGACTTAAAAATGAGATTTTTCATATTTTGGCCAAATGAAGCAAAATTATAGGTCATTTTGAATGGAAAGACCATTTTAAAGACATTGTCTAAAGTGGAATTTTGAGTTTAGTTCATAATTTGAGAGTTATCCATGGTTGCTTACAATGAAAGAAACATAAACCAATTTCAAGGGAATTTGTGCAAGGGAAACTTCTCCAAGTTTCTAGGAGGTTCTAACCTCATCTATATATTCATACAAGTTGGTTCATGCCATGGTTGGTGCTTCCATTTGTTCAAAACCCCAAATTTTCCACACTTTCTTCAACTTGCACAAGCTTCACAAACTCTCCATAATCTCCCTCAATTCTCACATTTGTTGATTGAATTTTCATCATCATCATTCAAACAATATGATTCACATCAAGAATTGGCTGAATTGATCAAGAATTGTACCATTTATCATCTTTTGCCAATTTGCATTTTCTATCCAAACTCCATTAAAGCTTCATCTACCATTCCAATTTCTGTTATCATCATCATCCACCATCATCCTAGAGTATTTGGCAAAGGAAAGTGGAAGGAATTCGTGGCTGGAAAAGGAGATCCAAGTTCAAACTCCAACTTGCATGAAGAGTGGAATAGAGTGATTCACAAGGATTGATCAAGAACCATTGCAAACAGAAGCATACATAGTCATTGAAGGTCACTCACAGCAAGTATCAAGGCTTGAATTGGAGTCTAACCACCATTGCCATCATCACTTGCAAGGTATGCATAATCTTTCGAATCTACTCATTTATGCTGTTGTAGATCATGTGGTTAGGATAGGAGTGTTTAGGGACCATAGGGGAATGATTCTTGAAATCTAGGGATAGTTTTGTGAAGATCCATGGCAGGTTACCATTTCTGTTAGCTCCTAGAACAAGCTGTATATTGGATTATAATTGATATGATCAAGCCTAGAATGATGAGGATAGCATGTAGAGTAACTGTGGATCATCAGGTTTGAGTTCTGGAAAAGTGGATATCAGACAAGTATGGTAAACCCTGGTTTTCGTGCCCTCTGTTTGGGGTCCACAAGGAGAGTTAGCCAAAACTAAGACCAGGCATGAATTCCTTGTGTTTAGTAGATTATTTTAGGGCTTGGAATTTTTCATTTTCATCGAGGGAGCATGGAGAAAGATCGAGTGGAAGTTTCGTGCATGAGGTATGTTTCTAAAACCCTAAGTGGCTGGAGGTTGAAGAAGGGTCAGGAGCCACACGATCTCTTTTTGACTTTTGACTGAAGGACTCATCTAACGGATCATATTCAATTGGAAAACGGAGGGAAAAATTTAAACATTGAAACGCGCCGTTTCATTTAATGGAGGGACTTGGGCTCAGACAGCTATTCGCACCCCCCAATTTGATGGGCCCAACGCGCTGAACTTGATTTTCTTGCTTTTCTCACCCCCTCCCTTTATTTCTTTCTATTGTCTTTTCTTAATTTCTTTTTATTTTCATTCATTTTTGAAAATTCATAATAAATCAGAAATTGCATATTTTCAGTTCATTCTTTTTTTAACATTTTCTTTAAAAAGTCAAGGAAATTATAAAAAATAAAAATTGCATTTTATTTTTTATTTGATATTTTTCCCATATTTTCTAAATAAATAGCATTTTAAATAGTTTCATTTCATACATGATTTTGTTATTTTTTGTTCTATTAGATGCTTCAATATTTTTCACCCATTCTTTTTAGGTTGTTTAGTTTAGACATTAAACTTGTAGATACAATTTAGTTCCCATTTTTAGAAATTAATTTTAGGTGTTTAGCTTAGGTGTGAATAACATGAACAAACTAGGGTTTTAGGTGATGACTTAGGAGAATTAATTCACTTCCCTTAGGGCTTAGAGATTGAATAGGTTAGCTATGGGACTATAGGGGCTATGGGTAGTTATTAGATCTCCTTAGAAAAAAGTCAGGATTCCCCTACTGCTATTAATGTACTGTATATCTGATTGACTGGTGTGGTGTGCCCTCTGGGGATTATTGCTTGTTTGTGTGGGTATTGGGATTGTCTGGGGACTTGGGAGAGCTGAAGACTTGTGAAGATGAAGCCATTGGAGATCCAGATGTTGAAGTCCAACTTCCAGAGTTGAAGAGAAGTTTCTTGCTAGCAGCTGTTGTGGAGACTAGGGTTTAGGAGCTAGGCAGAGCTCTAGGTTAGAAAACTTGTTTCTCAAACATGGATTGCCTTGTCTGCATCCATTCTTCTCTGTGATACAGAGTCTCTCTTAGACACTCACCCCCTTCCTTTGGAAGGCTTGGTGATAGTGTCTAAGAGATAGAACTCTTGAGAGAAAATGTCATATGTGTTAGGGGCAGTCTGTTCACCACCTTTGGTAGTCATCTGACTGCTCAACACCCAATTCATTCTTGTGACTGATCCCTCATCCTGGAGGCTTGAACTTGAAGAAAAGCCATTGCAGATAGAAGACTGATGATCAAAGCCCTTTCCTGAAGGCCATGAAGATGGAGATTGATGCTTGTTGAAGCCTGTAGCTGATTGGAGATTACTTGGAGCCAGATGTTGATTCAAAGCTGCTGAAGCTGTTTGTTTTTCTGCTGTATTTCATTTCTGCTGTATTGTTTGGTTTCCCTGACTGTATTGTTTGTTGTTTACCCTATTGGGTTGAAAGTGAAGTCTGTTCACTTTTGCCTATTGTTTTCTAGGTTCGAGGTTGAGTGGGACTCCCTTGCCTCGCTTGTATTGCTGCATTCATGCATTTTACTATATTACTGTATATATCTGATATTGTTTCTGTTTCTGCCTATCCCGTAGGATCTCTGTTTCTCTCTGTGCAAGAGAGGAACATGATAGACAATAAGTCTTAACCCATGCATGATAACATTAGGTTAGTTTGTTTCCCTTCGCAACCGTAGGTTAGAGTTCTATCTCTTCTTCCTAAAAAACAAACAGAAAAATACAATAAATATTTCAAACACGATAAAAGACACTTCTTCCTTAAAAGAATGTGAACTCATCAAGATGTCATTTTTTGTCCGCCGGGACTGCTAATCAAGAAAACCTTTTTCAGAAGGAATAAAATCAATCACGACAAGCTTGTGTCGTACGTGGCCCGAACTACGTTTGCTCTGATCTTTCATGCTGTATGAAAGTACGTAGGCATAGGATACGATGTCCTAGCGAGCAACCTTCCCCTCCTTTCCCGTAGGTAGGCGAACTACGTTAACTCTGATTTCTCGTTCCAGGCGGGAATACGTAGGCATAAAGTGAGATACTTTGCCGAGTCATTTTTATTTTCATTTTATTTTCTTTTTAACCCTTGACCTATAGTTTAGGTAGAATAACAATCCATACCCGAAAACAAGCGTGGATCCCGTCGAGTACGACGGACGTGAGGGGTGCTAATACCTTCCCCTTGCGTAACCGACTCCCGAACCCAGGTTTTGGTTGCGACGACCATACCTTTCCCGTGTTGTGCGAGGTTTACTCTGAGTGTTTCCTTTCCCTCCCGTGGGATAAATAACGCACGGTGGCGACTCTTCTATTCAGCCGGCGCCGATTTTCGCAGTAGCGACAGCTGGCGACTCTGCTGGGGAACCAACGTCCCCTGGCTGCTAAGGACTGCGATAGTTCTTATGCATTTGGGATCCAACGTCCCTTAAGAGAGTCAATCCTAACGCTTGTTTTCCCGTCGAGGATTTTGTATGGAGTTATTTTATAACCTTGTATTTTCAGCTTTATATATTGATTATTGTTGCTGTATCTGGGGTGTGACGGGTGTTCTGATATTGAGAGATAAGCCGGACCTGGGCTTGAGTGCACCTAGAATTAGAGTAGAAATTAGTGGGCGCCCGCTTGCTTTGCTTGCTTTGGTGTCCCATGAAATCTACACTCAGACGAGGTTCCTCTGGTTGGCCTCCTGCCCCTTCCTTTGGTTGGCGTGGGTTGCTGGTTAGTTGGATTGTCGACTCTGGGGACCGATCATTTGGAAGTTGGCTAAGTGAGGCCTCTTCAGGGATTGATGATGCCACTCCTTCTGGGAATCGTATCATCAACCCTGAAAGTCTGTGACGCCGACGACCGCATAGGATGCCGTACCTTGTGCCAGTTATAGGGCCACCCACCTGTGAGGGGATTTAGGGTTATGCAGGTAACTAGACCTTCAGACCACCGGTTTGTTTCTTGATCAGGATCCTGGATATTTATGGAGGGTTCTAAGGTCTGTCAGAGACCAGTCGATGTGTTCCGAGGTCTGTCAGAGACTATTTGGAGATGTGTTCTGAGGTCTGTCAGAGACCAGTGGGAGAGATGATTTGAGGTCTGCCAGAGACCGTTCAGGTTATGATTATAGGGTCTATCAGTGACCAGTATTGGAGCTTTGTTTAAGGTCTATCCGAGACCAGGATTGGATGACTTCTGGAGGGTCTGGGACTTTCTTGATATGGTTCAGGCTATTCAGCTACAGCTTTGGTCCCTGTTGCATATCACTTGCATTGCATTACTGCATATCCATTACCATTTGCATTTCACTAACGTGTGTCTGTGATGCAGGTTCATTTGCATTTCCCTAGTTCTAGTGCCCGGACTTCTGAGTGTTTGATCATGACTGGCTTAAGGAGGACCGTTGCTTACAAATTGCCATTATTAGTAATGATTATCTTTGGAATTCCATAACGACAAATGATGTCCTTCTTTATGAATCGGGCGACCACCTGTTTCGTGAAATTGACAAAGGAAGCTGCTTATACCCACTTCGTGAAGTAATCAATCACAACCAGAATGAAGCGATGACCATTAGAAGCAGACGACTCAATCTTTCCAATCATATCAATGCCCCACATAGAAAAGGGCCAAGGAGATGTTAACACATTCAGATGGGTTGGTGGCACATGCATTTTATTAGCATAAATCTGGCATTTATGGCATTTTCTGGTGTATTTGAAGCAATCGGATTCCATAGTAATCCAGTAATATCTTGCTCTCAACAATTTTCTGGCCATGGCATGTCCACCGGCATGAGTACCAAAAGAACCCTCGTGGACTTCCTCCATCAACAGGCCTGCTTCATATTCGTCAACACAGCGCAACAAGACCATGTCAAAGTTTCTCTTGTACAGCACCTCATCCTTGTTCAGATAGAAATTACTGGCTAACCTCCTCAAGGTCTTTTTATCTTTGTTGGATGCCCCAAATGGGTACTCTTGAGTCTTTAGAAAATACTTGACATCAAAATACCAAGGTTTTCCATCTGATACCTTCTCAATTACAAACACAAAGGTGGGTCTATCAAGGCGCGTGATGACGATAGCTGGAACTTCATTCTAGAAATTCACTTTATACATCGATGATAATGTTGCCAAGGCATCTGCCATCTGATTTTCAGCCCTAGGCACATGATGGAACTCAACTCTATCAAATAATGGCAACAGTCTCCTTGTATAATTCTTGTAAGGCACCAGGTTATCCTGACAAGTTTCCCATTCTCCTTTGATTTAATTGACGACTAGCTCCGAATCACCATACACATCTAGATTCTTGATCCTTAGATCAATGGCCTCTTCTAAGCCCATAACGCATGCTTTGTACTCGGCTTCATTATTGGTGCAGGCGAATGTCAATTGGGCAGTAAACGGTATGTGAGAACCATAAGGAGTTGTAATGATTGCACCGATTCCATTACCATATAAATTAACGGCTCTGTCGAAAACCAGTTTCCACTGAGATCCAATCTCAGGACCCTTGTCAGGTAAAGGCTCATCATAGTTTTTCATCTTCAAAAACATGACGTCCTCGTGTGGAAACTCAAACTTCATCGGTTGATAATCCTCAATCGGCTATTCAGCAAGATATTCTAACAGAACGCTTCCCTTTATGGCTTTCTGGGAAACATACTGAATATCATACTCTGTTAAAACCATTTGCCATCGGGCAATCCTTCTGGAGAATGCTTTCTTTTCAAAACGTACTTGATTGGATCCATCTTCGAAATCAACAGGGTTGTGTGATTTAACATGTACTACCTCAAACGCTTAGCAGCCCAAGCGAGTGTGTTGCTACTGCGAAAATCGAGGCCGGCAATAACAGAAGAGTCGCCACCGTGCGTTATTTATCCCAAGATAGGGAAAGGAAACGCTCAGAGAAAACCTAACAAAAAGAGGGATAAGATTGGTCATCGCAACCAAATCTCGAGTTCGGGAGTCAGTTACGCAAGGGGAAGATATTAACACCCCTCACGTCCGTCGTACTCGACGGGATCCACGCTTGTTTTCTATCTAAAAGGGTGATTAAAACTATCTAGCTACAGGCTTGAGGACAAAACAAAAAGAAGTGACTCAGCAAAGCAACGGCGCTTTGTGCCTATGTATCTCATCTGAGGTGAGAAGTCAGAGTCAACGTAGTTCGACTAACTACAGGTGAAAAGGGGGAAGGTTGCTCGCCAAGACATTGCGTCTTGTGCCTACGTACTTTCATCTGGTATGAAAGATCAGAGCAAACGTAGTTCGGGCCAAAAGGGAACACGGGTTGGTTCAACTGTTTTTTCCCGAGTAGGGTTAACAAATAGTTCTAGCAGTTGGTGTATGCAGCTCGACCCTTGGAGACTTAGGCGTTACCGTTTGTGATAGAACCAAGATTTAACAAAACTCTCCTTATGAAAATGATTTTCCAAGATTAAAGGCCCCAAAGGGCAAAAAGAAGTTTGAATGATTTGTTTTTTTGTTTTTTTAGAGAAGAACTGGTTTTTTGAATGGTTTGCAATTCATATCGCACTAGAGACTATGACTTAAGAGTGAATGCGTCGCATATCACCCAAAGGGTGCTATACTAAACATTCAAGCCATTGAAGCGAAACTCCTCAACAACCCTTTCCTAAGTGTTTAAGGCTCTTAACGCACAATCATCGTTAACCTTTATTAAGTGTTTTATGATTGTTTTGAGATGAGAAGAGAAAGAACACTAAAGGGGGACTAAATCCAAACCTAAAGTTGTCATGCAATGGTGATCCTAAGATTGAGATAAAGGAATGCTAAATAATGTTATCATACAGGGTTAAGATCCTAATGTCTATCATAATCTCCCTTGAACAAAAGAGATTAGAGGTTCTAAGGGAAAGAAACAACAGAGGAACAAGAAACAACATAAACATGCAAGAATGCAAACAAGAAATGCAAATGAGGGAGGAAATTAGTGTGGGGTAGTAGCCTCCACAAGCTCATCTCAACCTCAAGCAAAAATATGACAAATGCAAGAAATGAAAGGTGCAAGAAATGCATCAACAGAAACACACAAGAGCATAAAAAATGGGATGAAATGGCCTAAACCAAACAACACCAACCATAAGGCACAAAACCAAACACAAATGAAAGGCAAACAAAACTTAAAACAAAGTGAGGATGGGAGGCTAACATGAGGATAGCAAGGAACTCATAAAATTCACTCAACCATGAGCATCACAATTAGAGTACAAAGAAACACAAAGAAAACACCAAGAAATGTCCTCAAGGATTCCATCATTTTAGGCATGCTGCAAGTACCTCCAAAGGAGGGACCAAGCTACCTCAATTGAGATTCCAAAGTCATTGGACAGCAAGGGACATGAAGTAAATTTCTCAAAAGACAAAGCAAGTAAACCACAAGGAAATGCAAGCAAATTCCTAAAGGAAAGCAAGCATGTTTCACAAAGAAACCCTAATTGGCAACTCAAAAGTAAACAACCAAATGAACAAGCAGAACACAATATAATGACCTAAAAATGAGCAAACATCATCCTTAACATGTTAACAACATGAACCAATAGGCATTGAGAGCTCAAGGGATCCAAAAATGTCATATCCAAGTCAAACTAGGTCAAAATACATGTATGAACCTCCGTTGGGGCAACTTGACTTACAAGTTACTCTAAAAATAGGAAAATGATTCAAAAATTATCAAATAAAATACAAGAGGCTCATAAACATGTTGGCAACCAGAGGCCAAAATATTGCAATCAAAATCACTTCACAACATCACCATAGAAATTGATTCACAAGGGTGCTCCATTGTGAAGGAAGATTGTTTAGGGTCAAATGAAGGGCATCAAAAGTCAACCAACAGGGGAAAAATGGTCCTCAAAAATTCATCAACTCATCATTGATATGAGGATTGAATTTTATTCATTGGATCAAAAGGAAATGAGAGAAACAATTCAAAAACAAACACATGTCAAGATTGAACTCACATAGAACACTTCCAATGTTTAATTCCCTTTTAAATTGAAAATAAAATCAAAAAATAAAATAAAAATATCCTAAAAATAAAGGACATCTCAAAGTGTATAACAAATATTTTTGGGGAATTTTACAACCTTTGGAAGTATCTTAGAATGATTAAAATCTAAACATATATAAAATACAACTAAAAAAGAAAATAAAAAGAAATAGGAAATAAAATGGTGCAGATAGCAAGTGAAATACACTGAAAACAATGGGCCAGCACGCTGGGGGTGTAAATAGCAAGCCCAATCCAATCAGAAAAATAAAATAAAAACGTGTGATCCAATGGGACACGGTAAACCAAGGTTTATGGTACACCAAGTTCTAAACCATGTGATCAAAAGGTATGCACATCCAAGGGAAAGGAACAAGCCACATGTCTCAGCCAATATTTTAATGAAAAATCAAAGATTGTGTGTGTGCAAGCAAGCATGGAATATGGTAGGTCTTAACTGTGGCTGTGTGATTACAAATAAAACACATCCAACGCATGCCATCATGACACGCCATCATCTTCAACCTCAAGCATGGGAGGGAAACCAGATGGCGGTCGGAAACCAGCTCTGGTCATCTTCCTCATTGAGACAGCCACCGTGGAAATCGTAGGTAGTGCAAAACATCACCAAAATTAACAAATAAATAACAAAAATTCATCTACTTTTCAAGAGGATCATGAACACGAGCTTGGTTTTCAAAAATAGTGCTTAAATAAAGCAAAACGCAAACAACAAGAAATGAGCTCAAATGAAAAAAGTTTGCAAACAGCCACCCAATCAATCCAGAATCCAACTATGATATGCAAGGATTAAAAATACATGAAAATGGCGTGATAAAGATGCTTAAACAGAGAGATATTTTGAAAGATAGGAAACCTAAAATCAAGCTTCCACAGAGCTTGCTCCTTTAGAAAAGCTTGCAATGAATCAACCAGAAACGTTCTATGAAGCTCAAGGAATGTTTTTTGATGTTTTATTTTGATTGAAACTCAGTGAAATGCAAAAACGAAATTTTACATTTCTCTCACTTTTTCTCAATCTGTTCTCACTCAAATGCTCACCAAAACTAGTTCTGAAGGTATGTACATAATCCTGGGATTAAATATGACGGGTTCTGATTGAAAGCAAGCCCAATTCCATGCTCTTTGGGCCCAATTGGATTTTCACTTTTTCACTTCATGGCCATTTGAATAGTGCATGAAATTTACCTTGCCCAGGTATAAAAATGCCTCATTTTGCTTGCATCTGAGGTAGGTTGATCAAAGGGCTGAGAATGGCTCCTTGATTTGGTCTTATGGCATGTTTTTGATATGTTACTTAATCTTGAAGAAAGCTTGAAAATGGCCACCAAGATGCACTCAAATCTCTAATACAAAGATGGAATTGTATTTGAAATGAATTTGGCACTCAAAAAATGCACAAGGTTGGTACAAAATGTTTCCAAGTGATTTAAATTTGATTTTTTTTCCTTTTAAGCCCTTTTTCATGGAAATTTCATTAGGGATTCTTCAATCCAAGCCAAACCTTTGATGCCTTAATATTTGGTTGAGCAAAAGACCCCATTTGGAGCAAGTTTGAAGTTGGAAAGATTTCCATTTGAAGTGTGCAAAGTGGTGAAATGGACCTATAATGAAAATGACCTGTAATCCTGCTTTCCCAAAATACCCCTGCCTTGCAAGTCTCATAACTTGAGTTCTACAAATCAGATGAAGGACTTCTAGTACTCTTTGGAAAGCTAAGATCATGAGGAACAACTTTCATGTTCATCAAAATTTGAGTAGAAACATCCTTCTAGGTAAAAAATGGCTTGGAAGTTGGTTGACTTTTGTTGACCAAAATCACATTCATCTAAGGACCTGTAACTTGTCTGCATCATAACTTGAGTTCTAGAAATCAGATGAACGACTTCTAGTAATCAAAAGAAAGCTAAGAACATGCTCTACAAGTTTCATGTTGGGGCCAATATGAGATGAGACTTGTATCTTGAGAAAGGTTGCCTTGAAGATAGAAAATGAACAGGGGATTTTACCCTGAGAACCCTAATTCAGTAACTCCTCACACTCTTGCTTCTTGATGAATTGATCTTGAAATTATATCCCATGTATCTTAACACAACATTCCATGACCATAAAGACTTGGAATTGAGTCTTAATCTCCTTCAATTTTACAGTTGACTCAAGGTTGACCAGATGAAAACCCTAATTGCACCATTTTCCACTGTAGCTCTTCACACTTGGTATAAACACTTGAATGAACCCCACAATGACTCTCAAGGCTTACAATGAGCTTAAATGATCATCTCCCTTTATAACCATGGGCTTGTGATCCTCAGATGACCTTCAAATGGCCTCCTAGACAAGAGGTGAACCACATACACCTATCTGCCTATCCAAAAGGCTTTGACTTATCTCTGATGATGATAACCCCCCTGTTGACTTGAATACAACCTCTTGATTAGGATTAGAACCCTTGAAAAATTCCTATTGTTAAACAGACATATGTTGATCCCCTGTAAAATGCAAAATGATATGCAATGCAATATGCTAGAACAATGAAATGAAACATAAACCAAGTAAAGAAAAGGTTGGGCAAATTTTGGGGTACAACAGAGTGCACAACATGTGTTTTTACAGCATTGAGTATCTCGAATCACAACCAGTGAATGTTTTACTCAGGTAGTAGATGGCAAGCTCTTTTCTACCTGACACGTCCTGTTGACCGAGCACACATCCCATTGAATTCTCAAGAACCGTGAGATACATGATCAGAGGTATCCATGCAATTATAGGCACGAGTATTGGAGGTTCCTGCAGATACTCTTTTATTCTTTCAAACGCCTTCTGGAATTTTTCATTCCACCTGACCATTTGATCTTTTCATAGCAATTTGAATATTGGTTTACAAGTGGTTGTAAGATGATATATGAACCTTGCAATGTAGTTCAATCTCCCCAGGAAACCACGAACCTCTTTTTCCGTTCTTGGCTCAGACATTTCTTGTATAGCTTTTATTTTGGACAGATCTACCTCAATACCCTTTTCACTGACAATGAACCCCAGTAGCATTCCAGATCTCATCCCGAAGGTGCACTTGTTAGGATTCAACCTCAGCTTGAACTTCCTTAACCTTTCAAACAATTTCAGAAGATTGACCAGATGTCCTTCCTCCGTCTGTGACTTTGCAATCATGTCATCAACATATACCTCAATCTCATGATGAATCATATCATGAAAGAGAGTCAACATTGCTCGCTGATAAGTTGCCCTGACATTCTTCAATCCAAAGGGCAACCTTATAGAAAAAAGTCCCCCATGGTGTAATGAAAGTAGTTTTCTCCATGTCCTCTAGGGCCATCTTGATTTGGTTATACCCAGAGAATCCATCCATGAAGGAAAACACAGAATATTGAGCGGGTGTTATCAACCAAAACATCAATGTGGGGGAGCGAGAAATTGTCTTTTGGGCTCACTCTATTCAGATCTCTGTAGTCAACACACATCCTGCCTTTCCATATTTCTTAGGAACAGGAACAATATTAGCGACCCATGGAGGGTAATTCGTGACAGCAAGAAAACCAGCATTCAGTTGCTTCTGAACTTCTTCTTTGATTTTGACTGCCATGTCAGGTCTCGTCCGTCTCAACTTCTGCTTGACTAGCGGACATTCTTCTCGGAGAGGCAACTGGTGTACCACAATATCTATATCCAGTCCATGCATGTCTTTTTAAGACCAAGCGAAGATATCCTTATACTCATGGAGCATTTCAACCAATCTTATCTTGATATTGTCTTCTAATGCAGCCCCAACTCTAACCTCTTTCTTGTCGTCGTCGGTGCCCAGATTGATAACTTCAACGTCCTCCTGATGAGGTAAAATAACCTTTTCCTCTTGCTTGAGAAGTCTGGCTAACTCTTCGGGTAGTTCACAGTCTTCATCAGTCTCTTCTTTATCTTGATAAATGGGATTATTAAAGTCATACGAAGCCATAGCCGAATCTGAATCGATGGTATCTGATAGAAAAGACCTGCATGATGATGTTTATGTTTATTATGTGATGCAACAAACAAAACACATTGCCATTTTTATGTTTAATAAAATGCAAAACAAAAACAAGATAAACAGGGATAACAATATTTGAATGCGAAAAACGTCCTTTATTTATGATAAAGTGCAAATAACAAAAGGGCCCCACAGACTGGGTCATTATGCCTTGGGTAGAACGTAGGACTGAACATAATCAAAACAATGAACATTACTCTGCAGTAGTAACATGAATGACTTCTTAAGTAGTCCAATTGCACAACCTCTGGTCGGGAGTACATGGACGAATCCAGGCATCCATATCGCAATCACTGTTACCTTCGTTATCTTCAATGGCATTAATCCTGTCAAATATCACACCACCGCTGGCGAATTGAACAGGTCCCCTGTATCTTGGAATGTCTTGAGAATAACTGGAGGGTTTGTATCCCAGGCCAAACTTGTCCTGCTTGACGGGAACATTAAGAACTTGGGTCCACTTTTGTGATGAACCGGATTCTATGATAGCACGGGCTTCTTTGAATGATGACATGGAAACCTCTGGGTTTTTGGCTTCTACAGGAGACTTCTCCTTAATCTGAACTGTTTCAAACGCCTAGCAGAGTGTTTCGTGGATCTCCCCATCCACTTCCACATACTTGAAGGATGAAAAATGGCTAACCATGATATCCTCTTCACTGCATACTATAACAACTTTCCCTTCCATCATATTTTTCAGATTCCGATGCAACGTTGAAGTAACTGCTCCCTCAGCGTGTATTCAAGGTCGGCCAAGAAAACAGTTGTATGCTGGCTAGATATCTATAATGTAAAAAGTTGCATCAAAGATCTTTGGTCCTACCTGAATAAGCATCATAATCTCCCCAAACACCGATCTCTTAGATCCATCGAAAGCCCTTACAACCAAATCACTTGGCGTGCATATCAAACCTTGAGTATCTAATTTCATTAACGCCTTATTCGGCAGCACATTGAGGGATGATCATATATCAACCAGGACATGCGACAACAGAGACCCTCTACATTCCATTGATATATGTAAAGCATGGTTATGGTTTCTCCGGGTAGGAATCAAATCAAAATCAGTAAAACCCAAGCCATTGCCAACATTCACATGAGCCACTACCCCCTCTAGCTGATTAACAGAAATCTCCTAGGGTACATATGCTGAATTCAAGATTTTCAATAAAGCATTGTGGTGTGCCTCCGAACACAACAATAATGACAAAATGGAAATCTTCAAAGGAGTCTGATTTAAGTGATCCACAATCTTGTAGTCACTTTTTCGAATGAGCCTTATAAATTATTTTGCGTCTTTCGAAAAACATCATTACCAACCTGTTATTGGATGTTCTCCTTAATCACTGCCTTACCCTTCCCTTTGTCATTCATATCAATATTAACCTCCGGTGGGGAAAAGATCTTGCCACTTCTAGTGATACCTCCGACACCAACTATATTCTCAACTAAAGAACCCTCGCATGAAGATCCTTTCAATTATTGTCTCTACCCATTACAGAACACCTCTTCCCCATAGTTCCATGGGATGGCTTTAGTGCTCTCATACGATATGGAATAGAGATTATAGAAACTTCGCTTCCGTTATTACTCACCTTATCCTCAACATTTTTTCTTACAACCTTGTCAAATTGTAGACAACCTTCATCAATCATTCTCTGAATACCATTCTTCAAAATATCACAGCCCTCGAGATGCACTTCACATTCTGAGAAATCAGTAGAAATTCCCGGAAACACTCCCTTCTTCAACAAACTAGTTTTCATGAAACTCAACGGAGTCTTCAAATCTCAACATTAGTTACCAGATTCAACTTTTCTCCCTCAATAACAACATTAGCTCTTGCAACCCCATGATTAGGCATCGGGTTATGATTCACATTAGGCCCCTCGTTGGTGAAGTTGATAGCCTTTGAGTCAAGCAAGTCCTGAACTTTGTGCTTGAAGGCTTTGCAGTTGTCAATATTATGGCATGGGGCGCCTGAAAGAAAATCGCATCTGGAATTCGCATCATAACCAGGAGGCGGTGTACCAGTGAGAGAAGCCAAAGTCCTCTTTTGAACCAGTTGTAACTATAACAGATGTTGTAACAACTGAGAATACAGAATCGGAGGAGTCTTAAACTGCTTGTCACCCATTCTAGGTCTAGCAGCGTAAGGTCGCGGAGCGTTAACTCATTGCTGAGGTGCATCCAGAATAGCTACAGTAGCAACTTGTTAATGATAACAAGACTTCTCTCTACCTTTACCCTTGTGAGAAATAGAATTCGCATCTTCTTCCCTCCTCTTAGGGTTTGTTGAATATGGTTTCTTTGCTCCTCCTGAAGAGGATCCACCACCTTTTGGAATCTTCCCAGACTTAATCCCACTTTCGACTCTTTCACCAGCCATTACCAGATCAGAAAATCCTGCAGACATACAGCCTATCAACTTCTCAAAATACACACCAGACATTGAAGTCATTAACATGTCGATCAGTTCTCTTTCCACCATAAGAGGTTGCACCCTCGCAGCTAAATCTTGCCATCTCTGGGTGTACTCTTTGAAGCTCTCAGTATTCTTCTGCAATAAACTCTGCAATTGTACCATGTTCGGTGCTAGATCACTATTATACTGATTATGATGAACAAAGGCCTCGGCCAATTCTTTCCATCTGCGGATATGGGTTCTCTCCAACCCCATATACCATTCCAAAGACGCTCCTTCCAGACTGCCTTGGAAAAAATGCATTAACTACTTTTCATCATCGGAGTACGCATACATTTTTCTGAAATATGCTCAAATGTGTACTCTAGGACAGGTCGTCCCTTTGTACTTGTCGAAATATGGTACCTTAAACATGGGGGGGAATCCTGACCCCAGAAACTAGACCAAGATCTGACATATCAAGCCCCAAAGAATTCTAATTCTCGAAAGACTTCACTTTCTCCTCGATCAATTTAAACCTTCTGTCAGCTTCTGTTGGCAAACCACTCTCCATATCTTTCATGGAAAAGACGTCATCCTGGTGATCTTCCTAATGAGGGCCAACAACCCCGTGCACAGCGTACACACTCCCACCAGCAACGTTACCATTTTCATTCACAGCACCTCCGCCCGAAGCTATGACGATAATAGGAATGCCCTGTGGAACAGACCCACCAACCAGTGGAGGAATAACACCAGATCCTCTATGCAAAACGCCCTCTTCGTTGACCCGTGCTATCAACGGATGACCCATAGTTCTTAATTGTTCCTGCCCACTGGCAATATTCTGCATCATCTCCACGAATTGGGCCATGCGAGCTCTGACTTCCTGCAATTCAGCTTGAACCCGACCCATTACTTTTTGTTGATTCCGTCGAGTTGGATATCTGAGGAAACTGAACTCCTCAATCCTGTTATTGAAGAAAACCAAGCAGAGATGAGAACAAAAGCCCACTGAGAACACCTGCAATGCAAATGAGAATGCAAGATTAAAAATGCAAACATGTCTATGTATTTACAGGGAGATCTCCCCCTTGATTCTAGTTTCAATAAACAAGAACAACAGAGATGGATAAGAACACCATAATAATCTTCTCATATATCAAGTAAAGCTGAGACAATACATAACAATAAATGAGAGAGATCCGAATGCAAAAAGGTATTAATATCATCCAACAGATCTAGTGATGATCAAGATATAAAAGAAAAGGAGCTATTGTGACATATCAAAAGATAATCCTCCCCAGAAATCATGCTCTTTGCTCCAGGCCTGAGCCTCCTTAAGCATCATCTTCGTATCGGGATGGTCTAGCCTGACAACCAATTCTCTGATGAGGATGTCCCTTCTATGTATCACATCTCGGAGACTAACAATAATCTTCCCAAGCATCTTCGTTGAAGGCATATTCAAGCCTGGGTTTCTTCACATCTGCTCGGATCTTGAGCTCTTCAAGCGCTGATAAAGTCTCATAGTATTTCTGCTCAATCGTGTATTTGCGGGATAATTCCACCATTACTTATATCTCTTTGACCTTGAGTTGCGCCTTCAGCTTATCAATCTGAGTACGAAGCTGGCCCTCCCTACTCTTATTGGCAGTCAAAGTAGCATTCCATTGCTCATTGAATTTGGATATCTCCATATACAATCTGTCTAAATCCTTCTTCTTGTGCTTCAAAATGCTGCAGGTGCTTTTTAGATCCTGACTGATCCGCTCTCGTACCCTGATTTGCTCGGCTAGCTCTTTTTCCAACTTGGTCAACGATTTTGACTTCGTCTTGGCCAAATAAACAACTTCACCTTTATCATGCTTCAGCTGACTGATATCCTGTTTCAACTCTTCATTCTCTTTGCGCAACTTTTCCTTCTCTGCCCACAGCTTGTTATATCTTAGGATGTCGATCGGTGTAGGCTACTCAACCATCAAGGGATACAATGGTTCTTCAACAGGGAACGGCAATAGTACCTTTTCAACTCTCTTCTGAACCCAATCCAAGTAAGGGTCATAAGCTCTACAGTCACCTTTGCCCAAAGAAAGCTTTCCCTTCTTATGGATTTTACCCCATGCATCAACGAATATGGCCAGAAGACAAAGATCAGCTACACCAGTGAAGTACAGAGATTCCTGCACTTCTTCTTCCTTTGGAGGTCCCCTCAAAGCATAACCAAATTATCTAACAGCAAGAGAAGGATTGTAGTTGATACTGCCTTTCCTTCCCATCAAAGGAACATTAGGGAAACAACCACAGCTAAAGATGAGCTCACAACCAAGCAGATCTCGGTTGAACTAGGTGATATCCTTTTCTGTTAAACCCATGAGTCTCTTTGACCATTCAAACGAATTTATTGAATCCACAAAAGCTCCAGAGCAAGGAAGATGATCGAAAAACCACTTGTGAAAAAGCGGTGCACAACAAGAAACCATCCTTCCTCTTCTTTTCTCATTCTTGTAGTGTACTGAATCATACAAGTCTCCTAGGAGAGTAGGTACAAGATTCCTGGAAGCGAAGATATGAAAGACATCAAAATTCACAAAGTCTGGTACGTTAGGGAACAACACAATTCCATAGATGCACAAAGCCAAGATAGCACTGAAAACCATCCAACAACCCTCTTCAACATACTTTCGGGCCTTATCCACCAAGAAAGATAAAGCAAAGTCGGAAACTACATTCCATCTGACAACATGATCAACCAACTCAAAGGCGCTCAAATAAAGAGTGGCGGCCAACTTATCGAGATCGAGTTCTTCCTCTAAATAAACAAGTGGCACTTCATCTTGGACCGAAATGCCTAAGATGAAAGTGAGCTCCTCCAAAGTCAGAACCAACACATAATCTGAGAAGGTGAAACATCTCAGTGGTGGATCATAAAACTGAAACAGGGTATGAATAGCTCCATGATCATAACTCGTGATCTTACAGACAAGATTTAGAATTCCCCCATAATTTTTCATGAAGGTTTCAAGGACGCCAGACTCATCCATGGAAATTAGAACAAATAAAGGTCCCAACTCGGGTGCCGGAAACTTGTATACAATAATCCTCTTTCTGTCTATTTCCATCTCTACAGAAGATCAGTACCAGAATTAAAGGAGAGACGAGAACCTCTAAAACACACAGACATGCAATGTTAAATGCAGGATGATTATGAAGATGCAAACATGGGATCAAGGTATCTAATGCTCAAACTTATTGTTGTACTATGTTGTTGACTGAATACAACCATAGCTCTGCTCTAATAAGAAATCCAGAAAACCAGGACACTGAGATGATAAAAAAATGGAGTATTCAGGATCAAAAAGTCCGCTCTAATAAGAAAACTAGAAAACTGGGTTGGTAGAAGGTCAAGGTTTCCTGTAAAACCCTTCCCTCTCGCATGTGGGTTCTAATCTTGAAATCGTAAGGCATCCTATGTAGGTTGCCAGTATTACGGACTCTCAGGTCGAGAAACAATGATACGCTCACCATTTATGGTTTGGCATCATGGTCAATCAAGGAGGTCTCAACTGAGTTCCCAATGAACGGTCTCCAGAGTCGTTAGTTTTTCTAAGTCGATACTCCCTCAAATGCACCAGACACGTAGGATAGAGCATCTCCAAAGAAAAACCTTGTCTAGACGTGAATTTCGTGCAAGCTATTGCATGGCCAGACGCCACACAAGCTCCTGCTACTCTCTACACTAATCATGTGTGTATACTCAAGCCTAGGTATTGGGCTTATCTCTCATGGAACAACAGCAAAATATGATAACAATAAAATGCAAATGCAATAATATACAACAAGCAATGTACATAAAGCAAATAAATGCACAAAAGTAAACACATAAAGACGCAATAGACAAGCGCTAAGATTGACTCGCAAAGGGATCCTATCCCTAGACGAGTCGCCAGCTGTCGCAACTACGAAAAACACCCGATGGAAAATTAGAAGAGTCGCCACCGAATGTTATTTATCCCAAAGAGAGGGAAAAGAAACGATGGAAGAAAACCTGAAGAACGGGAGAAGACAAGGTCATCGCAACCAAATCTTGGGTTCGGGAGTCGGTTACGCAAGGGGAAGGTATTAGCACCCCTCACATTCGTTAATGGGATCCACGCTTGTTGTCTAATAAAAGGGTGTGTTTATCTATAAGCTACTGCTAAACAGAAACGAATACAAAAGAAAAATAAAGAGACTACGGGTGATGGGAAAGTCAGAGTCAACGTAGTTCGGAAAACTACGGGTGATAGGGGAAGGTTGCTCGCCAAGACATCATTGTCTTGTGCCTACGTATCCTCATCTAGTATGAGAAATCAGAGCAAACATAGTTCGGGTATGAACGAAAACCAGATATTGGTTAAGTGTTTTTTTTATGAGTGACACTAAGTTCCCATTCCAGCAGTTAGGGTTAATGCATGTTTGCGGTAGAACGGAAAAGTAACGCACTCTTTTCTAAAAATGAAGTTTCAAACAACGATCCCGAAGGATAAAAGGTTTGAGTTTTGTTTGTGAGTTTTAGTGAAGTGAATTAATTTGCTTGAGATTTACGTTGTCATGCAAAGTGGTCCTAAGATCGGGATGTGAAAGAAGATTTTATCCTAATGTTAACATGCAAAAGGTGGACCTAAGGTTGAGGTTAAAAGGGACTAGCCTACTTGTTATCATGCATGGGTTAAACTACTAATGTATATCCTACTCCAAATTTAATTGGAAATTAAATTGGAATAAGAGTCCTAAGGGAGCATGCAAAGACAAAGCAAAAAGCAAGGAAACAAATCAAAAACAGCAGCTACAACAGCGCCTCATGCACAAACAGCAAAAAAATCCAGCATACAAGCAAGACAGCCTATAACAGCACATATTTCAGCATAAAAACAGGTGTGAAAAACAGGCAGCAGGCAAGATAGGCAAACATAACATGCAAAGTTCAGAAAAAGAGCAGTTGTGGAAAGTAGGGAAGAAAAAATTAAATTGGAATAAGAGTCCTAAGGGAGCATGCAAAGAGAAAGCAAAAAGCAAGGAAACAAAGCAAAAACAACAGCTACAACAGCGCCTCATGCACAAACAGCAAAAAAAATCCAGCATACAAGCAAGACAGCTTATAACAGCATATATTTCAGCATAAAAACAGGTGTGAAAAGCAGGCAACAAGCAAGCTAGGCAAAGATAGTATGCAAAGTTCAGAAAAAGAATAGTTGTGGAAAGTAGGGCAGCAAAATTTAAATTGGAATAAGAGTCCTAAGAGAGCATGCAAAGACAAAGCAAAAAGCAAGGAAACAAAGAAAAAACAGCAGCTACAATAGCGCCTCCTTCACAAATAGCAATAAAATCCAGCATACAAGTAAGACAGCCTATAACAACACATATTTTAGTACAAAAACAGGTGCGAAAAGCAGGCAGCAAGCAAGCTAGGCAAAGATAGCATGCAAAGTTCAGAAAAAGAACAAATGTGGAAAGTAGGGAAGCAGGCATGTAAGAATACAATTAATCATGAACAAACACCAATCTTGGATAGATATCATGCAAGTATGAACATGTTTCACCAATCAAACATAATCAATCAACAATGCATCATACAATGTGATCATTCATCAAACATGCAACATTAACATGTTATACGTTCAAACGGAAACCAAAAGTCACACGTCGAAGAATTGAGATTAAACATTCAAGAATGATGAAATATGTCTAAAACAAACCACATAAGTGCATCACATCAATCCATGAAGTTTACATGTGCAAAGGAGCTCAATCAAGCAAGAAAAATGAAAAAAACACAACATTCTGCTCAGTGGTAACCGGTTACTCAATATAAGGTAACCGGTTACTATATTGAAAAACAACTGAAAATGTGAAATTTATACTAGTAACCGGTTACCCTATATATAAGGTAACCGGTTACCACTGAATCAGAACCAGAAAAACAGCTTTTAAAATCAGTTTTTAGCATCCAATAGCTTATCCAATCACTCATATGAACATAATGTCAACCAAACACGAAATTATCATCAAGAAACAGTGATCAAACATCATGTAAGCACAATCAAACATTGAAATCACAAATCACTATGATCCAAATCATCAAAAATCCGCAAAACCCATGGATCTACACTGTGATTATCCAAATAAGCTCAAAACAGAATTAGATCTAGAATTGTCAACCTTCAAAGCTGAGATTTTCTTTGGTGAGTGTTGATTCACTTAAATTAGCAGATCCAAGCAAGAAACCCAGAGATTCTTCAAGATCCAAGAGCTTCTTTGTGGTAGAAATGAAAATCAAGCGAGATCAAGCAAAAATGATCCAAAAAGCACTTCCAATCTAGCTTCCAAATTCAGATCTAAAACCAAACGAATATTGAGTGATGAATTGAAGATAATGGAGATGAATGATGGAGGTTTAGCTCTAGAATATTGGAGTGTGGATTACCATTTGGAATGGAAATTAGGAGTGAAATTAGGAATGGAGTGTTTGAAATTTGGAGGGAAATGGTGAAAATTAAAACAATTATATATCCTTCCAATGATGATCATGTGAAATCAATTGTTGAAAATGATTGGAAAATTGCACATGCTGAAAATTTAAATTTCTTGGCTATCCAAAAAATGCCAAATTTGGCGCCAAATAGAGGGAAACTTGCGTAATCATCCGTTGCCACATGTTCTAAGATCTATTAAGCCTCTGAAACTTGCCCTTGGATGTTAATATTGTGAGAATGCTTGAGATAGCCTGTACACCGTCTGCTGAGCTGAAAATAACCTGCTCAAAAGAATAAAATCCGCCACTCGATCGTTGGGCAAAATAAATACCGGAGCCTCTGATGCTCGTTGTTTAAACTCTAGCAATAAAAGGGAACCCTGAGCCATGAAAACACCTTGATCCCATGCCTCGAGAACCAATGTTATGATATGCAGAAATGCAAAATGCAGAGAAACATAAGTCATTAAACCAAGAAACGATGAGACAAATTTTGGGGTGTTACAGCGACTCTAATCGAATGTTTTTTCCGCGTCCATCGCGAGGATCATATTTTTCGAGGTACGACAGATGACGACTCTGTTGGGGATTATCATTATCAACTTCATGGTCGAAGAATGACTTGTCGGAGAATAGAATTCCATGAGCGCTTGCAGGTATTGACTCTCTTCAGAGAAATACTGTTGGCTTCGATGCGGGACTGGCCAAGATGCTTGCGAACTGATCCTGGATCATGTCATGCTATTTCGCTGGGGACAGAAATGCCATGCTCTGCATGATGCATAAATATGCATACTAAAATGCAACTGCTAGGGAATCTAATGCACGTATGAATGCACAAGATATGCTAATGCTTGATATGATTAAATGATATTATCATGTATGTCATGCTTATGATAATGCAAAAGATCGGGTGCCCTGGGAATAGATTTTCTATCGGGGGTATCATCAGGGACTGGATTATGTAATTGCCAAATGAAATTAGGTTTTGGTTATTTGGTGTTTGCCAATGAATTGGACTTTCAAGTTTTATGAGAATGCCACCGAGGGTGGACTTTTGGGTAGAACTTCCAGATGATAACTAGATTGGAGGGTAGATTAGCAGGCGAGAACTGGTGAGAAAAGGTATTTTCTAGGCTGGAACTAGACTTTAAAGGATTTGTCAGACGAAAACTGGACTTTAAAAATAGTTTTCTAGACGAGAACTAGACCTCAAAATGGTTTGCCAAACAAGAAGTGGACTTTCAAAATGGTTTTCCATACAGGAATTGGACTTTAAAAATGGTGTGCCAGATGAGAACTGGACTTTAAAAATGGTGTGTCGGACGAGAACTGGACTTTAAAATGGTTTTCCAAACGAGAACTGGACTTTGGTGTTAAATCATGTGTTACAAGGATTTGATGTGTCAAATCACGTTGGAAGGTTAGGCTCGAGAAATGTTATGATGCACATGTCTATGCAATGAGCGGAGTGACATGACCAATGTATATGGATGACTTATGCAATGATACTTCCCAAAGATACCCCTGTAGAGGATAAAGGATGGACAAGTTCCTTTGCGTGAAGGTTCTGGTATGAAAGAAGGCAAAAGGTTATTTGGTGGGGTGATAACATGATTCCCCGACACTCGTCCTGAACTCGACAATTACTTGACAGAGTTTGCCCAAGCAGCTTAAAGGCACGAATGAGACTTGCCCCTGCGTAGCTCATCCTGTCCCAGTCTAGGTTTTTTTAGAAGAACTTCTCCTTGATAGGACATTGGAAACAACTGCCCCAGATTTCTGAGTTACAACAAGATTTGTCCTTGAAAGGGAATTCAAGAGCAGTCATACCATGAGATGAACTCGAGATGGTTTACCCCAGAACATCAAGTCATGAAGGGATTAGTCCTTGGAAGGAAATTGGTAACGGTTGCACCATGAGATGAACTCGAGATGCTCTGCCCCAGGACTTCAATTCATGAAAGGAATGTTCCTTGAAAGGAAATTTAGAAGCAGTTGTACCATAAGATGAACTCGAGACGGTTTACCCCAAATTTTTAGTTAGGAAGGGTTTTGACCTTGATCTTAAGGTAGCTTGACCCAAATGAGCATTAAAGCGACTTAACTTGTGCTGATTGAACATTGGAGGGACTTTCTTTTAATCAAAAGAACCTCTAGGTGGCCTGCCCCTGGTTGGCAAACTCTTGAAAAGGTTTACTCTGATTAACTTGAATGATGTGCCCTATAATCAACAGATGCTTGGGTACTTGCTTTAGACCATCCTGATTCTAAGATTATTGAATGGCAATGCCCCTGATAGATAGGGTTATGAGATGAGCTTAGTGAAAATCAACTTTGCTTAATGGTCTAGTCTTCTTTGGTTGCTCCTGGTTGGAATTTCCTCGATGCCAAGTACTGACGTGCAGTCAAAATTGTTCATTCACAAATGGTCATTTTAATGCAATGCTCATGCAAGTTTTGAAAAAAAATCATTGTTAGAATGATGTGATAGTGTGTGACGAATGGACCATTAGTCCATACGTAGTTCTTATTTAGCTGGTGTGAAAGATATCGCAAGAATATGGAACCAATACAGGTGATTAGAAAATCTGTAGGAGTCAGTTTGTGCAACCTTGCTGTAGTATGCTTTCAGAATAAACACCACCTCAATTAGGTCTTTTAGGGTTGTAACATGGTCTGGTTCACGATTATAAAAATAAAGGATATAAGGCTTAAAATTTGATTTGTACCCACCCCTTCTTCGTGATGAATTCCAGTCCTACGCTCAGTTAAATTGACATATAAATTCATCACCTAAAAGAGCTTGACAATGTGATAGTGAAGATGAGGATTCAAGATTTCCTTGAAATGGAAGTCACTTTATTTTGTTTTTGTCATGACGTCAGTGACCCTTTTGATTCTTGATATAGTGATCACTGAATCTTATTTTTGCTTGACTGAGGTTTTGAGGAGCTCTTTTTGTTTTTCCTTGATCCCTATTTTTTGCATGGACTGATTTTGTTTTACGAGTCCATCGAGATTTGCCCTAACTTTTGCCTAAGTTTCCTTTTAAGGTGTTCGACTTAGCAAGCTTTTGATTTTTTTGATTTTTTTATTTTATCGAAGGATTGTGACTGCCAAGTCATTGGTCACTGAAGAACAATCGTTATAATTTTTACATGATTCCTTCAACACATTAGGATGTGCGAAGAGTAGCATATGATTGATCCTCAGGCGGGATGTTTCATCTTGTAATTTGAATGCACGATCAGATTAACTGAACAACTACCCATGCCCCAGGTTAAGTATAAGGGTTTAGAAATCCGAAGGAAACTCCTACTTCTTGGCTCGAAGTGGTTGATTAGGGACTAACTCCTTATCTCTTCAGTGTTTGGGGATTTGAAACAGTGACTGTACATCATTAGCAGGATATTATCCAAAAGCATACTGTCAGCAATTATGGGTATCTCTTTTTTGTCATCCTCCCTCCAATCTTTTCTAAACAACAACTTGGTAGAGAAAATGGTAGAGAGATATATGGATGAATATTTTTGTTTTTTAATATAAGTAAAGAAAAAATGAGCGAATGCGACATTATTAATTTAGGAAATGCATGATCACATCATTAATATTACCATTCGAAATAAACAATATTAAAAAACAAGTAGCATTTAACATAAAGAAATTACAAATGCAATGATAAAAATGATCTAATAGTTTCTAGTGTTGAGGGCGTCTTCCTATCTAAACCGCTGGCTTTGGAAGATGCCTCTTGAAGTCTTGAAATTCATTTGGGCGAGAAGCTGACATTCACAACCAAATTTCCTTCTGGAAAGGATATGTACTTCTTGTCAATCAAATGTTGCACCTTGGCTTGAAAAGCTTTGCAATATTCAGTTGAATACCCCATTGATCCAACATGATATCCACAATGCACATTGGGATCGTAACCAGGTGGGTATGGTTCTGGCAATGGCATGAGAGCTTTAGGCTCTACTAGTGAGTTTTGAACCAGATGCGGCAGAAGTTGACTATACGACATAGGAACTGGATGAAGAGGAGCATTCCTTTTTTCCAAGTTGTTGTGAGGCCTATTCTGATTATGGCGCTGATTTTGATAACCTCAACAATGGGCTTGTTGATTTGCATGAGGAGCAACCTAAGGTTTCTGGCATGGTTCCCTAGGAACGCTTGTCCGTCCATAAGGATAATATGGCACGGGAAATAATGTCCGCTGAGAAGATAAAGGACCAAAAGATTTCACCGGTGCATCCTGAAAATACTCAACATCTTCCATGATTGCATTGGTTACATCCTCTTCTTCCTCTTGGGAACTCCCAAAGGATTCAACCTCACTTACCTTACTGCTCGAGGCATCTTGGACTTGTTTAGCTTTGAGGTAATTCTTGATGCGTTCTCCTACTATTATAAGGTTAGAGAAGCTTGAGAATCAATTCCAGCCATTCTTTCAAGATAAGAGTCATGCAGAATGTCCAAAAATATGTCAATCAATTCTCTGTCTAAGAGCGGTGGTTATGCCCTGGCTGCCAACTCTCTCAACCGTTGTGCATATTCCTTAATGGATTCGCCGCTTTTCTAATATAGGTTTTGCAACTGCGTGCGACCGGGAAGCATGTCCAAATTGTACTCATATTGCTTTAGTAAAGCATTGGCTAAGTCTTTCTATGACTGGATACGGCTTCTTTCTAGTTCCATGTACTAATTCAAGGATGCTCCATTCAAGCTGTCTTGACAACAATGAATCATTAGTTTGTCGTCGTGGACTTGAGAAGTCATCTTTCAATAAAACATCACCAAATGACACTTTGGGCAACTGATACTGGTGTACTTCTCAAATTTGGGTACTTTGAATCTCTGAGGAATTACCAGGTCTGGCACTAGGCACATATTAACAGCATTGAACCCATGAGGACCTTGCACTCTCATAGCTAGAACTTTCTCTTCAAGGGCACAAAACCTTTCCTCCATGGAATCAGTCAATGACATCATCTGAGGTTGGGCAGGAATGTTCACTTGTGGAAGATAATCATTAGATAGATGATTATACAAAGGGTTGGTTGACACAGTGAAACCTGATGGGAGGTCAAGACTCGTCACCTCAACATGTCGAAAGTCGTTCATTGACATAGCTACCACATCTTTCAAATTGTCTATGCTCCTCTTAACTATGCTTGAACTTGATTCCAATGCTTTGCGGCTACCACAAGTTTAGTAAGAGTGTCGGGAAATTAACTGGCTGGCAATGAACAGGGGATGGAATGAGTGTCTGGTGTAGAAATGAAATGCAAGATGCATACCTGATGCAATGCAATGACATGTATGCAAGATGCAAGATCCAGGATTGCAGATTCAAATAGCTCTGAAGTTGGTCGCAGCAACGGGTAGATAAGCACAATTTTGAACAAAGGAACCCTACAGGTGTTCTTATGAGTAAAGTTCTAGATTCTTTACCCATAAACCCACTCACGGGGTAGACCCTACATTGACAGATAATTGTTCCCAGGATCACGGACACTAATTGCATCAACGTCATGCATCATGCTAGCTGCATTATAACGAGAGTATGACAAGGTCTCTCCTGAGCAGGGTCCTCATGCTAGTTCCACGAGGAGTGAGCCCTCGGAAAATAACACTACATGACCACCAAGATAAAAAAATGGTTCTAAGAGTGGTTCCCAAAGTCTTGGACCCTTCATGAATTGAGTCGTGCAACAAGCTAGCTGCGTTACAACAGGATCTACGGAAAGGTCTCCTCTAGGGGAAGCTTTCATGTTAGGCACACCAGGAGCGAGTCCTTGGGGAATAACACCAATTACTTCCAAAATCTAGACTAAGTGTTCCCTCTTCTTTTTCCAAGACTCGGGTACAGAGCCTTACTTGTGATATCATTTCAGAATCCAACAGGCGGATATGATAAATAGCATATAATAATAAAAGAGAAAGTAATAAATCAAATAAATAAGCAATAGGAGAAAACAATTAAGAAGAAAACAACCAAGTAAAGTTAGCACTCTCGAATCGAGTCAAGTTAGGCTTGACTCTCTCCAGCATATGGCAATGCATTTTCCCAGCAGAGTCGCCATCTGTCATACCACAAAAAAATACAATCATTGTGATGGACGCGAAAAAAATGTTCGAACAGAGTCACCACCGAACTTTATTTATTCCAAGGAAGGAATAGGAAAATATCGATAAAACCTTTAAAGGATAAGAAAATGGTCATCACAAACAAATTCTAGGTTCGGGAGTCGATTACGCAAGAGGGAAGGTATTATCACCCTCTATGTCTGTTGTACTCAACAGGAACCTCTTGATTCGACTCGAGAGTGCTAACTTCGCTTGGTTGTTTTATTTTTGTTTGTTTCCTCCTATTGCTTATTTATTTACTTCATTGTTTTCTATTTTATTATTATATGTTATTTATTATATTTCCCTGTTGGATTCTGGGATGATATCACAAGTAAGGATCTGTACCCGAGTCTTAGAAAAAGAAGAGGGAACACTTAGTGTAGATTTTGGAAGTAACTAGTGTTAGTCCCCAAGGACTCGCTCCTTGTGTGCCTAACATGAAAGCTTCCCCTAGAGTAGACCTTTTTGTAGATCCTGTTGTAACACAGCTAGCTTGTTGCAAGACTTGATTCATGAAGGGTCTGTGACTCTGGGAACCGCTCTTAGAACCAGTTTCTATCTTGGTGATCGTGTAGTGTTAGTTTCCGAGGGCTCGCTCCTCATAGAATTAGCATGAGGACTGTTGCCCCCCAAATTTTGACCCCTTAGATTCTCATTATCATTTTAGGAGCATACTCATGAATTATCTAACCTTAACCCAGTGCAAGTTTGTCTTTGTCAAGTTGCAGATGAATCAGGGTTTCGTGCAGTCAAATCGAAGCTTCAGGGTTTGTGATTAGTCAATATTTTGGGCTCATTCAATTAGGAAACAAGATCAAGGGTATCATATAATGTCAATTGAGAAGCCAACTTGAGGTTGTTACCCCGGAATTCAGAGCAGTGCATTTCAGAGCACCCGATTAGGGTTTTGGACCAGTAAAAGTTAACTGTAGTTTGACATTGATGTTGGAAGATGTTTAAATGGTGGGATTATGATTCATGAAGTTCATATAGCTTAATAAAGTTCATCCAAGAAGTTTCAAAGTCTCAGGAGGCCCAGAATGTCAACAGGCGACTCGGTAGTCACCGATTGGTCGTACGGTTGACCTAAAAGTCAACTCTCCAAATTTTAGGAATTGGACTTCAAGTTGTGAAACAAAATTTTTCCTTATGTCATATTGGACTTGCATATCAATTTTCATGACCATTGGATCAAGGATGAAAGAGTAATCGAAAAATCGGGAAATTAGGGTTTTGAAAGGGGCTAAACCATAACTCCTTAACCACACATCCAATTGAGTTGGTTCAAAGCTCATTTGGAAGCTCTTGGCAAGTCCTACAAAAGTCCCTAAGTGGTACATGATCATAAAATGCATAGATTTGGAGTTATGATCAAATTCATTTCTATAGGGGAAAAAGACTTAGAGAAATTTCATTTTTAAAGTTCATTTTTTAGCAACTTTGGAAGGATTTTTGGCCAAGTTCCTTTGTGAAATTGAAACTCATGAAACATGAAAGTTTTAGAGATATTTGAGGGCTTTCTAAAAAGTACTAGCGCATCTCAAAAGGATTTGTGAGCTGAAAGTTATGGTCATGGCAAGTTGGTGGTTTTTCACTTTAGTCCCACATTGCCCAATTTCAAAAATCACTTCCTTCATCAAAATTGATCAATTCTAACTTGTGAATCCTATTGTATATGATATGTAGAAAGTTTGTAACCGAAGAGGACCAAGGAAATGCAGAAATATGGAAAAAGACAAGCTTTGCAAGTAGCTTGCAACTTGCCTTCAAAGGTGAAAAGTAAGCATGAGGTGTAAAGCCAAGTTCTGAAACAGCCATGATGCTACACTCTAGCCTGCGTTTAGAACTTCAAATTCATCATGTTTTTTGACTATTGAGGCTGGCCTTGCAGATCAAGGAAACCCACTTGAGGGGGTTTGATTTTGGAAGTTCAAAACCTTTCTTCAAAGTGAAGAAACTTCAAATCTGCCTAAGCCATTTCATTTGCCTATAAATAGGACTCTCCCTCACCTCATTTTCATCATCAACAATCTTCTAAAACCAGAAGAAACCTCTGCCATTGCACTTTGCCTCAAAAACTTCAAAACCACAAAATCACCATTTCAACCAAAAACACAAAAAATATGCCTTGCTACTAGGGCTGCCAAAACCATTTTTCTACATTCAAACACCCCAACAATCATCCATACAATCTCTAAATATGGTATAGAAGGTGTCTAAACTATTAAACCATCCAAAAACCTCACCAATCAAAAAGTCAACTTCATCACCAAGTTACTTTGACCAAAAGCTACAAATTCTACCAAATCTTGTTCTAAGCATTTGCTTGGTGTTTTAATCATCCTAACACCTCTTATATATTATTTCTCAACTGTCCAAAGTGTTAGAATTCATTGGTGAGACCTATTTCTCCAACTGTCATCATATTTGCATATTGCTTCAAAGTGAAGAAAGGACTCAAGGCAAAAAGGTAGATTGAAGTTCTCTGGGTTTCTTGATTGTTTTAGCTTGTTCAACAAAGTCTACAAGAGGTATGTAGCTTATAAACATTGCCCTTTGCATCATTTTCCATACTTTGGCATTTTTGTGCAATATTGAGAAATATGAACTATGGACTTGCATTGATTTTCATGACACTTGATATTTTGATGAATGTAAAGATTTGATGAGTCTTAACATGTGTGTATAACTGGTTCTTGTCAAGTTTCAAATGTTAGTATGTTGAAAATGGTTGTTTTGCTGTCAAAACAGTTTTGAAGGAATTGTTAACATTGCTTTTTTGCTAGAGTATAAGTTTGGTTGAATTTGATGCTGTGATTGATTTCTGATGTGGTTAGGATGGGGGACCCCTTGAGTTACCTTAACATTTCATTTAGCATTATAGTGTCAAGATCTTGGTTTTCTGTTTGGTTCGGCTAGACCAAATATTTTTATGCAGTGAGGCATGTTTGAGGTTTTGTCAAAGTAGTAATGACATGGTAGGCTTGTGCAGAATGAGACCAAAGGTTTAAACCTCATAATTTGACTGTTGGATTCAGACTTTTGTATTGGCCTTGTTACATTAAGAAGCCTGCATTGACATTGAGAAATGATGTTGTCATTTGAGTTAGGCCATTTGCTGTGAGAAATTAAACACTCTTGTTGTTTCATGCTAAAGTTTCATAAGGGCCTAATGTGTGGAAATTAGTGAGCCCTGCTGTTTTAAGGTTGATTATGCCACACATTTCTAGGCATTGTATTGATCATGTTAATGGCTGTTCAGTTTGGTGTATTTAAAAGGAATTGCATATGACTGTTGGAGTATCAATATTGGTGGATATGGTGAGGTTGTGTGAGACCTGCATGATAGTGGTTGACTCCCATTTTTGGTCTGACTGCCCTTTGGACTTAGTTTTGTGATGCCAATCTCAGAGGTTCTGTTTAGGCCTAGGTGTAGCTGGCTTGGTTTTTTGTTGCACTTTCACATTCTGAGTTTTAACAAGGTGTATGGGACTGTCTTCAAAATCATGCACTAGGGCTGCTATTTCTGTTTAGAATCACCAATGAAATTGTTGCATCCTTACTAAAATCATGTGCATTGTTTGGTTTAGTTGTTGATGTCAAACTTGCTAGTTTCAACTCACACACACTATTTTGCTCCCTTGGTTTTTGAATGACATCTTGTGTTGAAATCTCATCTAAAACACATTTCAAACTTGCACAAACAATCACTAATTGTCAAAGGCATTTATTTTGGTCATTGGATTCAAATGTGCATTTTTAAAACATCGTTTTGCAACTCACACCTCATTTCTCATTACAGACTGTTTTAAGCCAAAATGATGGACTGAACACATTCACTATCATGTTTGCATTGAGTGTACATATTCACAATGTTTGGAAACTGACTGGTGCATGATCCATACTTCAAAATGCATTTTTAAAACCTCATACTTGCATGATCATACCAGTATTTGCTCTGTTGTGTTTTGATCCAAATCAACTGTTGGAATACCTCAAATACATCATTCTTAAAATGTTCAAACCCTCATTTGATTATTACAACAGTTGGTTTATGTTTTAGACTTCAAAATGCATGTTTCAAACATTACACTAGCATGACCATACCTTTATCCATTCTATTGTGTTTTGATCCAAACTAAATATTGGAATTCACTAAATGCATCATGTATAATATGTTCAGACTTTCATTTAGTTGAAATAACAGTTGGTTTATGTTTTAGACATCTTAATGCATTTTTCAAGTTTCAAGAGCATGTGCATTCAAATTTTTAAGTAGAAGGAGAATCTCAGAAAAATAACATCACCATCATGATCCTCATATTTTTCTGGTCAAGATGCATATAAATTTCATCGCGTTTGGTTAAGAATCGGGAAAGTTACGAGTGAAAACGTAAATCACATTTGTGAGTGTTATTCTTGCCCAGCTTGCTTTGATTTTCACCCATATATATTTATGGGGTGGCATATACAAACGGATGTATAGCCACCCCAGTAGTAAGACCATTATGCCAAAAACGCCTTGCACGCCTTGTGCCTGAGTTCGACCCCTGAGGAGGGCAACTCTTTTATTATTTTTTGTCATTTTTCACTCCATTTTCAGAAATTCGTATCTCTCTCAATTTTAATCTTTTTTCACCCGTTCGTTTTTCATTGTGTTCATCTTGATGTTTACTTCCATTCCATATTTTTTATTTTCATGTTTGACAATTTTTTCATCTCTTTTGACTTCGTGCAAGTTAAGTGCTTTTTACGTTCGTTTACGCATGTACAGATGAATTTTTCTTTGGTTACACTTGAATTTGTTTGTGATACTTGTTTGTATTTATATCCTTAAAATGTTAGTTGACATGTTAGGATTTTCTTTGGTTATCACCATGTTATTTTTTTCCCTCTGTTGAATGTAATTAAACTCGATCTGTTGTCACAGTTCCTGTTAATTCATCTGCTTTGATTGTCACCAAATGTACTTTCATCTTTATCATTCCATATGTTTATTTAATGGATGTCACCATGAATATGTCTTTATCATGTTGTTATTTTATTTGTTAAGTTATTTTCTTCCCCGAGTGATGAAGCTTGTTGGCTCTCATCCAGTTGCCTACCATGTATACCTCCAAAGGAAAAGTCTGTCCATTTAATCCTCATGTTATGGATAACTCATTCACCCATTCCCTTGACTTTGTTAAGTCACTTTAACCCTAGATTAGAAGCCATTAGACTTTGCTTCAAGTCTAAAAAACCCACATGTACTAGGAGTGTTCTTCAACTAGAACCCTAGGAAAGAGTTTGTCAACTCTGTGTAAGAATCATCGTCATGATTTCTTACTTCCCCTTTTGAATATTACAACTTAGAATAGGGAGTTTTGTCAAACTCCACACAAACATTGTCATGTTTTTTCCCCTCTGAACCTTGATCACCATCAAGTGTTCTTCTCCCCTTGTGAGGTGAACTACGATTGCTCTGATTCTATCCTAGTTAGGATACGTAGGCAGAAGATGTGACGTCTTTGTGAGCAAACTTAGTGTATATAACTTTAGGTTTCAAATCATATCTTTTCCCAATCCATAGTACATATTTCACACTTAGCAAGCAATCAAACAAAAGGTTCCTGTAGAATACTGCAGATGCTTAGGGTGTTAACACCTTCCCTAGGTATAACCAACCCCCGATCCCCGAATCTCTTAAGCGTTGTCGTTACATTGCAAAAAAAGGTTTTTCTTTCTTTAGACCTTTCCTTTGGATAAAATAAAGTTCGGTTGTAAAAAGAATTAAAGATTCAAGTTAATTTAATAGCTTGATATCTGATTTTCACCGCAACAGAAATGGCGACTTCACTAGGGAAAATTTATTTGCTTTGAGGGTTTAGCCTATCTTGTTTGAATACTTGCTTATTTGTGAATACTTATAAATATGTACATATATGCTCTGTTGGATCTTGGGAACTTTGAGTGGTGAGACAACAATATACTCGTGTTTGAGCGTACTTATGATAGGATGGTGGTATATTCAAGGAGACTTATAGGGAGTTGATTCCCGACCAAGTTGACTTGAGAAAACCTCCGCTCAGTAGAGGCCCTTCTGAGAGTTAGTATTGTTGATCGAGTATTCGTGAAAACAATGCTACTTTCTACATGGGAGCCCGTGATACTGACGACCTTTAGATTACCTTTTCCCCACTATGGCTTTATTAGGATGTAGTGCAATGACTATAAGGAAGTAATTCCAAAGTAGTTGATACGCGATGCTACACTTGGACGAGACTCTCTTGAGAATATTATCAACCACCAAGTATTTGGGAAATTGATAATATCCGAAAGATGGGCCGAGGACTCTGGGAACTCTTTTAAAACCTTGTTCTGCAGCTGTGGAAACCTTAGTACATACCTTTGGGGTGGGTAGACCTTGACTCCTTACTCATGTTCTCCAAACCAAAACCTTTATCTGTGTGTATATGTGAATCTGTGCTTACCTGTGTTTGTGCATTCATGCATTCATGAACATCATATCATAAAAGTTTCATGGAACTCAGATCTTTTGTTTGTAAACATTAGGATCATCATGGACAGTGGAAAAAGAAAACCATGAAGTACACTTACAAAAGTCCTAACTTGGATGACATAGAAAGGTTGAGCACTTTGATAACAGATCTAGAAGGATTCAAGAGCAGGTATGGGAACTTATTGTCACTATTGAGGGTAAAAAGGAAGATGGATCTGGGACTTCTCTCCACACTCTCCAGTTTTATGATCCAATCTATCATTGTTTCACTTTTCCAAATTACCAGCTGGTACCTACACTTGAGGAATATTCTTGCTTGATTGGTTTACCTATTATTGAAGATTCTCCTTTTCCAATCATGGAGAAAGACCCTAAGAAGGAAGAAATTTCTAAAACTACGCGTTTGGGATTGGTGGATATTCAGAAAAATATGGTTACTAAGGGAGGAGTATTTGGTTTGACTGTAGAGTTATTGGTTGGGAAAGCCCAATACTATGTTGATCATTTGAATATGGATGCATTCGAAGCTATCTTTGCCTTGCTCATTTATGGGATCTGCTTGTTTCCAAGTTTTGATAACTTTGTGGATCTCAATGCCATTAAGATTTTCTTGAAGAAAAACCATGTACCTACTTTACTAGCTGACGCATATCATTCTATTCATCTGAGGAATTTTCATAAAGGAGGAATGATTATCTGTTGTGTCCCTTTGTTATATAAGTGGTTTATTTCTTACTTACCTAAAGCTCATGCTTTTTGGAAAGAAGGTTGGTGGTCTCAGAAGGTTATGGCTCTTACTCACTCTGATATCGATTGGTACAGCCGCAATTACGATGGGATAAAAATCATTGATAGTTGTGGAAGCTTTGGTAACGTACCTCTTCTGGGTATAAGTGGAGGAATCAGTTATAACCCTGTTCTCGCTCGCCGTCAGCTTGGATATCCTTTGAAGGACAAACCAAACAGCGCTCATGTGGAGAATATTTTCTTTAAAGGAAGCTCAGAATTGAAGGGAGAAATTTTAAAAGCTTGGGGGCATGTACACAAGAAAGGAAAGGAAGACTTAGGGAAACCTAACTGCATCTTTCTCGAGCCTTATCTCCAATGGGTCTGGAAGAGAGCTATTCAGCTGAAAATGCCTTATTCTCAGCAGAAACCCATGGCTTTAGAGGAAGAACACACAATGATCTTTATATCTGAAGAAGAGAAGTTAAAGATTGCCTTGAGGAAGTCACAACAAACTGAAGTAGCCTGGAAGTACAAGTACCAAGTGGCCATGGAAGAGAATGATGAACTCCGTAGACAACTACAGACGAAGGACGAAGAAATGATTGCTTATAAGAGGAGGAAGACACAGGAAGGTTTATCTTCTTCCAGCTCTCAGCCAACTCTATGGAAGCTAGTCGTGGACAAACTCATTCTCGAGAAGACTCAGATGGAAGAAGAAATCAAGAAATTCAAAGCAAAAGAAGACTTTTATTTAGAATACTGTCAACCTTAGGACTTTTGTAAAATGTACTAGACATTTTGTAATGCAATCTTGAAAATCAATGAAATGAAATGATGTTTTGATCTGAGTTCCATGAAACTTTTGCATTTGCATTCTCGTTAATTAATCATTCAAGGAACTAAAAAAAAAATTTGTTTGCAAATATTATAGATCAAAATTGAAGAACTTGAAGAAACTGGGAATTAAATTTGCTTATTTCCCCATTGTTATCATTTATGCAAATATGTCTTTGGATTCCTTGAATGATTAATTTTGCATTGTTGCATTCATCAGCATTGCATGTGCATGTTCTTGTGTTGTGTCTCATCTCGCTGTCTTGTCTCCAGAAAGAATCACACTGAATCCTCAACACCGATACAACACCCGAGCCCAAGCTCGCCTAAGAATGGAAGGACAGAATTTGGATGTGAACAGAATTGATAATGAACTCGAAGAGCTACGAGTAGGCATGGGGCAGATCATGGAAGCCCTACAAGTCATTCGTGCAAAGTTGGACACTCAAGCCACTGTTGTTTCTGAAATCACTAGCATAGATGTAGAGTCGATCCCAACGGCAGTCACTGTTGTAAATGATCCACCATATGGGTTATCGCCTGGTTTTTTACCTCCACCAGTAGTTAATCAAAGAGCAGTTCCTTTGGGGCCAGAAATTCCTCAAGCTATTCCTACTTACACTCAGCCTACTGTTCAGGTTCAAGCGCGCCCTATTTTTCATAATCCTCCACCAGTGTACGAAGGTCTTGATGGGTATGAAGAAGAAAGCGGACGACATGATAAGTTGAGAGAAAGTGTAGAAACTATCGGCAGGAAAGTCAGAGCAATGGAAGGAAATGACATCTTTGGTACTGATGCCAGAGATATGCGCCTAGTGTCTGGATTGGTAATTTCACCAAAATTCAAAGTTCCCAATTTTGATCAGTATTCTAGGGCTACTTGTCCTCGAACTCATCTGATTATGTATTACCGAAGAATGGTTGCTCACGTGGAAGATGACAAGTTAATGATTCACTGTTTCCAAGATAGTCTGAAAGGAGCTCCTGCTAAATGGTATTTAGGTTTGGATCAGTCTCGTATTCATAGTTTCCAAGACTTGGCCGATGCTTTTGTGAAACATTACAAGTACAACATGGATTTAGCCCCTGATAGAAGACAGTTACTAAGTATGTCACAGAAGAGTTCGGAATCTTTCAAAGAGTATGCACAAAGGTGGAGGAAACTGCCTCTCAGGTAGAACCTCCTTTGAGTGAAAAAGAGCTAACTGATTGGTTCGTCGATACAGTAAGACCAGAGTTTTACGAAAAGATGATCAGTAGTGTAACCGTCAGTTTTTTTGATATTGTAGCAGTGGGGGTAAGAGTGGAGTTAGGAATGAAGAATGGGAAGGTGGCTAGCAGTTCCGGCAGTTCTGGTAATAACAACGTCAAAAAGCTCAGCAGTAATTTTCATAGAAAGAAGGAAGGGGAGACAAATGCAGTAACCATGGGAAGAAAGAGTCGCACCTGGAGACCACCTTACCAATAGTACCAGCAGAGTTATGTTCAACAATCTCAACAAGGCTTTGTTCTACAGCCTCAAGCAAGTTATGCTCAGCAAACCCAACAACCATGACCAGTGTATCCGTTGCAATATGCCCAACAACCTTATGTGGCAGCTATAACTTCGGCTTTCAGTCATCCTGTTCCCAGTTATCAGACAGTGCAGCATGCACCTATATATCAGCCAATTCAACAAGGGTATCAACGAGCGCCCAACGCTCCACCCTATCAACAACATCATCAGCCCAGAGCTCAGGCGCCCAGACAAAACTACCAGAATCGAAGACCAACAACAAAACCACCACTTCCTCAGATACCGATGACTTACACAGAGTTGTACCCCTCCTTAGTACAGCAGGGATTGGTAACAACACGACCATTAAATCCAGACACCACATCTCCTCACTATAATCTAAACGCTCATTGTGCCTTTCAAGAAGGTGCTGCCGGTCATGATTTAGAAGGTTGTCTTGCTTTAAAACATCTTGTCAGGGAGTTGATGGAAAAGAAGATCTTGTCCTTTGATGATGTACCCCCAAATGTCAAAAGTAATCCACTGCCGAACCATGGAAGGGTCAATGCAGTAGAAGAAGTGTTAGATGAAAGAATGGTTTGAGATGTGTCAGAGATTAGAACCCCGTTGAGGTTGCTTCACGAGAAACTACTGAAAGTAGGATTGATAAAGGATACCCATAATGATTGTGAAAAATGTTCTAGTGACTCTAGAGGGTGTGATGAGGTACGAAGAGGTATACAAAGGTTGATTGATGAAGGAATATTACAAGTGTGTAGTAAGGTGAGGAAAGAAGAAGTTTCAGTAATTGAGCCTGTTTTCAATTTACTGAAGAAAGGTAAGAAGGTTCCGGTGTTCAAAACGACCAACAAAGGCGTGAAGCCCATTTTCCACAAGTCAACCGTCGATCAACCTCAACCAGTTATTATTCAGAAACTAAGACCGTTTCCTTTTGAAAGCACTAAGGTCGTTCCTTGGAAGTATGACATGGCTGTGATAGACCGAGCATCTGGGAAGGTTAGTCAGAAAGAGGCAGTAAGAGACAACCAAGTGGACGTGACAAACATTGTAGGTACAAGCAAAATAACCCGTAGTGGTCGAATCTATCAACCAAAGATGATAGTAGTCACTCCAAAATAAGTTACCCCTGCTGCGACAAAAGAACAAGAGGTACCGGGTACTGAAGAAGACGACGAAGAATTCCTAAGGGTTATTCAGAAAAGTGATTACAGGATCATTGATCAACTCTACCAAACCCCATCAAAGATATCAATCTTGTCTCTTTTAATGAATTCTCCAGCTCACAGAGAAGCTCTGCAGAAGGATTGAAACAGGCACATGTGACAAAAGACATAACTCTCGGACAATTTGATTCAGTAATAGCCAACATTACAGCCTGTAACACCCTAAGCTTTAGTGATGCAGAATTACCAAACGAAGGACGCAATCACAACCGTGCACTGCACATATCTGTCAGGTGCCAGGAAGACACAATGGCCCGAGTTTTGGTCGATACTGGATCCTCATTGAATGTATTGCCCGCAAGGTCGCTCGCAAGGCTAGCATATGCAGGGGAAGAAATGAAACCAACATCTTTGATCGTAAAAGCTTTTGATGGTTCAAGAAGGACGGTTGTTGGAGAGGTAGAACTACCAATCATGATCGGACCTCATGTGTTCGATATTACATTCCAAGTTATGGACATTAACCCAGCTTATAGTTGTTTGTTGGGGCGACCGTGGATTCACGTCGTTGGGGCAGTAACTTCCAGCTTACATCAGAGAATGAAATTTGTTGTGAATGATAAGTTGGTAATTGTACACAGTGAAAAAGACCTAATGGTGAGCAATCTGTCATCATTCAAGTATATTGAAGCAGATGAGGGCGCGTTAGAAACTTCCTTTCAAGCACTTGAGATAGCTAATGCAGTGATGTTGGAAGAAACAGTGGCTAAAAGTGGTCTGTCTTTTGCATCCGCTCGGAGCATCAAGTCTACACTGGAGGAAGGCACTCCTGCAGGTTGGGGAGAGGTTATTGAGGTAACGCCAAAGATGGATCGCCAAGGGTTGGGTTACAAACCAACTCATGATGAAGCACCAACACATGACAAAGGACGCCCGAAGACTATACAAGAAGTATTCATCAGCGGAGGTTTCCAAGTCAGTGTTGTGGAAGAAGATTTTAAAGATGATGACCTGGAGCAGCTAGTGTATCATTGCAACACTGCCTTGAGCAACTAGGAAGCTATTGAGATTCCTTTGGTTTTTCCTGAGTCAAAGTAATTTGTTTGTCTTTCTTTTCTTGTTTTTGTTTTGAATCTCCATAGCCATGCCCAAGGCTATAGGAATGTTTTGTAAGGGCCCTGAGCTTTCATGAAAATCAATGAAAAATGAACTATTTTGTTAATTTCCTTGTGTTAATTTTACTGCTTTTGCTTTCATTTTAAAAAAAGAAAAATGGAAATCTTAAAAAACCAAAACAATTTTCTCTGTTATGTGTTGCATTTGTCTTTGTGTGTTTTAATAAAATAAGTCATTCCAACATGCAGTGATGTCCTAAAACCCATTGAATCCTATGAATTTGCATTCCCTCCGGACTTTGATTCACCAATATACCAAGCTGAAGATGAGGATGAAGATTTTGAAATCCCTGATGAACTGGTAAAATTGGCACACCATGAGTATGCAGAACTTCAACCCTACAAAGAACAGGTAGAAGTCATTAATCTTGGCACCGAAGAAGAAAAGAAAGAAGTCAAGATTGGGGCAGCCCTAGGGGCAGAAGTCAAGCAGCAACTAGAAGAACTTTTGAAAGAATATGTGGATGTATTTGCTTGGTCATATCAGGATATGCCGGGTCTAGACACTGACATAGTGGTTCACAAGTTACCGCTCCGACCAGAATGCCCACCGGTTAAACAAAAGCTCTGAAAAACAAGACCTGACATGGCTCTCAAGATTCGAGATGAGGTGAAAAAACAGATTGATGCGGGTTTCTTAGCAGTGTCCAAATACCCCGAATGGGTGGCCAATATTGTACCTATACCGAAAAAGGATGGGAAAGTCAGGATGTGTATGGATTACAGGGATCTAAACAAGGTCAGTTCGAAGGATGATTTCCCTTTACCGCATATTGACACGTTGGTGGATAATACGGTTCGTTTTGCAGTTTTCTCATTTATGGATGGTTTCTCCGGTTACAATCAGATTAAGATGGATCCCGATGACATGGAAAAAACTACTTTCATTACACCGTGGGGGACTTACTGTTACAAAGTTATGCCTTTCGGTCTGAAGAACGCAGGTGCTACTTATCAAAGGGCCATGGTAACTTTATTTCATGATATGATGCACAAGGAGATAGAGGTATATGTTGATGACATGATAGCCAAATCTCAAAGCGAGGAGGACCATTTGGAACATCTTTTGAAATTGTTTAAGAGACTCAGAAAATATCGGTTGAGACTGAATCCAGCCAAGTGTACCTTTGGGGTAAGATCTGGGAAATTACTCAGTTTCATTGTCAGCCACCGAGGAATTGAAGTAGATCTAGACAAAGTCCGAGCCATTCAAGACATGCCAGCTCCACAAACAGAAAAGCAAGTCAGGGGATTTCTTGGAAGACTGAACTACATATCCAGGTTTATTTCCAATATGACGCCTACTTGCGAGCCCATCTTCAAATTATTACGCAAGGACCAGACGGTTGTTTAGAATTCAGATTGTCAGCAAGCATTTGATAAGATCAAGGGTTACCTACAAGAGCCTCCGATCTTAATACCTCCTGTCCCGGGAAGACCTCTCTTCATGTATTTAACAGTGCTTTAGAATTCAATGGGTTGTGTGTTAGGTCAGCAGGATGAGTCTGGACGGAAAGAACATGCTATCTATTATTTGAGTAAGAAGTTTACTGATTGTGAAGGTCGATATTCACTTCTGGAGAAAACTTGTTGTGCTTTGGCATGGGCGGCCAAACGTTTGAGGCAGTACATGATTTGTCATACCACTTTGTTGATTTCAAAAATGGATCCAATAAAGTATATTTTTGAGAAGCCTGCTCAGACTGGAAGACTCGCCCGTTGGCATATGTTATTATCAGAATACGACATCCAGTATGTAGCCCAGAAGTCTATCAAGGGTAGTGTATTGTCGGAATATCTTGCAGATCAGCCAGTGGAAGATTATGAGCCTCTCAAATTTGATTTCCCAGATGAAGACATTATGTTGGTAAAAGATTGTGAAGAGCCAAGTCTTGATGAAGGTCCGCCGAAAGGTCTTTGGTGGAAAATGATGTTCGATGGTTCCTCCAACTACAGTGGGAATGGCGTAGGCGCCATTTTAATGAATCCAGAAGGTGGTTACACTCCATTCACAGCCAGGTTGGATTTTGACTATACGAATAATATCGCCGAATATGAAGCATGCATTCTCGGCCTCGAAGCAGCTATCGACCTCAAAATCAAACTTCTTGAAGTCAGTGGGGATTCAGCTTTGGTCATTTATCAGGTTACTGGAGAATGGGAAACTAGACATGAGAATTTGATTCCTTATGGAGCCTATATTGTCAAAATGATGGAGTATTTTGATAAAATCACTTTCAAGCATGTCCCGAGATCTGAAAATCACATTGCCGATGCCCTAGCCATGTTAGCCTCGATGTGGAAAGTCAGGGATGTCAATGATGCCACTCTCATTAGAATTGAACGCAAGATCGAGCCCGCTTACTGTCAGATGGTCGAAGAAGAGACTGATGATAAACCATGGTTCTATGACATAAAAAATTACCTGTTGAAACAAGAGTATCTAGCCGATGCTACATCACTTGACAAGAAAACTCTGAGACGATTAGCATCCAAGTTATTTCACAACAATGATGTGCTTTACAAAAGAAATCATGATATGGTCCTGCTTAGATGTGTTGACAGACGAGAAGTAGAGTTGTTAATGCAAGATGTTCACGAAGGAATGTTCGGTACTCATGCAAATGGATATGCTATGTCTAAAAAGATTTTGAGGGCTGGTTATTACTGGTTGACCTTAGAAACTGACTGTATTCAATATGCCAGGAAGTGTCACAAGTGTCAGATTTATGCGGACAAGATGCATATACCACCGATGTTGCTAAATGTGTTGTCATCACCATGGCCTTTCTCTATGTGGGGCATTGATATGATTGGGGCAATTGAACCAAAAGCTTCTAACGGACACCAATTTATTCTAGTTGCTATTGACTATTTCACAAAATAGGTTGAAGTTGCGTCCTACACTAATGTTACTCGGCAAGTAGTGGCCCGTTTCATAAAAAAGGAGATTATCTGTCGTTACGGAATCCCGAGCCGAATCATAACGGACAATGGTACTAATTTGAACAACAAAGTCATGAAAGAGTTGTGTGATGACTTCAAAATTGAACATCACAATTCTTCTCCTTATCGTCCCAAGATGAATGGGGCTGTAGAAGCTGCAAATAAAAACATCAAAAATATTTTGCAAAAGATGGTGAAAACTTACAAAGATTGGCATGAGATGCTACCATTTGCTTTGCATAGGTACAGGACGTCCGTCCGCACTTCAACAGGGGCAACCCCTTTTTCTTTGGTATATGGAATGGATGTGGGACTTCCCATTGAGGTCGAGATACCTTCTTTGAGAGTCATAATGGAAACCAAGCTTGAAGAAGCAGAATGGGTGAGAGAAAGGTTTGATCAGTTGGATGTTATCGATGAAAAGCGCATGTCTGCGTTGTGTCATGGTCAGTTATATCAGAAAAGGATCAAGAGGGCTTTTGACAAGAAAGTTCGTGTCCGAGAATTCCGCGAAGGGGAACTTGTACTCAAAAAGATTTTACCAGTTCATAAAGACGCACGGGGAAAGTGGATGCCTAACTATGACGGCCCGTTTGTTGTGAAAACAGTCTTCTCATGAGGCTCATTGATTCTCACTACCATGGATGGGGAGCAGCTTACTCACCCAGTAAATTCTAATGCAGTACGAAAATATTACGCCTAAAAAGAACCCGATAAGTCGGAAACTCGCAAAGAACGGCTTATGCAAAAGTTAGGGTTGAAGAAAAAGAAAAAAACAAAAAAAAAGAAAAAAGAAAAATAAAAGCTCGCTAAGTTGAAAACTCGAAAGGGCGGCTTAGGCAAAAATGAGTGTCCCGGTGGATTGAAAACCCGAAAGGGCGGTCCAGGCAAAAATTAGGGACAAAGGCGTTTCACTGCATCAGAAGAGTTGTCACTACTTCAAAAGGTTGTCACTATTGCAGAAGATTGTACAGGAGATCCACTTCATACTGCTCTCGTCAGAAGCAAGGACTTGGGGGATTTTAGTCTTTAGGGATAGTTTGGTTATGGGATTCAATGTAACCTTGTCCACTTTGCCATTTTTCACTTGTAAAACTTCTATGGAATTTTGTCATTTGCAAGATTTCATCCTTGAATAAAATCAGTTTTGAGCATTCTTTCCTTTGCAAAATTATCATTTCCTTTATTTTCTTTGTTATGCAAAATATTGTTCGTTGATCAACGATAATTTTGAAAGCATTAGGGTCAAATTATTGGAATAAAACTTGAAAAGAGTAACAAACGTAAAAACTTCAACTCATGGAAAAAGTCAAGGAAAATCACACTTCCCCGAGACCTCAGGGTAGCGGAAGCTTTGATATGTAATCCAATTACATTCCCTGATGAAGCGTAAGCAAGTCGAACTTCTGATTCTCCTTTGATCATGTGTGGGTATCAGAACTTAAAGACTGTTTTCTCAAGGAACCTCTTATGATGATCTAAGGATTGGTCCCTAGTAAAAGACTTCTGAGCGTTGTGTTTTGAATTTACTTTGTCATCTCTGAATAGCTTGTTTAAAGCTCTGTTCCCCTATTGAGAGTGGATCTATTTGTCAAAAGCGGCATACACCTTTTTCAGCCAGGGTTCAGTGTGATTCATTCGGTCTCTCGAGTTCGGTGTGCTATCTGTCGATTATGACCGATCACTACTAGTAAGCGCCCGCCTGAAAGTCCAGTCGTAACCGACATTGTTTTAGAAGCCAATCGTTATTGGTTTTCTGTTGGTCGTCACCATATTTTCCTTTGAAACCCAGTCGTAACTGGCGTTGTCTTAACTCCAATCGTTATTACCTTTTGGTTCGGTTGTTACCAACCTTTTCCTCTGAAGTCTAGTCGTCACTAGCGAATCCCCTGTGAATTCTAGTCGTTACTAGTTGATTTTCCGTTTAAGTTCAGTCGTAACTGGCAGATGTTCGAAACCCAATTGTCATTGGTATCTTGTTGGTCGTTACCAACCTTCCCCATGAAAGTCCAGTCGTAACTAGCATTGCTTGAAATCCAATCGTCATTGGTATCCTGATTTGGTCCTCACCATGTATTTCTTCCGAAGTCCAACCGTAACTGGCATTACTTGAAAACCAATCGTCATTGGTACCCGGACTTGGTCGTTACCAATCTTCTTTAAATCCAGTGGTTACTGGCACTGCTTGAAATTTGGTCGTCACCAATTTCCCCAGTCGAAGTCCTGTATTACCAATTGGATTTGAAATTTCATTTGTTGTTATCTCAGGTTGGTCGTTACCATTACCTCCAAGAAGTCTAGTGGTTACTAGCACGGCCTGGGCCATTCCTAAAGATCCCGTTTGAACTCTTCACTATAGGAAGCTCCTCATCTGATCATCCCTAGTGAGATTCATGTTTTAATTTCCCCAGTAAAAAACCGCTCTTGTCCCCGGTGAAAATCTACCTCGTTCCCCGTTGAAGTGTTTGCTTTTCCCCAGTAAGGTTGTCATCTTCATTGGATTATGTGCATCCTCATGTAAATTTTTTCTCTCCGTTATCGCTGGTCATGTTTGAACTATTGATTGTTATACCTCGGTATTCCCTAATGTCGGATCCACGATGCCAGGTCCCCGCGAGTAGTTACTCGTTGTTTTGTTTTTCTGCATATGTCTTGTATCTAAGAATCATGAAGCATCATTTAGAATTCATGGCATATCATGGCCTGTCCTTTTGCATATCATCGGATCTAAGGGACAAAATTTTCGGTTTTCTGTATTTAAATACCTTTCATTGCGATTCTACGAGGATCGTCATCTCTCAGTTCCATCTAGTGAAGATATTTAAAAAGGGGCAACTGTTGCACCCCAAATTTTGACCCCTTAGATTCTCATTATCATTTTAGGAGCATACTCATGAGTTATCTAACCTTAACCCAGTGCAAGTTTGTCTTTGTCAAGTTGCAGATGAATCAGGGTTTCGTGCAGTCAAATCGAAGCTTCAGGGTTTGTGATTAGTCGATATTTTGGGCTCATTCAATTAGGAAACAATATCAATGGTATCATATAATGTCAATTGAGAAGCCAACTTGAGGTTGTTACCCCGGAATTCAGAGCAGTGCATTTCAGAGCACCCGATTAGGGTTTTGGACCAGTAAAAGTTAACTGTAGTTTGACTTTGATGTTGGAAGATGTTTAAATGGTGGGATTATGATTCATGAAGTTCATATAGCTTAATAAAGTTCATCCAAGAAATTTCAAAGTCTCAGGAGGCCCAGAATGTCAACAGGCGACTCGGTAGTCACCGATTGGTCGTACGGTTGACCGAAAAGTCAACTCTCCAAGTTTTAGGAATTGGACTTCAAGTTGTGAAACAAAATTTTTACTTATGTCATATTGGACTTGCATATCAATTTTCATGACCATTGGATCAAGGATGAATGAGTAATCAAAAAATCGGGAAATTAGGGTTTTTAAAGGGGCTAAACCATAACTCCTTAACCACACATCCAATTGAGTTGGTTCAAAGCTCATTTGGAAGCTCTTGACAAGTCCTACAAAATTCCCTAAGTGGTCCATGATCATAAAATGCATAGATTTGGAGTTATGATCAAATTCATTTCTATAGGGGAAAAAGACTTAGAGAAATTTCATTTTTAAAGTTCATTTTTTAGCAACTTTGGAAGGATTTTTGGCCACGTTCCTTTGGGAAATTGAAACTCATGAAACATGAAAGTTTTATAGATATTTGAGGGCTTTCTAAAAAGTACTAGCACATCTCAAAAGGATTTGTGAGCTGAAAGTTATGGTCATGGCAAGTTGGTGGTTTTTCACTTTAGTCCCACATTGCCCAATTTCAAAAATCACTTCCTTCATCAAAATTGATCAATTCTAACTTGTGAATCCTATTGTATCTGATATGTAGAAAGTTTGTAACCAAAGAGGACCAAGGAAATGCAGAAATATGGAAAAAGACAAGCTTTGCAAGTAGCTTGCAACTTGCCTTCAAAGGTGAAAAGTAAGCATGAGGTGTAAAGCCAAGTTCTGAAACAGCCATGATGCTACACTCTAGCCTGCGTTTAGAACTTCAAATTCATCATGTTTTTTGACTATTGAGGCTGGCCTTGCAGATCAAGGAAACCCACTTTAGGGGGTTTGATTTTGGAAGTTCAAAACCTTTCTTCAAAGTGAAGAAACTTCAAATCTGCCCAAGCCATTTCATTTGCCTATAAATAGGACTCTCCCTCACCTCATTTTCATCATCAACAATCTTCTAAAACCAGAAGAAACCTCTGCCATTGTACTTTGCCTCAAAAACTTCAAAACCACAAAATCACCATTTCAACCAAAAACACAAAAAATATGCCTTGCTACTAGGGCTTCCAAAACCATTTTTCTACATTCAAACACCCCAACAATCATCCATACAATCTCTAAATATGGTATAGAAGGTGTCTAAACCATTAAACCATCCAAAAACCTCACCAATCAAAAAGTCAACTTCATCACCAAGTTACTTTGACCAAAAGCTACAAATTCTACCAAATCTTGTTCTAAGCATTTGCTTGGTGTTTTAATCATCCTAACACCTCTTACATATTATTTCTCAACTGTCCAAAGTGTTAGAATTCATTGGTGAGACCTATTTCTCCAACTGTCATCATATTTGCATATTGCTTCAAAGTGAAGAAAGGACTCAAGGCAAAAAGGTAGATTGAAGTTCTCTGGGTTTCTTGATTGTTTTAGCTTGTTCAACAAAGTCTACAAGAGGTATGTAGCTTATAAACATTTCCCTTTGCATCATTTTCCATACTTTGGTATTTTTGTGCAACATTGAGAAATATGAACTATGGACTTGCATTGATTTTCATGACACTTGATATTTTGATGAATGTAAAGATTTGATGAGTCTTAACATGTGTGTTTGACTGGTTCTTGTCAAGTTTCAAATGTTAGTATGTTGAAAATGGTTGTTTTGCTGTCCAAACAGTTTTGAAGGAATTGTTAACATTGCTTTTTTGCTAGAGTATAAGTTTGGTTGAATTTGATGCTGTGATTGATTTCTGATGTGGTTAGGATGGGGGACCCCTTGAGTTACCTTAACATTTCATTTTGCATTATAGTGTCAAGATCTTGGTTTTCTGTTTGGTTCGGCTAGACCAAATTGTTTTATGCAGTGAGGCATGTTTGAGGTTTTGTCAAAGTAGTAATGACATGGTAGGCTTGTGCAGAATGAGACCAAAGGTTTAAACCTCATGATTGGACTGTTGGATTCAGACTGTTGTATTGGCCTTGTTACATTAAGAAGCATGCATTGACATTGAGAAATGATGTTGTCATTTGAGTTAGGCCATTTGCTTTGAGAAATTAAACACTCTTGTTGTTTCATGCTAAAGTTTCATAAGGGCCTAATGTGTGGAAATTAGTGAGCCCTGTTGTTTTAAGGTTGATTATGCTAAACTTTTCAAGGCATTGTGTTGATCATGTTAATGGTTGTTCAGTTTGGTGTATTTAAAAGGAATTACATATGACTGTTGGAGTATCAATATTGGTGGATATGGTGAGGTTGTGTGAGACCTGCATGATAGTGGCTGACTCCCATTTTTGGTCTGACTGCCCTTTGGACTTAGTTTTGTGATGCCAATCTCAGAGGTTCTGTTTAGGCCTAGGTGTAGCTGGCTTGGTTTTTTGTTGCACTTTTACATTCTGGGTTTTAACAAGGTGTATGGGACTGTCTTCAAAATCATGCACTATGGCTGCTATTTCTATTTAGAATCACCAATGAAATTGTTGCATCCTTACTAAAATCATGTGCATTGTTTGGTTTAGTTGTTGATGTCAAACTTGCTAGTTTCAACTCACACACACTATTTTGCTCCCTTGGTTTTTGAATGACATCTTGTGTTGAAATCTCATCTAAAACACATTTCAAACTTGCACAAACAATCACTAATTGTCAAAGGCATTTGTTTTGGTCATTGGATTCAAATGTGCATTTTCAAAACATCATTTTGCAACTCACACCTCACTTCTCATTACAGACTGTTTTAAGCCAAAATGATGGACTGAACACATTCACTATCATGTTTGCATTGAGTGTACATATTCACAATGTTTGGAAACTGACTTGTGCATGATCCATACTTCAAAATGCATTTTTAAAACCTAATACTTGCATGATCATACTAGTATTTGCTCTGTTATGTTTTGATCCAAATCAATTGTTGGAATACCTCAAATACATCATTCTTAAAATGTTCAAACCCTCATTTGATTATTACAACAGTTGGTTTATGTTTTAGACTTCAAAATGCATGTTTCAAACATTACACTAGCATGACCATACCTTTATCCATTCTATTGTGTTTTGATCCAAACTAAATATTGGAATTCACTAAATGCATCATGTATAATATGTTCAGACTTTCATTTAGTTGAAATAACAGTTGGTTTATGTTTTAGACATCAAAATGCATTTTTCAAGTTTCAAGAGCATGTGCATTCTAATTTTTAATTAGAAGGAGAATCTCAGAAAAATAACATCACCATCATGATCCTCATATTTTTCTGGTCAAGATGCATATAAATTTCATCGCGTCTGGTTATGAATCGGGAAAGTTACGAGTGAAAACGTAAATCACATTTGTGAGTGTTATTCTTGCCCAGCTTGCTTTGATTTTCACCCATATATATTTATGGGGTGGCATATACAAACGGATGTATAGCCACCCCAGTAGTAAGACCATTATGCCAAAAACGCCTTGCACGCCTTGTACCTGAGTTCGACCCCTGAGGAGGGCAACTCTTTAATTATTTTTTGTCATTTTTCACTCCATTTTCAAAAATTCGTATCTCTCTCAATTTTAATCGTTTTTCACCCGTTCTTTTTTTATTGTGTTCATATTGATGTGTACTTAGATGCCATATTTTTTATTTTCATGTTTGGCAAATGTTTCATCTCTTTTGACTTCGTGCAAGTTAAGTGCTTTTTACGTTCGTTTACGCATGTACAGATGACTTTTTCTTTCATTACACATGAATTTGTTTGTGATACTTGTTTGTATTTATATCCTTAAAATGTTAGTTGACATGTTAGTATTTTCTTTGGTTATCACCATGTTATTTTGTTCCCTCCGTTGAATGTAATTGAACTCGATCTGTTGTCACAGTTCCTGTTAATTCATCTGCTTTGATTGTCACCAAATGTACTTTCATCTTTATCATTCCATGTGTTTATTTAATGGATTTCACGATGAATATGTCTTTATCATGTTGTTATTTTATTTGTTAAGTTATTTTCTTCCCTGAGTGATGAAGCTTGTTAGCTCTCATCTAGTTGCCTACCCTGTATACCTCCAAAGGAAAAGTCTGTCCATTTAACCCTCATGTTATGGATAACTCATTCACCCATTCCCTTGACTTTGTTAAGTCACTTTAACCCTAGATTAGAAGCCATTAGACTTTGCTTCAAGTCTAAAAAACCCACCTATACTAGGAGTGTTCTTCAACTAGAACCCTAGGAAAGAGTTTGTCAACTCTGTGTAAGAATCATCGTCATGATTTCTTACTTCCCCTTTTGAATATTACAACTTAGAATAGGGATTTTTTTTAAACTCCACACAAACATTGTCATGTATGTTCCCCTCTGAACCTTGATTACCATCAAGTGTTCTTCTTTCCTTGTGAGGTGAACTACGATTGCTCTGATTCTATCCTAGTTAAGATACGTAGGCAGAAGATGCGACGTCTTTGCGAGCAAACTTAGTGTATATAAATTTAGGTTTCAAATCATATCTTTTCCCAATCCATAGTACATATTTCACACTTAGCAAGCAATCAAACAAAAGGTTCCTGTAGAGTACTGCAGATGCTTAGGGTGTTAACACCTTCCCTAGGTATAACCAACCCCCGATCCCCGAATCTCTTAAGCATTGTCGTTACATCGCAAAAAAAGGCTTTTCTTTCTTTAGACATTTCCTTTGGATAAAATAAAGTTCGGTTGTAAAAAGAATTAAAGATTCAAGTTAATTTAATAGCTTGATATCTGATTTTCACCGCAACAAGGACCCCGCTTAGGAGAGACCTTGTCATGCCCTTGTTATAATGCAGTTAGCCTATTGCATGACATTGATGTGATTGGTGTCCATGATCTTGGGAACTATTATCCGTCAATGTAGGGGCTATCCTGTGAGTGGTTTTATGGGTAAAGAATTTAGAACTTTCTTCATAAGAACACCTATAGGGTTTCTTTGTTCATAAATTATGGTTATCTACCTGTTGTTGTGACCAACTTTAAAGCTATTTGAATCTGCGATCCTGGATCTTGCGTCTTGCATTGCATCTCACATACATGTCTTTGCATTGTATCAGTTATGCATCTTGCGTTTCATTTCTACATGAGAAACTTATTCCATCCCCTGTTCATTGCTATCCAGTTGATTTCCTGATACTCTTACTGAACCTGTGGTAGCCGTAAAGCATTTAAAGTAAGTACAAGTAGAGATAAGAGGAGCATAGACAATTTGGAATTTGTGGTAGCTATGTCAAATAGTGACTTTCAACATGTTGAGGTAACGATTCTTGACGTCTCATCAGGTTTCACTGTGTCAACCAACGCGTTGTATGATCATCTACTTGACGATGATCTTCCACAAGTGAACATTCCTGCTCAGTCTCAGATGATGCCATTGACTGATTTTATGGAGGAAATATTTTATGCCCTTGAAGAGAAAGTTTGAGCTATGAAAGTGCAAGATACTCATGGGTTCGATGTTGTTGATATGTGCCTAGTGTCAGACCTGGTAATTCCTTCGAGATTCAAAGTACCCAACTTCAAGAAGTACATCGGTATCAATTGCCCAAAGCGTCATTTGGTGAGGTTCTTCCAAAAGATGACTTCTCATGTCCACAATGACAAGTTGATTATTCACTATTTTCAAGGCAGTTTGAGTGGAATATCTTTAAGTTAGTATATGGATTTAGAAAGAAGTTGTATCCAATCATGGAGGGACTTAGCTAGTGCTTTCCTAAAGCAATAAGAATACAACTTAGACCTGGCTCCTAGTCGCACGGAGTTACTAGGCCTATCTCAGAAGAGCGGCGAATCCATTTAGGAATATGCACAGCGGTGGAAAGAATTGGTAGTTAGGGTGCAACCACTACTATTGGACAGAGAATTGATTGACATGTTCTTGGACAGTCTGCATGACTCTTATTTGGAAAGAATGGTTGGCAGTGCATTCTCGAGCTTCTCTGACCTTATAATAGTAGGAGAACACATCGAGAATTACCTCAAAGTTAAACAAGTCCAAGATGCCTCGAGTAGTCAAGTAAGTGAGGTTGAATCCTTCAGCAATTCTCAAGAGGAAGAAGAGGATGAAATCAATGCAGTCATTGCAAATGTCGGGTATTCTCAAGATGCACTATTGAAACATTTTGGTCCTTCATCTTTTCAGCAGACATTATTTCCGGTGCCATGTTATCCTTATGGACAGACAACCATGCTTAGGGCACCATGCCAGAAACCTTGGGTTTCTCCTCATGCAAATCAACAAACTCATGGCCGAGGTTATCAGAATCAGCTCTAGAATCAAAATAGGCCTCGCAACAACTTGGAAAGAAGGAATGCTTCTCTTTATCCAGTTTCTATTTCATATAGTCAACTTCGGCCACATCTGGTTTGAAGTTCACTAGTAGAGCCTAAAGCTCTCAAGCCTTTGCAAGAACCATACCCGCCTGGGTACAATGCCAATGAGCATTATGGATATCATGCTGGATAAATGAGGCATTCAACTGAAGATTGTAAAGCTTTTCAAGCTAAGGTGCAACAGTTAATCGACAACAAGTACATATCCTTTCCAGAAGGAAATTTGGTTGTGCACGTCAGCTTCTCGCCCAAATTAGTTCCAAGACTTTAAGAGGCATATCCCAAAGCATGTGGTTCAGATAGGAAGACGTCATCAACATTGGAAACTATTGGATCATTTTTATCATTTGCATTTGTAATTTCTTTATGTTAAATGCTACTTGTTTTTTAACATTGTTGTTTCGAATGGTAATATTAATGAGCTGATCGTGCATTTTCTGAATTAATCATGTCGCATTCGCTCATTTGTATTCCCTTATTTCAAAAAGAAAATTAATTTATATACCTCTTTTCCATTTTCTCTACCAAGTTGTTGTTTAGCAAAGATTGGAGGGAGGATGACGAAAAAGAAATGCCCATAATTGTTGACAGTATGCTTTCAGATAAAACCCTGCTAATGATGTACAAGCATTGTTTCAAATCCCTAAACACTGGAGAGATAAGAAGTTAGTCCCTAGTTAACCATTTCGAGCCTAGAAGTAGGAGTTTCCTTTGGATTTTCAAACCCTTACACTTAACCTGGGGCGGGGTAGTGTTTATTTAACCTAATTATGCATTCAAAGTTCAAAAGACATGTTGATTGTTCTTCAAAGACCAGTGACTTGGCAGTCACAATCTTCAAACAAATTGGAAAAAAATCAAAAAAAAATGAAAAGCCTGCTAAGTCGAACACCTCAAAAGGAGACTTAGGAAAAAATCAAGGCAATCCCGATGGACTTGAAAAAACAAAATCAGTCCAGGCAAAAACTAGGGATCAAAAGAAAATCAAAATCAAAAGAGGTCCTTAAAACCTCAGTCAAGCAAAAATAAGATTCAGCGATCGCCATATCAAGAATCAAAAGGGTCATTGACATCATGACAAAAAGCAAAATAAGGTGACTGTCATTTCAAGCGAATCTTGAATACTCATCTTTGTTGTTACATCATCGAACTCTCATAGAAGATGAATGTGTATGTCAATTTAACTGAGCATGGGACTGGAGTTCATCATGAAGAAGGGGTGGGTACACATCAAAATTTTGAGCCTTATATCCTTTGTCTCTCAACCCATGAACCAGATCATGTTAGAACCCTCAAAATAACTAATTGAGGTGGGGTTTATTCTAAAAGCATACTACAGCAAGGTTGCGTAAACTGACTCCTACAGATTTGCTAATCTTATTCTTGCTACATTTTTCACATTAGCTAAATCAACACTACATTTGGACTAATGGTCCATGCGTCACGCACTGTCATATCATCCCAATAATGATTGATTTTTTCGAAACTTGCATGAGCACTGTATTAAAATTACCATTTTTGAATGAACAATTTTGACTACAAGTCAGTATTTAGCATCAAGGAGATTCCAACAAGGAGCAACCAAAGAAGATTGGATCATTCAGCAAAGTTGATTTGCACCAAGGTTATCTCATAACCCTATGGATCAGGGGCATTGCCATTCAACAATCTTGGAATCAGGCCGGTCTAAAGCAAGTCCCAAGCATCTGTTGATTATGTGGAAAATTATTCGAGAATAAGGTTGTTCAGAGTGAGTTATCTCAAGACTCCACCAACTAAGGGCAGGCCACCCAGTGGTTCTTTTGATTAAGCAAGAGTCCCTCCAATGTTCAATCAGCACAAGTTAAGTCGCTTCATTGCTGGGGTAATATGAGCTACATTGGAGCAAGTCTTCTTCATACATTCAAGCTACTCGAGAAAATGTCTTCCATAACTGCTGAGTTCAAGATGAGTGTCGGGGAAACATGCTTTCACCCTATCAAATAACCTTTTGCCTTATTTCACACCAGAAACCTTGTTGCAGTGCAACATGTCCATCCGTTACCCTTTGTTGAGGCATCTTTTCTAAACCGTCATATCATTGCATAAGTCATCCATATGCATCAGTCATGTCGCTCCGCTCATTGCATAGACATGCGCATCATAACATTCCTCGATCCTAACCCTCCAACATGAATCCTATATCAAAGCCTTATAACACAAGATTTGACACCAAAGCCCACCTTATTGGCATTTTCGTGATCACCAAAGTCCATTTCGTGTCTGGAAAATCCTTTAAATTCTAGTTCTCGTCTGACAAACCTTTTGAAAGTCCAGTTCTCGTCTAGAAAACCTTTTGAAAGTCCAGTTATCGTTTGCAAAATCCTTTGAGGTCCAGTTCTTGTCTGAAAAACTACTTTTAAAGTCCATTTCTCGTCTGAAAAATCCTTTATAGTCCAATTCCCGCCTGGCAAATACCTTTTCTTACCAGTTCACACCTGGTAATTTATCCTCCAATTTAGTCCTCGTCTAGAACTTCAACCTGAAATTCCACCCTTGTTGGCATCCTCCCAAAACCTGAAAGTCTAATTTATTAGCAAACACCAAATAACCAAAGTCCAATCTTGTGCATTCATGTTCATTTGCATTGTCATACATAATCATATCAATCTTGTGCATTCACGTGAATCAGATTCCCTAACAGTTGCATCTTAGTTGCAAGTCCGTGCATCATGCAACGCTTGGCATTTCTATCCCCATTGGAATAGCATAACAGGATCCAGGATCAGTTCACAAGCATCTTGGCCAGTCCTCCTCCGAAGCCGACAATATTCTTCTGAAAAGATACCTCACACGTGTTCAAGGAATTATATTCCCCAACAAGCCATTCTTCAACCATACAGTTGATAATGATGATCCCTAGCACCTTTTGCTCTTGTTTCTCCCCAAGCAGAGGTTATCTTAAAAAGTTTCTTTCAAGCTTTTCCCCTGCAAAACTTGGATAACACATTTCCTCCGACAGGAATCTTGCTCAAATTATTTCCCCCAGCAAATTTATCGCTTGAGATACTGTTCAGGTATCATCAGAGAACCTTAGTGGATAAGGTGCTGCTTCGACCACCCGAAGAATCTCATATGTCTAGAGACATTACTTTGGTATCATCGAAGAACCTCAATGGAGAAGGTACTGCTTCGACAACCCGAAAAATCTCATGTTTGGTCGAGATACTGCTTTGGTATCACCGGAGAGCCTTAGTTTATAAGGTGCTACTTTGACCACCCAGAGAATCTCATGTGTTGGTAAGGATACTGTTCTAGGGTTCCAGAAGAGCCTTCCCTAGGTACTGCTTTGCATGACCTAGAAAGTCTCATGCCATTGTTCAAGACACTGCTTCGTTAAGTCAAAGAGTACATACTTTGTTGAGATACTATTCTAGAATCTGTGGAGAGTCTTAATTAATAAGGTACTGCTTCATCTGACCTAGAAAGTCTCATGCTCCCGTTTTCCCCTTACGGAGATATTGCTCCAAATATCCCTAAAGAGCCTCAAACTATAAGGTACTGCTTCCTACGATGTGGAGAATCTCATTCTGATGATTAGGTCCCTGAAGAGCCTTAATTTATAAGGTACTGCTTCACGCAACTAGGAGGATTTCATTTCTTGAATGGAGATACTACTTTGGTAATCAAAATAATTTGAGGTTAATCTGTTCATTTTGCATCCTGCTATTGTATTTTCTCGCAGATGCATCTTACTTTCTTGTGAGACAAATTTCGGGATCTTCTTGTATTTAATTGACTTCCACCCTAAAAATGAACGTCATGCGGCAGTTCATTTTCTCGGGTTCAAGACAATTAGATAGGGGCATCTGTCATACCCTAAATTTGTCCTACCTTTTTAAATTTTTTGGATTTCAACTTTATTTTCATATTTGCATCGCCTTCATAACATAACATGTTTTTCAACATGAATAAATCCTCAAATTATTAGCCAAAATGAATTCTCGGATATACAGACAGACCGATTAAATAATGGTTGAAAGGTTTCGAATTTAAGCTTGCAGACGTCAGTAATATTGACCTACTTTTCGCAAAGTTTAACCTGACGCGCTTGTCTTATTTTTTCGAAGGCTTTTCAGTCTTCAATCAGTCTAAGCCTTTTTATTGGACCGGTTCAATTTTCAAATTTGACTAAGCGATGTATTTTTTCGAGTTGTTTATTTCATGCTAATCTTTTGTGTGCAGTTGATATATTTTTGGGGCACTTTTTCGCCCGATTTTTATTCATTTTCATCCGATTTTATTTTTATATTCTAATCAAAATACCCTAATAAAATTCAAATATTTTTCCTAATTAAATCACGAAATAACTGAGTTCTTGGAGTCTCACATTCCTTGGATTCTTCAGTGACCGCTCTTGGAGCGTACGCCTTGGGTTGTGGGGTGCTCGATCTTTCATTCCTAAAATACTTGCCATAATCATTTGGACAAAGGCCTTCATTTTCCAACAAACGCGATTTTATAATTAACTGAATAGAAAATGTATCGTTGGGATCTAGCATTTCAATAATTCCTCAATTAATTGGTTGTGAGGTTGACGTCTTGTTTATCAAATAATCGTCATTTTCCCTTAAAATACTTAACCAATCAACCTCGTTTTCTCGCTCCCAGGCGACCAAAACCCTAAAACCTACTTAAATCAAACTCGTTTTCGCAATCAAATCCCTAATACATGTTAATCTATTTAAATAACCTTTTGCAAAGAACATTGTTTAGTCCCTTGTTTAGTCCCCTAGCGAGAAGATAAGCCAATGTTTAGTAATTAGAACGCAACCTAAACACTCGTTTTCTTCGAGCACAGACCAACCAACCGTAGTCCATGATCTACGATGCTATGACTTCCTCATTGCACGAGGGAATACGTAGGTACAAGGGCCCCAATCCTTGGCGATCACCCTAATAAGACCACCCATTTCCCCCTTAGAAGCGAATCCTTAGAAGATAACAAACAACCTAGTTAACACTTCTTTGAATTGTATCAAGAGGTTCCTGTTGAGTACAATGGACGTAGAGGGTGATAATACCTTCCCTTTGCGTAATCGACTCCCGAACCTAGAATTTGCTTGCGGTGACCATGTTCTTATCTCTCTAAAGGTTTTATCGATATTTTCCTATTCCTTCCTTGGAATGAATAAAGTTCAGTGGCGACTCAGTTCAAACTTTTTTTCCGCGTCCATCGCGAGGATCGTATTTTTCGAGGTACCACAACTTTGTCAAGTCATCCTTAGATGATTTTTCATCTATATAACTTGTGAACTCTTTGTTTACTTTGGTTGATAGTCATTATACCATTCTCTTTAGACTATCCTTAGATAATGTCTCATCTATATAGCTTGTAAGCTCTTGGTCGCATTTAATTGATTGTTATCATGAAGTGCTCCCATGACTTTGTCAAGTCATTCCCATTCAACCTAACCCTATGGAAGAAGTTGTTGCTTCTTTGATTTGTAAATCATGTATGAGTAGGTGTTATTTTTATAACCCTAATCTTTCATCAAACCCTAATATTCTTTAATCTCTAATCCTTTATCAAACCCTAATTCTTCATCAAACCCTAATTCTATCTCTTTGGATAATTGATTGTCATCAAGTGTTCCTCAAACCCTTACTCATCTCAAACCTTAAAACTCAAATCTAAACTTTGATCGTATAAATTAAAACCACTAATAAACACAACTTTGTCCCTTTGTCAAATGTCCTCTCAAACTTTGGCCCTTTGTCAAGTGCCATCTCAAGACTTTCATCCTTCTATAAGGACCACAAAAATACTTTAAAGTACATCCAAACTCTTTTTAAATAAACTTGAAAGAAAAGGATTGTTGGAATCTAGCATTTAGCGAAACCCTTGAAAGATTGGTCTCAAGCCTTGCACATTGACATTGCCAATTAGTTTTTCCTTTCATCCTTAAAACACCTAATAATTGACTTGGACCAAGAGGTGTTAGAGTCTAGCACTCTAGCACAACTCTTTGAACCATTGATCACTATCAATGTTCAAGGTATACAAACAATTTTCTCAATCAAACTTGAATGTAAGAAAATATTAAAGTTTAACACTCTAGGATAAACTCTTTGAATAATTGATCATCATCAAATGTTCATTATTCTTAAAATATATCCAAAATTTACTCAAAACCCCATTTTTTATGGACAACCCTTGATTATCATCAACAAACCAAAACATTTACTCAATTATGAGTAAACCTTGATTATCTTCAAGTGTATTTTCTTAAACAAAACTTCAATACATCTAATAAGATCAAAGAATATTTTCAAATGAAAGATGTTGTCTTAATAAACACTAGGGAAATGTTTTGCCTACAACCATTAATTTGAGATAAGTGGCGTGAATGAGATTTGTAAATCCATTCAATGTGGTGTAAACATCCGCTCCTCACTTGTTTTAGGTAAAACAAATTTCTTATGTTGATTAATACAATTTAGATTTTGCTAAAATCAACTAACAAACTTTTACTGAACTATAATTGTTCTAATTCCATCCTTCTAAGGATACGTAGGTACGAGATTGTGAAGTCTTTCCAAGCACCCTAATAATAAAAACCTCTTTAGGTCCCCTTTCTCTTTAAGTAATATCTAAAAAACATTTCTTCTCTCTTTTCCTATCTCAATAAATAGAATATTAAAAACTAAACCTTAAGATAACATTCATTCGATCCTAACTAAATGGTTCCCATTGAGTACAACGAACGTGAGGGGTGTTAATACCTTCCTTTTGCGTAACCGACTCCTAAACTCAGACATTAGTTGCGATAACCATATCCTTGTATTTCTTTTAGGGGTTTTATTCGATATTTTCCCTTTCCCTCTATGGGAATAAATAAAGATCAGTGGCGACTCTGTTAAGTCCATCCCTCGAGCGTGCGATTACGCTTTGCGGGGTCGTGCTCATTTTTCGAGGTACAACAGTCCTCATTTGTTGGGTGAGAGTGTTTATCATTTCCTGATTACTCTCCCCCATTTTTTGTCTCATAGCTATCATAAAAGTGGTATTTAATGATGGTGTATTCTAAGGGATATAATTTATCCCTGTTGGTTGTGCCATATTATTGATGGTCGACATTGAGGCATTATAAGGGTTATGTAATGGCGTTATGGCCATTACGTTGTCATTAATAGTTAACACATTTGGTTACATCCCTGCCATCATAGACGTTGGCATTCCATAGGGATAATCTCTGTCAGGGGTGGCATTGAGAACCCAAATAAAGGTCTCGCCGGCACAAGATTGTTAAGGGAATTTCCTCACTATGGAAGGTGTGTATTCCCTTGGGATGGCATTGTTGTGAATGGTGTTGCTGATGTCGAAGGAGCCGTCTTTCTAACTAGCATAGAAAGAATTGGCTCTTCATTGGCCGATACAACCGGTTGTTGCACCATATCTTATGGGTTATTCTAGGGATTGCTATTATCTGCATGTCTCGATTTTTTTTATGCGACTAACCCGATATGTTTGTATGTTTTTCGTATGTGAATGTTGTTGTGGTCCTTGTTGGCCTTTGATTCCTGTTAAGAGTCCCACATCGGACAATATATGGCATGCACATGTGTTTATGGTAATCCTCACTCTACAAGCCGGTTTTGTAGGGTTGAGTTAGGCCCAACCACATTTCTTAACATGGTATCAGAGCCTATTAACAAGAGACAATTCTTTCTTCGCCGTATTTTAACCGGTTGACCTACTGTCTTCCGGTGAGAAAAAAAAAAATTTTTGGCAAACCGTGTTGTAACTCCGGTTTGCCTCTCACTTTTCAAAATTCGCCTGTAACCGCCTTGCCGCCACCGATTACCGATTTTCCCGATCCTTTTCCCGTTGCTGCCCCAGCGCGACCGGCGGCTGATTCCGACCGTTTTTCTGCTGATCTACTCACCTCTCCTCACCCATTCCAGATCCGGCCTCTGTTTTACTTTCCGACTCACGGAAAACGGTGCTCCAGTGCAAGCAACCTCGATTGTTAGGTCATCCAGGTCTTCCCAAGCTACAAAAGTTGGTGCCCAGTTTATCTAAATTATCCACTTTACATTGTGAGTCTTGTCAGTTAGGGAAACATACTCGTAGTCACTTTTCCGATCGAGTCAATAAACGGGCTGCGTCCCCTTTTGCTTTAGTCCACTCCAATGTTTGGGGTCCCTCACGTACCATGTCTACTTTTGAGTCTAGGTATTTTGTAACCTTTATTGATGATTTTTCACGTTGCACATGGTTATTTTTAATGAAGAACAGGTCTGAATTGTTTTCTATTTTTGAACAATTTTATCGAGAAATAAGAACCCAATTTGGTTTATCTATTCGTACCCTAAGAAGTGACAATGCACGTGAATATTTATCCCAACAATTTCAAACATTTATGTCATCCAATGGTATTTTGCACCAAACATATTGCCCTCATACACCCCAACAAAACGGGGTAGCCGAATGCAAAAATCGGCACCTCGTAGAAACCACTCGGACACTACTTCTCCATGGTAATGTTCCTCTCCGGTTTTGGGGAGATGCGGTGCTCACTGCATGTTACCTCATAAATCGCATGCCCTCATCTGTCCTTAATAATAAAATCCCTCATTCAATCCTGTTTCCAAACTCTCCACTCCACCCAATTCCTCCTCGAGTCTTCGGGTCAATGTGTTTTGTACACAATCTCTCCCCTGGTCTTGATAAACTATCAGCTCGATCACTAAAGTGTGTCTTTCTTGGCTATCATCAATCCCAAAAAGGTTATCGTTGCTACTCACATACTCTACAACGATACCTCTTATTCGCCGATGTTACCTTCTTCGACTCTGTTCCATATTTCGAATCCAACCAAGTAACTATAGAACCTCTACGAGAAAGTATTCCCACACCTCTTCCGGAAGTCCCATCTGTCATTATCCCCCATCATTCAAGGGAACCTGACCCACTAGTTACCCCTACGGTTGACCCCCCCACTCGCCCACTTCAAACATATCAGCGTCGTCACACAAAGTCTGTCATACCTGTCCCTGAAGTTGTACCTGTCCCTGTAGTCGTACCTGTCCCTGAAGTTGTACATGTCTCTGAGGTCACTACGGACTCTCCTCCGACGCTCTCGCCATCACCGGATTCGATCCTGCAACCTGAGTCTGATCTTCCGATTGCCCTTCGAAAAGGTATACATCAAACACGAAATCCTTCTCCACATTATATTGATTTATGTTATCATCGTCTTTCCCCTTTACAGTATACTTGTTTGTCTTCTTTGTCTTCTGTTTCTATTCCTAAAACTCCAGGTGAAGCATTATCTCACCCTGAGTGGAGGCAAGCAATGATTGATGAAATGTGTGCTCTTCAAAGTAGTGGTATCTGGGAACTGGTTCCTCTACCCCATGGAAAATCTTTAGTAGGTTGTCGTTGGCTTTATACAGTGAAGGTTGGTCCAGATGGCAAGATTGATCGATTTAAAGCTCGCTTAGTAGCCAAAGGATACACTCAAATTTTTGGGTTGGATTATGGTGATACCTTTTCACCTGTAGCCAAGATGGCATCTGTTAGACTTCTTCTAGCCATTGCAGCCATTCGACATTGGTCTCTTCATCAACTTGACATCAAAAATGCATTCTTACATGGCGATCTTGAAGAGGAAGTATATATGGAGCAACCACCTGGGTTTGTTGCTCAGGGGGAGTCATCGAATATGGTTTGTAGGCTACACAGGTCTCTTTATGGTCTTAAGCAATCTCCGAGAGCTTGGTTTGGCAAATTCAGCACTGTAGTACAACAGTTTGGTATGATCCGTAGTGAAGCTGACCATTCTGTTTTTTATCGTCACTCACTCCAAGGGTGTATTTATCTTATTGTGTATGTAGATGACATTGTCATAACTGGTAGTGATCAGCAGGGAATACTCCATTTGAAACAACATCTCTCGAAACAATTTCAGACAAAAGATCTTGGTAAACTCCATTATTTCTTGGGTATTTAAGTAGCCCAATCTAAAGATGGTTTGGTGATTTCTCAGCGGAAATATGCTATGGATATTTTGGAAGAAACGGGTATGTTAAATGCTAAACCAGCCGATACTCCTATGGATCCAAGTGTTAAATTATTACCCAATCAGGGGGAGCCTCTATCTGACTCAGGAAGGTATAGGAGATTGGTTGGAAAGTTGAATTATCTCACAGTCACTCGTCCGAACATTTCTTTTGCAGTCAGTGTGGTAAGCCAGTTTTTAAATTCCCCTTGTCAGGAACATATGGATGCTGTTATCTGGATTTTGAGATACATCAAATGTGCTCCAGGAAAAGGTCTTGTGTATGAGGATAAAAGACATACCCAGATAATTGGATACTCTGATGCTGATTGGGCAGGGTCACCCATTGATAGACGATCCACCTCTGGGTATTGTGTACTTGTTGGAGGAAACCTTATATCCTGGAAAAGTAAGAAACAAAATGTAGTTGCAAGATCAAGCGCCGAGGCAGAGTATAGGGCGATGGCAATGGCAACATGTGAACTTATTTGGTTAAAACAGTTGCTCAAGGAACTTAAAATTGAAGAAGCAAGACCAATGACACTTATTTGTGATAATCAAGCTGCATTGCACATTGCTTCAAATCCAGTCTTTCATGAGAGGACCAAACACATTGAGATAGACTGTCACTTTGTCAGAGAGAAGATCGAGTCAGGCGACATCGTCACAAGCTTTGTCAACTCTAATGATCAATTGGCAGATGTGTTTACAAAATCCCTACGAAGCCCCAGAACTAACTATATATGTAACAAGCTTGGTGCATTTGACTTATATGCTCAAGCTTGAGGGGGAGTGTTGATATTTGTAAATATATATATAAAGTGTTAAGAATATTTGTATATAGAATAGTTCCACATCGACTATATTATGTAATTAGGTGTAATCTATTTATATATAATAATGTCTCCGTAGTGCTTTTCAAAACCCACGGTTTATTCATGTCTCTTAGTCTCTTGTATTTCAACATGGTATCAGAGCCTCGTTTAAGATTCGGTGGGCCACCTTCTATGGTTTCCGCTATCGGGCCACCCACCATTTATTTCCACGCTTCAGTTGTCCAGTCCTGAGCGTGAGGGGGTGTGTTAAGAGTCCCACATCGGACAATATATGGCATGCACATGTGTTTATAAGTGGGGGTAATCCTCACTCTACAAGCCGGTTTTGTAGGGTTGAGTTAGGCCCAACCACATTTCTTAACAATTCCAAAAAAACCTTTTTTTAAAAAAACAAACTCTCGATTTTATCGATCCATTTTCAACCCTTGTAAGTCAGCCGCTTTGTGCGTCCGCCATCGACCGTGTTTGTATCACCGCAAATACTTTTACAAACAATAAACCTTGATCCAATGTCAAGTGGTTCTCTTTTCTCATAAAAATCCAAAACACAATAACATAAACGATTAGAATCATGCACCACGAAGTTTAAAGTGGTGGAAAAGGAATGAGAATGGAGTCCTCCTACACTCGTTCCGAATGTTTTGGATACAAGGCGCTCGACTTGGTTATTCGAAACATTCATTTCTATCCAAAGTCTTTTGTGTATAATCCTAATCAAGAACAATTTCTCTTAAGAAACTTAAAAATAACATCAACTCATCAAACCTATTTTCGCCTTAGGGCATCAATTCAAAAACCCTTTTTCAAGGTATAAAATCAACCAACAAACAACTATCTCGTAAGTCTCCGAACTACGGAGCTCTGATTCTTCACTTCTTTTAAGTGAGGATATGTAGGCACAAGGGCCACAATCCTTGGCGAGCATTAAAATAAATAAACCAACCCCTCTTTTCCGTAAGCAAGTAAACTTTTAGAATAAAACACCCATTCACGCAAAATAACCTAGGAGGTTCCCATCGAGTACGATGGATGCGAGGGGGTGCTAACACCTTCCCCTCGCATAACCGACTCCCGAACCCTAAGACTTGGTTGCGATGACCATGCTCCTTTTTCCTAAAGGTTTTATCGCTATTTCCCTTTCCCTCCTTGGGATAAATAAAATCCGGTGGCGACTCTGTGTCATTTTTCGCGTAGCGACAGGGGGTAGTAATATCAAAAAGAATTAAGTAGGTGCAGAGAAAAAAAATATAATAATAATAATAATGAAGCACCTACTTAGAAAAAGAAATAAAATAGTTAGTTTGAAAAGTCAAGAATTCATGCTCAAGAAAATCATTTGAGTAGAAACTAATCAATTCCGATAAAAAGGTATTGAATGCCCCTAATCAGTGTAAAATACACAAAGAAAATGACGACACCGACTCTGAGCCATAACCATTTGTTTTTCCTTTGTCTTTTTTGTTTATCCCACCATGACCTTTAGCCCCATTACAACCACAAAAGACCTCGAAAGGTGTATATGGTGTGTGTGTTATAAAGATATATGGTATTCAAATTTATAAGTTGATTTTGCATAATCTGCTTTGAGTGTAAACACTCTAACCAGGAGAGATTTTGGTGAGGGTGTGAAAAAGCTAACAGGTGAAGAAATGCTTTGATGTGGAAGTGCAGCAGAGAGTTCAGATCGGGAAGCAAGAAACATAACGGAAAAGTAAAATGATAGTTGCGAAAGACATTAGCAGTGTTGTGGTAAATTGGTTTCAAAATTTAGGGAGACCTTGAATGCTCTCTCAAGCATTGCTTGAATACAATCAATGAGCTAAGTTTGGGGTTGTGATCGATCACCATTTCTATGTTGTTTCCCATACTTATTCGACATCTAATCCACGAATCGGTAATGTTTATTTTAGTCTTTTTATTATTTTTGAATAAAATCTAATATTTTTATATTTTTTTTCTCGAATCATATGTTTTTCTAGTGATTATGTTATATTTTCTGCATTTTACGCGTTTGGTAGTAGTCTTGATGATTTCAGGTCCATACGGAGAAAGGCAAAGGACTCGGGTTAAGAAATAGGAGATTCCTGAAAGTCGAAGGAGTTTTGCAAGCATTTCAGTGGCCTGACACGACCACCCGTGTCACCTGACACGAGCTGTGTCAGGAGAGGATATATGAAGGCGTGTTTGAGGAGAAAGCAGGGGGCTGACACGGGTGCCCGTGTCAGTAAGTCTAGCATGTTTACTTCTTTGATTTTTGGAACAGGGAGGCAACACGGCTACCCGTGTCAGCTGATAGGGCCCGTGTTGGCCTGGGCGTGTCACCCCCCGATTTTCTGTCATATTTGACTGTTTTGACCCCTGAGGGTGTTTTTGGAATTTCCTGACTTCTGTATTGGATATGTTAGTATTTGAGACGCATTTGGAAAAGGAAAAAGGGACTTTAGAACAAGAGAGAATAAATTGACGAGAAAAGATTGAGCGATCAAGAACGAAGGGAGAACAAAAGATTTTCATGCGCAGGAGCAATTGAAGATCAAAGTAATCCCAAATATTCTTGTAATGTTTAATCTAATTGTTAAATTTACTTTAATTATTATGAGAAGCTAAACCCCCTAATGCTAGGAGGTGTCACTGAATTGTTATTGTATTGATATTATTTTCATAATTTGAATGACATAAGCACTTATTTTATTAATCAAGTTTTACCGTTCAATAATTTTATAACTTTTTCAATCGGAAAAATTGATTTAGTTTTACGGTTAACCGTAGGTCGGAAAAACCATTATAAACACAATTTGATCGATAATGCCTCAGTAAAACTAAATCAATTGATAATGCCTCAGTAATTTAAAGGCTTGATTTCAAATTGATTATCTATGGACATATTATTGCACAATTTGCTCGGGTAGTCCTAGGAAATATTTACTGAGGCATTATCGATCAAATTGTGTTAATAATGGTTTTTCCGACCTACAGTTAACCGTAAAACTAAATCAATTTTTCCAATTGAAAAAGTTATAAAATCATTGAACGATAAAACTTGATTAATAAAATAAGTGCTTATGTCATTCAAATAAAGAAAATAATATCAATACAATACCAATTCAGGGATACCTCCTGGCATTAGGGGGTTTACCTTCTCATAATAATTAAAGTAAATTCAACAATTAGATTAAACATTACAAGAATATTTGGGATTACTTTGATCTTCAATTGCTCCTGCACATGAAAATCTTTTGTTCTCCCTTCGTTCTTGATCGCTCAATCTTTTCTCATCAATTTCTTCTCTCTCGTTCTAAAGTCCCTTTTTCCTTTTCCAAATGCGTCTCAAATACTAACAGATCCAATACAGAAGTCATGAAATTCCAAAAATACCCTTAGGGGTCAAAACAGTCAAATATGACAGAAAATTGGGGGTGACACGCCCAGGCCAACACGGGCCTTATCAGCTGACACGGGCAGCCGTGTTGGCTCCTTATTCTAAAAATCAAAGAAGTAACCATGCCAGACTTGCTGACACGGGCACCCGTGTCATCCCCCTGCTTTCTCCTTAAACACGCCTTCATATATCCTCTTCTGACACGGCTCGTGTCAGGTGACACGGCTCATGTCAGGTGACACAGGTGGCCATGTCAGGCCACTGAAATGCTTGCAAAACTCCTTCGAATTTCCAAAATCTCCTATTTCTTCACCCGAGTCCTTTGCCTTTCTCCGTATGGACCTGAAATCATCAAGACTACTACCAAACGCGTAAAATGCAGAAAATATAACATAATCACTAGAAAAACATATGATTCGAGAAAAACATAAAAATAGTAGATTTTATTCAAAAACAATAAAAAAGACTAAAATAAACATTACCGATTCGTGGATTAGATGTTGAATAAGTATGGGAAACAACATAGAAATGGTGATCAATCACAACCCCAAACTTAGCTCATTGCTTATCCTCAAGCAATGCTTGAGAGAGGATTCAAGTTCTCCCCAAATTTTGAAACCAATTTACCACAACACTGATAATGTATTTCGCAACTATCGTTTTACTTTTATGTTTCCTGCTTCCCAATCTGAACTCTCTGCTGCACTTCCACATCAAATCATTTCTTCACCTGTCAGCTTTTTCACACCCTCACCAAAATCTCTCCTGGTTAAAGTGTTTACACTCAAAGCAGATTATAAAAAATCAACTCATAAACTTGAATACCATATATCTTTATAACACACACTCCATGATCGCCCCTTGACGAGCTTGTTCTTCTTCTTGTCGGGTTGCTCCGCCCTGAGATACCCGATCTCACCATGCATCCACGACCAATTATCTTCAATTTTGGATGAGGTTCCAGCACCTGCATAGGTAGGTCCCTCCTGAGACAAAACAAACTGCTTATGCTCTGGGGCATCCTCATCTTCATGCTCACCTGCAGACATAGGATCAACATGGTACTCATCCTCATCTTAGATGGTACTATCATAAACCTAGTTATTAAGATCAGCAATACTAACTCTATCAGGATCAGGGAGGGCAGTAACAAACTTATTTAGGCTCATCACAGCATAATGAGTAGGGGCAACAGAAATCATGCCCTGTTGGACTAGGGCAGCCATGTCTAATCTATTTTTACCTGCTACAGGTGCATCACCCAATGAGCAGGATCATAGCCGAAGTGCTCAGCTATCTGCTTATCATTCCACCGACAGATATTCCTCATTGTGTTTCCCTTCCTACTCTTCCTAGATAATCTGTTGCAAAAGCATCCACACTTACCATATCAGAATTTGTCATAGCATAAAGGAAGAATAACTCCCTCTGAGTAGCAACTCATGTATTGTCTCCCCTACCAAACAAAGTGTATGTCAAACCCTTCTGAGCATACCTAAAACATGGATTCTGGATTCCTGACGCCTTGGTACCCTTTGAGATATAATCAGTCTTACCTGTAATGGCCATCCAAAATGGTTTCGCATCAAAATTATCCGGGACACCTCTGGGGCCATAAAGTGGGAGTCGGAGGATGCCTCCTAACTCTTCGACACTTAGCTCATGATCAGTATTAAACAGGCATAATTTTATTGAGCCATAGAAATATCTCATTGTCCATGTCCATCTTTTCTTTAAATGAAAGTCAATAGTACTTAAAAATTCCAATGTTATGCGCTCATAAGTCGGTGCTTCTAAGTGCATAAATTCCAACATTCCAATAATATAAAACATTCTATCAATTTCAATATTTAACCCTAACTCACACAGAGTTTTGTCACACATATACCTGGTTGGCGTTATTTTACGCTTGACGTGGTAGGCGTAGCGTTTCTCATGTTCTGGGTTGTCGAAAATGATGTTGTGCGCATTAGGCGTCCGACTGGCTTGTTTTCTCGACCTTGAAGTTTCTGTATCCGGTTGTTTCCCTTTAACCAAACGTTTGGGAGGCATTCTTATTCGTGTACCTGTAACGCAGAAAAATCAAGAAAGCGAATTATAGGGTTAGTGAAAAAATTTGCAGAACAGTGTAGAGGACAGAGAATGGAACACTTTTTATAAAAGTGGGATAGTGTTTTGGTCTACAGATTGTGGAAAAATTTAAGCTTTTTGGTGGTATGGTTGTGGAGTTTTTTGGAGAATTGGAGAAGAATGGAGGTAAAAGATGAAAAGTAATGGGGAAATAATGAAGAAAATTTGAAATGATGAGGTATAATGATGTTTAATTGGGTGGTTAAGAGGTGGGATTTGTGTGGGGTCCACCACACCCAAAAACAATTTTGAAAAAAAATTGCTCAGCATACCTGACACGGGCCGTGTCATGATGTTGTTTTTCCACTTCCTTCGTGCCACAAAAGTACTCTCCCTAGTAGGCCTGACACGGGTCGTGTCAGCCTATTGGAATTCTTCAAACTTCCACATTTTTTCCACCAAATCTCATGGCCTGACACGGGCGTCCGTGTCAGGTCCCTGTTTTCACAAAGATTTTTCCCCTTTTCGACCGTTTTCTGATTTTTCTCAGGTACGCTTGATTTTTCATCTGTATGCTCAAATATCCTGCTCCTTGGGGCGACTTCACTCTGTTAGACAAAAACGTGTGGGTTACCTCCCACGAAGCGCTTTATTTAACGTCGCATGGATCGACGGTCTTTCATCTTGTCATGTAAGACGAACATCTTCTATCCGAACACCCTCTTGTCCTTGGTAGTAAGGCTTAAGCCTCTGTCCGTTAACCTTAAAGGTGTCTTCATTCCCTTGATTTTTGAGTTATATCGGTCCATGAGGAAACACCTTATTCACAATAAATAGTCCTGACCATCTCGACCGTAACTTTCCGAGGAACAGCTTCAACCTGGAACTAAACAGCAAAACTAATTGTCCCTCCCAAAGTTCTATTTTCTAGATCTTCTGATCGTGCCAATTTTTTGTTTTTTCTTTATAAATCTTGGCATTCTCATACACCTGGTTCCTAAACTCTTCCAACTCGTGGAGTTGAAGAGTTCAGGATTCACCAGCTTTTAAAAGATCACAGTTCAGGAACTTGGAAGCCCAAAAGGCCTTGTGCTCGAGTTCGAGCGGCAAATGACATGACTTAACATAAACTAATTGATAAGGGGACATAGCTATAGGTTTTTTAAATTATGTTCTGTATGCCCACAATGCGTCATCCAGCTTCACTGACCAATCCTTCCGAGAAGCACTAACAGTATTTTCAAGAATTTGTTTTATTTGTCTGTTAGAAACTTCAACTTGCCCACTCGTCTGCGGATGATATGGAGTGGAAATCTTATGCTTCACATTATACTTCCTCAACAAGTTTTCCATCAACTTATTCAAAAAATGAGTGCCTTCATCACTGATTAAAGCTCTCGGTACCCCAAACCTAGAGAATATGTTGTGCTTAAGGAAGTGCACCACCATTTTAGCATCATTTGTGGGTAACACTACAGCTTCTATCTACTTGGACACATAGTCTACAGAGACTAGGATATAGTTCTTACCAAAGGATGGTGGGAAAGGTCCCGTGAAGTCTTTATCCCATACGTCAAACACTTCTACCTCTAACATAGAGTTTTGAGGCATCTGATTCCTTCGGGAAATGTTACCTCTTCTTTAGCACCTGTCACATTCTAGGACGATGTGATGAGCATCCTTGAATAAGGTAGGCCTATACAACCCTGACTGAAGGACCTTTGTAGTTGTTCTATCTCCACTATAATGTCCCTCGTACTCAGAATTATGACAAGCTTTCAGTATCTTTCTTTGCTCCTCTTCCAGAACACATCCTCTGATTAAACCATCCACTCCCATTTTGTATAGGAATGGATCACCCTATAAATACAACCTGCAATCATATAGAAACTTTTTCTTTTGGTTAGAGTTAAAATCATCAGGTATCACTACACCTACCAAGTATTTTTCATAGTCGGCAAACCATGGAACACCAGTAATAGCCAGGATTCACTCATCTGCAAATGTGTCCTAGATTGGATGCTCCTTTTCAGTTTCCTCTATTGGGAACATGTGGGACAAGTGATCTGCAACAGTATTCTCACAATCCTTTTTATCTCTAATTTCAAGATTAAATTTCTGAAGAATAAGGATTCACCTCAAAATTCGGGGCTTTGATTCCTGCTTGGCAAACAAATACTTCAATGCAGCATGGTCAATATAAACAATAATTTTAGAGCCAAGCAGATATGACCTAAATTTGTCAAAAGCATACACTACAACCAATAACTCCTTTTCGGTAGTTGCATAATTCATTTGGGTCGGATTAAGGACATGACTAGCATAATAAATTACATGCAACAATTTGTCCTTTCTTTATCCTAAGACAGCCCCGACAACAATGTCACTAGCATCACACATTATTTCAAAGGGTAGTGACCAATCAAGGGCTATCACTATAGGTGCAGAAATTAACTTACTCTTTAGAGTCTTAAAAGCCACCCTACACTTATCATCAAAGTTAAAGAGTTTATCTTTGACAAGCAAATCAGTAAAGGGTTTGGAAACTTTTGAGAAATCTCTTATGAACCTGCGATAGAAACCCACATGTCCTAAGAAACTCCTAATCCTCTTTTCATTCACCGGGGGTAGGAGATTAGCTATCACTTCCACTTTTGCTTTGTCCACTTCAATCTCCTTTTGAGAGATCTTATGTCCAAGCACTATACCTTCCTGCACCATAAAATGACATTTCTCCCAATTGAGAATGAGGTTAGTTTCCTGACACCTTTTCAAAACAAGAGACAAGTTAGTTAAACCAATATCAAAAGAAGAACCAAAAACAAAAAAATCATCCATAAACACCTCCATATGCTTTTCAAGCATGTCGGCAAATATAGATGTCATACATCTCTGAAAGGTAGCAGGGGCGTTACATAGCCCAAATGGCATACTTCTATAGGCAAAGATACCATACAGGCATGTGAACACGGTCTTCTCCTGATCTTCTGGGCTACAGCAATTTGATTATACCTTGAGTAACCATCCAAAAAGCAGTAGTAATCATGACCTACAAGTCTTTTCAACATCTGGTCAATGAAAGGGAGAGGAAAATGATTTTTTCTTGTTACGGTGTTGAGCCTCCTGTAATCAATACACACTCTCCAACATGTTACAATTCGAGTAGGAATCAATTCATTCTTCTCATTTGGAATCATTGTTGTTCCTCCCTTCTTTGGTACCACATGCACTGGACTTACCCAAGAACTATCGAAAATAGGGTAAATTAACCCAGCATCCAACAGTTTAACCACCTCTTTATCACAACTTTCTCCATTGCTGGATTTAATCTTCTTTGAGGTTGGACCACTGGTTTGTGATTATTCTCCATCAGTATCTTACGCATGCACACTGTGGGGTTAATTCCTTTCAAGTCCTTAATGGTCCATCCCATAGCGCTCTTGTATTTCTTAAGTACATGTACCAATTTTTCCTCTTCTTTTTCTTTCAGTCCAGAATTGATTATAGCAGGACAATTGGTTCCAAAATCCAAAAACACATACTTCATATTTTCAGATAATTGCTTTAGTTCAAAATTTGTACCTGTTTTGTTTTCCTTTTCATCTCAATTTCTGGTGAAGCTCTCAAATCCTCCCACCGGTGGGGTTTGGATTTCAACCAAGGTGGTTAAGAATTCAACATCTCAAGAACTTCTTTCTCTCTTTCATCCTCATTATCCTCTATCTCTTGAGCCGATAAGCTAAGAACTCTTTCCAAAGGTGACTTAGGGATTTGGCTGTGAATAGCTTTAACTACCATACTATCTATCACCTCCACAGTGCGGCTTGTCCCTATATCTTCTTTGTGCTTCATGGTATTCCTCACATCAATTTTCAGCTCTTCATCATAAACTTTGAGGGTCATGGTACCTCCCTCAATGTCTATCACACATCTTCCTGTTTCTAAGAATGGCCTCCCCAAAATTAGAGGGAAATCCTCATCTTCTAGCATTCCCAGAATCATAAAATCAACGGGAAACACAAATTTACCAATTTTTACTAGAACACCTTCAACTATCATATAAGGTCTCTTAACTGAATGATCTGCAAATTGGAGTGTCATCCTAGTATCTTGAATCCTTCTTATTCCCAGCTTCCTGTATATGGACAATGGCATAAGACTCACACTAGCCCCTAAATCAATAAGTGCCTTTTTAAATGATCTATCTCCAATTGTGCACGGAATGGTAACCGACCCTCTATCTGGCTTCTTCACTGGAATCTTCATACCCTGCAAAATAGAACTACAAGTTTCAGTTAGAATAACAAGTTTAGTGTCGGTGGTGAGCTTTTTAGAGATGATGTCCTTCATAAATGTAGCATATATAGGCATCTACTCAAGTGCCTCAGCAAATTGGATGTTGATCTCTATCTTTCTGAACATTTCTAGAAACTTCTTAAAGTTTTTCTCATGTTGGTCTTTTTTCTTGTTTCTTGTGGGGAAGTGAAGCTTAATGATGGGTTTTGGTTCAGTAGATTTTTCCTTCACAACCGACTTTTGAATCTGTTCTTCCTCGGTGGGGATTTTAGTTTCTAAGATTTCTAGATCTACCTCAATTAATTGGTCCTCTTCCTCATATTTCTCTTCAGACACTTCAACCTTCTTCCACTTCTGGTTGTTACGGAATTCACATTATTACGATCTCTTGGATTTGTCACTGTTGCACTAGGTAGGTCATCTTGTGCTTGAGAATTTGTTAACTGTTGTTCTATCTGACGCATTTGAACCTCCAGATTCTTAATAGAAGCATTAGTGTTTCTCTAATTATTCCTGGTCTCTTCTTGGAACTGGATACTTTGAGCGGTCATCTTTTTAATGGCAATTTCCCAATCTGCTTTCTTTTGAGCTTGTTATTGATACTGTTGCTGAGGTTGTTGATATTGTTGTTGATACAATGGTTGTTGATGTTGTTGAGGTATGTATTGTTGTTATTATGGTTGTTGTGGTTGGTTTTGGCACTAAGTAGGTCCTTATTTCTGTGCATTCCCTTGTTGGTCTTTTCAGGAAAAATTTGGATGATTCTTCTAGCCCGGATTGTAAGTATTAGAATAAGGGTTGTTATGCTTCAAAAAATTAATTGCTTCCATTTGTTGAGTCGTGGCTACACAATGCATAGAAAAATGAGGACCCCCATAAATCTCACAACTAACAGCTTGTACCAGTTGAACTTGTGCTACAGTTTAGGTACCTATATTCATAGCTTTCAGTCTCCTCTCAACTTCAACGGTGATTTGATCCTCCATCTTCACCACTTGATTAGCAAGTTTCAAATCGATCACCCCTTCAGGCTTGCTCACACTTCGATCATACAATTTCAGGTGTTCATTTGCAGCAATGGCTTCAATGATCTTTTTGATACCAGCGGTTGTTGTAAAGTTGGAAGAGCCACCAGTAACTGTATCAATAAGTTGTTTTGTCTTCATTCTGATGCCATTTACAAACATCTACATTTGTATTATTTGGTCCATGTTATGTGTGGGACAAGCAACCAATAACCTCTTAAACCTTTCGTATGCACCACCAAGTGACTCTCCTTTCTTCTGTTTAAAATTCACAATATCATATCTTTTTCGAATATAAATAGAAGCTGAAAAATACTCATTCAAGAAAGTTGTCTCCATCTCCTCCCAAGTAGTAATACTCCCAGCAGGTAAAGAATATAACCACTCTTCTGCATTGTCGGAAAGAGTGAATGGAAACATTCGTAACTTTTTAGCTTCTTCCGAATTCCCTTCAATTTTCAATGTTGTGTTCATCATAAGAAACCTCTGTAAATGCTTATTTGCATCTTCATTGATTTTTCCAGTAAAAGGTCTCTTTTCAAGCTGACGGATTGTTGTCGGGTGCAGTTGGAAGTTTGCTACATTAGCCGGTTGATTCACGATGGTCAACCGACCTGCTGGAGCATTTACTCCTCCATAATCACCCAGAAGTCTTTCTGCTGGTGGAATTCCAGCCATTATCACTCCTTCTGCCGATTGTAGTTAAAATAGAGGGTTTATCCCCAGTATCGATCTCGAGGACTGCGTCAGACAATATAAGCATAATTTGAATTCAATCAAACAAAAATCAATTGGGGTTTTTAGATTTGGTTTGACTATGATAAAATACAATATTTAAAATAAAGCAAAATAATGAATAAGATTCAACAAGATATGAGAGCATACTAGGGGCAGTGTATGAATTGCCTTGCAAAAATATTAATCCTTATTTCAAAAACATAACCAAAATTTTATCAAGTTCTTGACTGAAAATTGTGTTTACTCCTAAAACCTTAGTGAGAAAACCTCTTTAAATCATAATCAAATTACTATGTCCATAGATAATCAATTTGAGATCAAGCATTGAAAATAGTTTCAACAATATTCAAGTGCAACAGGGTATTCCTAGTCCTAGAAAGTATCTATTGAGGCATTATCGATCAAATTGTGTTAATAATAGTTTTTTCGACCTAAGGTTAACTGTAAAACTAAATCAATTTTTCCGATTAAAAAAGTTATAAAATCATTGAACGATAAAACTTGATTAATAAAATAAGTGTTTATGTCATTCAAATGAAGAAAATAATATCAATACAATAGCAATTCAGGGGCACCCCCTAGTTTGGGGGTTTAGCTTCTCATAATAATTAAAGTAAATTCAACAATTAGATTAAACATTACAAGAATATTTGGGATTACTTTGATCTTCAATTGCTACTGCGCATGAAAATCTTTCATTCTCCCTTTGTTCTTGATCGCTCAATATTTTCTCGTCAATTTCTTATCTCTCGTTCCAAAGTCCCTTTTTCATTTTCCAAATGCGTCTCAAATACTAACAGATCAAATACAGAAGTCACAAAATTCCAAAAATACCCTCAGGGGTCAAAATAGTCAAATATGACAGAAAGTTGGAGGGTGACACGCTCAGGCCAACACGGGCCGTTTCAGCTGACACGGGGACTCCCTGTTCCAAAAATCAAAGAAGTAACCATGCCAGACTTGCTGACACGGGCACCCATGTCAGCCCCCTGCTTTCTCCTCAAACACACCTTCATATATCCTCTCCTGACGCTGACACGGCATGTGTCAGGTGACACGGGTGGCCGTGTCAGGCCACTGAAATGCTTGAAAAAACTCCTCTAACTTTTTGGAATCTCCTATTTCTTCGCCCGAGTCCTTTGCCTTTCTCCGTATGAACCTGAAATCATCAAGACTACTGCCAAACGCGTAAAATACACAAAATATAACATAATCACTAGAAAAACGTATGATTCGAGAAAAACATGAAAACAGTAGATTTTATTTAAAAACAATAAAAAAGACTAAAATAAACATTACCGGTCGTGAATTAGATGTCGAATAAGTGTGAAAAACAACATAGAAATGATGACCGATCAATTATGCTCTAACTCGTAATGTATTTTTGCTATTTATCATCTTAGTAATTCTAATTTTATGTGCTGCAAATCCTTAAGTTATATTGATAGAATCTACTATGATTTTGAATTTAAATATGTCGCTCACTTATAATTTTGAGATATTAAATATTTCAATGAAATTTATGATTTGTTCTGCTATGGTAAACTAAACTGTAATTGCGTAGCACCGAAACCTAAAAAAAAAACATTGTTTCGGTAACACTTATACTTGTAATTATGTTTAATTTGTTTATTTTTTTTAATTATTACCAATATTGTCTTGCTGTGATCTTGCTTCATAGGTTCTTGATATTCTTATGCCCTTTTGTATCAAATATAAGTACAGTGGGATATTTTGAAGATTAATATGACAAACAAATGCTTGAAAATGAACTGATAATACAAAGTATATGCCTTTTTATTTATTATAAATTGTTTTTAAAAGTCACAACATTGTACCTATGGATCTAAGATCATTTATTATTTTGACAATTAGCCAGGAAATATAAGGAGTCAACAAGCTAGGTCAAGTTTCACAAGCAGCGGAAATTGGAATTCGACATATCGATTCAGTAGGACAACAACAAACAATATGTATGTATAAGATGTTTACTGAGATCCTTTTATTATTTTTCTTGTGCTTTTCTTTTTTTAATATTATGTTTCGTTTTTATGATTGATTTTCAACTGCACCATTTAACAGGACTTACATATTGAGAAGTAAAAAAAGGGAAATCCTTGGAACATTTTAATGAATTCTTTCATAATATCTTATTTTATTCATAATACCTTATTTTATTCAAATAGACTTAATACCTTACTTACATATTAAAAAGTTTGAATTGATTGTGCCATTTTAAGGTTGTAGAAATTTTTTATTCAAATATCTTTTTTCTTTTTAATTTTAAAATAACTCACTTTTTAATTTTTTTTTTAAAATATCTCACTTTAGAGGTGTGATAGAGTGTTAACGTCAATTCAATTGACGACTGATTTGTAGGTTCAAGAGGTGTCGTCAATTGGATTGAAGATACTATATGGTGTTGTCAATTCAATTGACGAGAGGATGTTAAAATTTGGATGGTGTCGCGAATTCCTTTGGAGACAGGGTACAATGTATAATTTTTTTAACATAAATAAATAACAATAATTAATTAAAAATAATATTACATAAATTAATGTTGGCGACCGGGTTGGTCATACCGGCCACCGGTTCCACATCCCCTAGGCACCCCACTTGTTGCACTCATCCCCCTCGTTATTGATTCACTCCATATGTTTGAGGAGCTGAAGTCTCGGAAACATTCTTAGCTGATTCCCTAAGAATTTCTTGCATTTTCAAGAGGTTTTGTGTGTTGAAACTGAGCGTGCGACCCATGGCAGAGTAGTTCGAATGTGATGAAAGAGTGATTGGTGTGCGGCATGAACGATTGAAGGGGGACATTGGTGTGAAGGCTTCGTTGGTGAAAGGTTGAAATCATATTGGTGTTTGAAAGCCATAAGGTTATTGTGATGTTTGTTTGTGTAGGCTAGGGTGTGATGTCTTAGCATTTTGACTATGAAAAGATGTTTGGGCGTTATGGCTATGGCATGATGTACCCTCATTTTGGCTATATATTGATGTTGTGTTGGGGGCATAACCATATCGGGTGTCTTGATAATAGCCATTTTGTTTGACATGGTATGGGGGACGCTCTTGGTATTGTGATTGGGTGTTTGGCATGTTTGGATGGTGGATTTGTGTGTTTGTGGATTGGTAATTCTGTTGGCTAGGGGGTTTCGAGTAACATGTCAGATGATTTCCCAATGGGTTAGACGTTGAAGCTTCCTGTGTGTAGGTGGTTTGTCGTGGATTGTATAGATACCTCACTTCAGAGACAGACTCAGTTGCAACTGATCTGTATCAAGTCATATAAGTATTAGTTGGTATATACGAGATTTCCATCATCGGGTCATGTAAGACATGGGCGCGGCGGTTCCTCCATTTATGACACTCAGATTTAGCAAAATCCTTTCAGTCGGAATAGTTCCATTGATCATTAACTTTTTTTAGATGTCATTTATCGAGGTCAATCGGGGAATCTGGGACATTTTAATGCATTCCAAATTGTAATTTAACACAGTCACTGTGGTGCATCTCCATAGTGGCGAATCTGATGATCGACACGCATGCAGTCCAAACGGTTGCATCTTCCTCACTGACTTCATGTAGGTGTTCCATGTTTAGATATGGACGCCAAATAAACTGAAGAGAAGAAAATATTAGATCATAAAATGGGTGATATAAAAAATTGATCTATTTATAGGCCTTACATCTCCAGGTGTAAGGTGATCCAAGAGATTGCGGTATTGAATGATACAATGTCTAGGACATCTATTGTAACTCATACCCCGAGCCGATCATTTAAAGAACAAAAAGTTCAAATTCAATTAGTTAGACACAATAATTAGTAAGGTGAATTAACTAATATTGAGTTAGTAACTTACTTTTGTGCATACGGGAATGAGAAGCTGTTGTGGTTGACGGGGGCTAGGGATGGCAATCTAGACCAACCCCATGCTTGGTGCAAAACGGATCCAGAAAAAGTAGATGTTTTTTTTCGCGCACTTACACAAAGATCTATACAAATAAGACAGACAAGCAGAACCCCAACTATATTCTCTTGTTTTATCTAGGTTTCTCAATAAGGGTAAATACATAATGTGCATAGTAGAACCGGTACCGTCGGGAAATAAAAATAAACCAAGTAAAAGCATAAGATAACACATGGTTTTTATTATTTTCATTTCTTCGGTAGAATCTTCATCTAATATTAAACTGTTGTACCATATTTTGATACGTGAAAGTAAGATATCTTGGCCTCTTGGATTATCATTCGGGAAGTCGACACTCAAAAGTTCCTCACAAATTGAACCATCAAGGTTTGTTGGTTTGTTGACCTCCTTACCGTCAATATGCAAACCAAGTAACATGTACACATCCTCTAACGTCACGGTACATTCACCGATTGGAAAAAAGAATGCGTGTCTCTAGGCGTCATCTCTCTTGTAAAGCTAGTATAAACTTTGCATTAATCGAGTAAGACATGATTTTGCTTACATGTTCAAAACCGACGAGCTCAATATAGAGTACAATTAATTCGTCGGGGGCAACGTATTCATGGGCACGAGGACGAAACCTAGAGACATCCTACAAAAAAAGTAAATAGGTACAATAACACATTGTCAATTTAGGAAAAAAAATTAATACGTACACATTTACACATTGTCAATAAAAAAATAACAGTTAGTGGAGTAAACACTTGCATAAGTCTCAATATTAGTGATAGTGCCTCTACGCGATTCACCCATTGTCAATAGAGATATTATAATTTATTAAATGTTTCTGATACTAGTGACACTCTAGATTTGATAAAATGTTTCTAATAAAATGTCTCTGATAAAATATTTCTAATGATTCAACCATCAATACCTTTAGATGAATTCATATAGGAACATAGGTCATGCATGTGACCAAAGCAACAAAGTTCAGGCAGCAAGAGTTATACTACCACTACATTTTAGATAAATAACTCATGATAGTGGAGCACGAGTTTATGTCATGGCATGGGTCGGTAGATCAATAAAGAACAAAGTGTTCTAATAAATAAAGATCTACCTTTCAGATAAAAAGGGTCATGCATTCTTTATTATTACCTATGTTTTATATTCGAATGTGCCTTATGTGATTCTGTTTTTTTTAGATAAAAGGTTGAATCAATAGTTTCGGTGTTCTGTTAGTTAACCGTTGTGGTGTGATTCTTGAGTTAGACTATGTTAACAATTTATCTCTATTGTTTCTTTGGCATGTCTCATGCCTGAGTGATTTTTTTTTTAAGTTTTTAAGTAATTATTTATAAGAAGCAAGTATTTGATTCAATAGAAAAGTATAATCCTTCTTAAAAAAATATAGCCACTAGTGTATATGGTCTATGTTTTAAATTAGGTTCGGATCTTCATTCTTTACTTTGTGTGTATGTTAATTTTTTATTTTGTTTTGTAGATATATCATCTTTGACGTCGGTTAATTTTGATGATGATGACCACCTTGCAAGTTAAAAAAATATCAGAATACCCTAATTTTATTTTAGTTACTTTTACTTTAAGAAATAAGTATATTAAACTTTAGTTTGTGAAAACAAAATGAGTGTTATTTGATGATGCACTTTTTATTTGAAACTTGTAGTTAAATACTATATAATTATATATGGTAGTTGACTAATTTGTGATTTTTTTGAATGAATTTACAGTTTTGATTTAAATTGATTTGTAATTTTAATTGTGAAAAGAGATAGGAAATGAATTTTTTTAAGTTAAAAAGTTATGTAAAATATTATATTAAAGAAAATTTTAAAATGCTAAAATAAGTTTTAAATGGTATTTTATTTAAAAAAAAATTCAAAAACAAGTATAACGATTTAGTTCTTTAACAAATAATTCGATTTTGAAAAAATTATCTTCTAATAGTTTGGTTCAGTTTAGAGTTCCAAACTATTATGCCAAACCAAAAATTTTAATTCAGTTTAGTTTTTGAAAAAATGAAACCGGTTCGATTCGAAGTTCCAAAACAGTATGTCAAACCAAAAATTTTGGTTCAAGTCAGATCTAAAAAAATGAAAACAATTTGATTCAGTTCGAATGACCTTATATAATAATTCAATTTAGATTCGACAATCAAATTTTAAAAGGTACTCCCTGACTTAACACCATACCACTAATATTAAGTAATTGTAAAATTAGATTTATTTAAAGTTTTTTTTAATAATTAACCTTGCAGTTATTGGTATGGAAAAATAATGTATGTGTTGAAATACAAGAGACTAAGAGACATTTGAATAAACTGTGTGTTTTGAAAAACACTACGGAGACATTATTATATATAAATAGATTACAACTAATTACATGATATAGTCGATGTGGGACTATTCTATATACAAATATTCTTAACACTATATATTTATAAATATTAGCACTCCCCCTCAAGCTTGAGCATATAAGTCAAATGCACCAAGCTTGTTACATATATAATTAGTTCTAGGGCTTCGTAGAGATTTTGTAAACACATCTGCCAATTGATCATTAGAGTTGACATAGCTTGTGACGATGTCGCCTGACTCGATCTTCTCTCTGACAAAGTGACAGTCTATCTCAATATGTTTTGTCCTCTCGTGGAAGACTGGATTTGAAGCAATGTGCAATGCAGCTTGATTATCACAAATAAGTGTCATTGGTCTTGCTTCTTCAATTTGAAGTTCCTTGAGCAACTGTTTTAACCAAATAAGTTCACATGTTGCCATTGCCATGGCCCTATACTCTGCCTCGGCGCTTGATCTTGCAACTACATTTTGTTTCTTACTTTTCCAAGATATAAGGTTTCCTCCAACAAGTACACAATACCCAGAGGTGGATCATCTATCAATGGGTGACCCTGCCCAATCAGCATCAGAGTATCCAATTATCTGGGTATGTCTTTTATCCTCATACACAAGACCTTTTCCTGGAGCACATTTAGTGTATCTCAAAATCTGAATAACAGCATCCATGTGTTCCTGACAAGGGGAATTTAAGAACTGGCTTACCATACTGACTGCAAAAGAAATGTCTGGACGAGTGACTGTGAGATAATTCAACTTTCCAACCAATCTCATATACCTTCCTGAGTCAGATAGAGGCTCCCCCTGATTGGGTAGTAGTTTAACAATTGGATCCATAGGAGTATCGGCTGATTTAGCATTTAACAAACATGTTTCTTCCAAAATATCCATAGCATATTTCCGCTGAGAAATCACCAAACCATCTTTAGATTGGGCTACTTCAATACCCAAGAAATAACGGAGTTTACCAAGATCTTTTGTCTGAAATTGTTTCGAGAGATGTTGTTTCAACTGGAGTATTCTCTGCTGATCACTACCAGTTATGACAATGTCATCTACATACACAATAAGATAAATACACAATTGGGGTGAGTGACGATAAAAAAACTGAATGGTCAGCTTCACTACAGATCATACCAAATTGTTGTACTACAGTGTTGAATCTACCAAACCAAGCTCTCGGAGATTGCTTAAGACCATAAAGAGACCTGTGTAGCCTACAAACCATATTCGATGACTCCCCCTGAGTAACAAACCCAGGTGGTTGCTCCATATATACTTCCTCTTCAAGATCGCCATGTAAGAATGCATTTTTGATGTCAAGTTGATGAAGAGACCAATGTCGAATGGCTGCAATGGCTAGAAGAAGTCTAACAGATGTCATCTTGGCTACAGGCGAAAAGGTATCACCATAATCCAACCCAAAAATTTGAGTGTATCCTTTGGCTACCAAGCGAGCTTTAAATCGATCAATCTTGCCATTTGGACCAACCTTCACCGTATAAAGCCAACGACAACCTACTAAAGATTTTCCATGGGGTAGAGGAACCAGTTCCCAGGTACCACTACTTTGAAGAACACACATTTCATCAATCATTGTTTGTCTCCACTCAGGGTGAGATAATGCTTCACCTGGAGTTTTAGGAATAGAAACAGAAGACAAAGAAGACAAACAAGTATACTGCAAAGGGGAAAGACGATGATAACATATATCAATATAATGTGGAAAAGGATTTCGTGTTTGACGTATACCTTTTCGAAGGGCAATCGGAAGATCAGACTCAGGTTGCAGGATCGGATCCGGTGATGGCGAGAGCGTCGGAGGAGAGTCCGTAGTGACCTCGGGGACAGATACGACTTCAGGGACAGGTGCGACTTCAGGGACAGGTACGACTTCAGGGACAGGTACGACAGACGTTGGGTGACGACGCTGATATGTTTGAAGTGGGCGAGGAGTGGGGGGTCAACCGTAGGGGTATCGAGTGGGTCAGGTTCCCTAAAATGATGGGGGATAATGACATATGAGACTTCCGGAAGAGGTGTGGAAATACTTTCCTGTAGAGGTTTCATAGTTACTTGGCTGGACTCGAAATATGGAATAGACTCGAAGAAGGTAACATCGGCCGATACGAGGTATCGTTGTAGAGTATGTGAGTAGCAACGATAACCCTTTTGATATCGATGATAGCCAAGAAAGACACACTTTAGTGATCGAGCTGATAGTTTATCAAGACCAGGGGAGAGATTGTGTACAAAACACGTAGACCCAAAGACTCGAGGAGGAATTGGGTGGAGTGGAGAGTTTGGAAACAAGATTGAATGAGGGATTTTATTATTAAGGACAGATGAGGGCATGCGATTTATGAGGTAACATGCCGTGAGCACTGCATCTCCCCAAAACCGGAGAGGAACATTACCATGGAGAAGTAGGGTCCGAGTGGTTTCAATGAGGTGCTAATTTTTGTTGGGGTGTATGAGGGCAAGATGTTTCGTGCAAAATACCATTGGATGACATAAATGTTTGAAATTGTTGAGATAAATATTCACGTGCATTGTCACCTCTTAAGGTACGAATGGACAAACCAAATTGGGTTCTTATTTCCCGATAAAATTGTTCAAAAATAGAAAACAATTCAGATCTATTCTTCATTAAAAATAACCACGTGCAACGTGAAAAATCATCAATAAAGGTGACAGAATACCTAGACTCAAGAGTAGAGACAGTACGCGATGGACCCCAAACATCGGTGTGAACTAAAGCAAAAGGGGACGAAGCTTGTTTGTTAACTCGACTAGAAAATTGACTACGAGTGTGTTTCCCTAACTGGCACGACTCACAATGTAAATTAGATACCTTCGATAAATTTGGCATCAACTTATGTAATTTGGAAAGACTAGGATGACCTAACTGAGCATGGATAGTGAGTGGAGAATCTTTGGTTGAGCATGTCTGAGATGACAATGAAAGGTAGTAAAGGCCTTGAGACTCATATCTGACGTCAATCGTCTTTCCCGAACTCCGATCCTGCAGGGTAACATTATTATTAGTGAAGGTGATACTACAATCAAGAGAACGAGTTAAACGACTAACTGAAAGTAAATTAAATGGACAATTAGGTACATAGAGGACAGATGTAACAGATAGAGAAGGTAGAATTTGAACAGTACCAATCCCTTCGGATCGGGTTTGAGAACCATTGGCAGAAGTTATAGTAGGTAAGAAACCAGAGGTAGAGAGGGAAGAGAACAAATTTTTATTACCAATAACATGATCAGATGCACCAGAATCAAGGACCCAAGGTCGAAGAGGAGATGATTGAGAGAGGCAAACAGACAAATTACCAGTGTGCTACCGTAGCAGTAGAATCTGAATTTTGATAATTCTGATACCACCTGAGGAAATCATCGTAGTTTGGCGTAAAGTTCTGAGGAGTAGCCATGAGTATCTGAAGAGAGAAAATATCACACGATCGATCGCGCGGAGACGGAGGTGGCGCGTGCGGAGGTTTCTGCCGATGAAAAAGTTTGCCGGAAGGTCGTTGAGAATAATAGCGACGACGGCGGCTATGCATTATGACCGAAGAATGTTGGAAATTGATGGTGAGATCGGCTTTCCAAAACGTCGCCGAAAGTTTTGCCGGAACAGCAACAGCGGCGGCAGGGTGGTCACCGGAGAATTTTGAAAAGTGAGGCAAACCGGAGTGACAACACAGTTTACAAAAAAAAATTTTAAAAATTTTTTCACCGAAAGACAGTGGGTCAACCGGGTAAAGCACAGCAAAGAAAGAATTGTCTCTTAGCAGGCTCTAGATACCATGTTGAAATACAAGAGACTAAGAGACATTTGAATAAACCGTGTGTTTTGAAAAGCACTACGAAGACATTATTATATATAAATAGATTACAACTAATTACATGATATAGTCGATGTAGGACTATTCTATATACAAATATTCTTAACACTATATTTATAAATATTAACATGTTAAGAAATGTGGTTGGGCCTAACTCAACCCTACAAAACCGGCGGGTAAAGTGAAGATTGCCCCCACTTATAAATACATGTTTATACCATATATTGTCCGATGTGGGACTCTTAACACACCCCCTCACGCTCAAGACTGAACAACTGAAGCGTGGAAATAAATGGCGGGTGGCCCGATAGCGAAAACCATAGAAGGTGATCCACCGAATCTTAAACGAGGCTCTGATACCATGTTAAAAAATGTGATTGGCTCTAACTCAACCCTACAAAACCGACTGATAGAGTGAGGATTGCCCCCACTTATAAACACATGTTCATGTCATATATTGTCCGATGTGAGACTCTTAACAGTATGTTTCTCAATAGTAAATTAAATATGAAATTTTTAAAGAAATCATTAATTTAAAAATAAATAAAAAATGAAAAGGTTCATCTATCAAAGAATAAGTAAATCTCAGAGACGAGTATTGTAAAAGACAGAGGTAAATCTCAAAAGCAGTTATTGGCTAAGACATTTAGAATTTTAACTGGAGTTTAACTCAACTACTTATGGTTAGAAGATTGCCTCCATATCTCATCCATGTCACTAGTAACATGAGATTCCAATTAAGCATTTGGTAAATAGCTAGTTTAATTATTCATTCAATACATGCTTATCATAGGTAACTTTAACATAAACTTTATACAAACAACTTCTATGTAAGTTATCTAAAGTGTTTATGTTGCCACAAAGCACTGTATTAGACTACAAAGCATAGGTCCAACACCAATAATGGAATATGCTTGCCGGGGTTGTGAAAACATAAAATAGAGAAATGTCAATATTGGGATTAAAAAAAAAAAGGAAAATGACATCATAAATGTTAGGTCAAATGGCTTCAAATAAAAAAATTAGCGGGGGGAAAGAATACAATAAAGCTAGGGATTTTCCCCTTTTATGATTAACCTCCTTTTTACTTAGGTTTCTCATTTCTCACGATTGATTACCCGACATTGAGGTACTGTTTTATGAAGCATAACTGTTCCTTTGAATGCCATCATCTGTTGGCAGTTCTTTCTATAGTTGGTAAGCTGCAGCACAACAGTAAACTCGATCACTTGTGGAGTTGGGATGCATGGAAATAAATCCTCTTCGATTACTAGGCACCGTTTACACTTTGAAACATTTTCTATTTATATTTTTTTTTAAATGTGTTCATTTTAACATACAAATAAGATGCGAGACTCAACAATTGTGATGAAGAAAAGATGAAATCCTAGTAAGAGATGATATATTTTTTACAATAATGAAAACAATCGTTTGAAAATGCATACAGTTGTTCATTTCAAAAATTCAGTTTTTTTTTTCCAAGTAAAATTAACGCAAATTTTACATAAGAAAATAGAAAATGCTTTTACCAAAGAATCGGCCTCACAGCCGTCACTCTATCATGCTTATATTCTCGTAACTATAGTAACTCAGAAAATGATGACAAAAAATGGACAGGGATGCATGGTTTGATTTGAATCCACAGAAATGTAAGACTAAATGCTAGAATAAAGTGGCAAAAATGTTAACCTTAGGTTTTGTTTGGATTGATGAAATCGGATGGAGCAAAACGGAACGGGATGGAATGATATTCCATTGTTTGGATCATTTAAAATTGGATGGAGTGGAGCAGAATAGAGTGGTATAGATTTCATTCAATTCCATCACTTACCACCGTATTCTTTCCCCTCCGATTTGGGCGGAATGAACAACTTGGATTGTTCCATCCTAAAATTTCCAAACAATGGAATGGTATATTTGTTCCACTCTGCTCCACTTTCCGCTCTCTTCATTTCATTATATCCAAACATAGCCTAATTGTTAGTGAAGAAAAAATATACCTGCTCAAGTTTCATCCTGCTAAACCCAAATTTATTTATCCATATGGATTCTGCTTCTTCAGCAGCTGGTAGCACAAGGTTCTTCACATTCAAGAAGGCCAGCAGCCTTTCAATGCACGAGAACAGTGTTTGGAAGTAGCCCTGTTCAATCAATCATTACAAATGTATAGTTCACTACCAATACATGCGCATAAGTGATCAAAAACTAACAATAACCAAGTTAATCACAACAAGCAAATTATTATAACCGAGCAATGTGTCAAATTTCCAAAAACAAAATCATCAGCAAGAGAAAAAATATTATGATGCAAGACAGAAACCCAGAAAATAAGTTGCGAAAAATACAGTGGTAGAGATCAAAGAACTAGACACTATTATCGCTAAACACTTCCTAAGGGGACTCTTCAGAACAACTCGCTTTGTGAAACATTAAATATCAGTCTAGCAAATTAAACATATGCAGACCGTGTAACTTAATATATCTGTTGTACCTTCCCCAGACTTACCATAGTCGTGTATATTCCCATAGAAAGGAAGAAAAAAAAACTCTTGGGGAAATTGGTTAGGGGCAGGTGAGTGAGACATATGGGTACCCATTGAAAGGCCAATCAAGTTAGTAGTACAGTTTTCAGGCCTCACCTTTCCACGGTTTTTGTGTCTTGTAGCAATTAAAGGGAGCTCTGCAATATCTCTCCCAAAAATCCGAAGCATGCCCGCAGATACCACAGATGAACTTCAATGTCAGGAAAATAAAATGTGAACAATCCCATAAGTAGAAATGTGAAAAGTAAAAGTTCAATAGAGAAATCACTTCTTACTTGACAATTAATAAAGCACAATACATTCCTCCAAAATCCTGAGTCTGCAAATTCCGTCTGCATTTGAATGATAAGTCAGTTGAAACAAGAAAAAAAATAAATTGAAAAGAAGGATGAAAGCATACAAATGTTCTAATAGAAATTTCTTACCCATAAACCATAGAAGGAATAAGGTCCCGTTCAGTAGCTACATCAACTATAGGATCAAAACATTCCTGAAACAAACATCAAAGTCCAGCAATTATTTTAAAGTGATCTTGCGGAAACTCAAAAAAGGGTCTCCTAAAGAAAAATAAAATGCACTATGCAAAGATATTCATTGAAAGTTTGTAATATGTTATTAAAAAATATAAGTTGCGTAAAACATCATTAATGCCCCCATGCAATACTAAAAAAAAATATACACAAGTATACACAAACACTTCATATAAATGCAGTGTACATAATGAAGGGCCTGGGTGTGCACATGCATAGATAGAAAGATAAATAATGCAACTGAAAAAAGCATTCAAACCAAAAGTTTATGACTTATGAGAAACTTTAGCAGGAACAAGTAAACCATAAAATTATAGCTGTGTTAACATGCATTTCTGTTGAGCGAAGCTTTCCAATATTCTCCTAAAATTGGATATTTTTTACTTCTTTCTAAATGACTAATGGTCAAAGATACAATCATACAAAGGCATACAATGAAAAAGAATCAATTCAGAAAAAGAACACGATTAATAACAAAAAAACAAAACATCTCTACCATTTGTTGGGGGACAAACAAGGATTATCAATTTCAACCACCCCACATAAAGAAGTTGTGATCATGAAAATGATGAAGAAATATAAGGACCGGCAGAACTTACGTTAAATATTGACAAGGCCTCTAAAAGCAACGGCCTGGTTTCAGGAGAAGCAACTTTGCCATTAACAAGCCTCCATCTTATATCAATCTCATTAAGGGGTTCCAAATATCTTTCCTCTTGCTTTTTCTTTATAACATCCAAAAGAGATTCAGGGAGTCTCTCAGCCACCCTAACTAGAAGGTTCCCCAAAATAGAATGTATTCTTGTGCAATCATTGCAACAAAGCCAGTCCCCATCCGGCAATTCCTGTTATACAATTACATTCAATGGACAAATATGAGATCAGTGTCCAAACATATGCGTCAATATATG